>LNAC01000109.1:2045127-2094923 GCA_002007465.1 Ailurus styani
GCGGGGAGGGGGGCAATTACGAAAGGCCCGGCTCACAAGCCTCCCAGGCTGGGTCTGACTGGACTGGACTGTGGGCTTTTTTCCTTAAAACACACTCATGCACGCACGCGCACGCACACACACACACACACACACACACAGTCCCCCCCATCTCTCTCCTGCTTTCCCTCTGTAGCTGTTCTCTCACTGTTGGCCCTGTTCCCGCCAGAAAGTGCGAGGGGGGCCTCTGCCAGGACAGCCCTCGGGAGAGGAAGCAGGAGGGAGGGCCCTGCAGCCCGGCCAAAAATCCGGCCCCAGCCAAGGCCCGAGTGGCCAGGCCCCCGCCCCTCCGGCTGGGCCCCGGGCCCAGCGTGGGGACACAGGCCAGCTGTCCCGCGCCTCTGCCCCCACCCCGGCCCTCCAGACTCCCCCAACACCCCCAGGTCTGGCCAGAGACGGTCCGTGCCCGAAGCTGAGGAGGTGGGGTGTTGGGCGGGTCTGGGGTCCAGGGCCTGGGGCCAATGTCTGCTGAGGTTGAGGGGCTGTGAGCGGAATGGCCTGGAAGGTGAGATCATGTTGGTGCTGCCCCATGGCGTCTGGGGAAAGGAAGGGAGACCCTGACACACTATAAGGGTGCCTTCTTTATAGGTTAAGGCCACAGTCTCCTGCCTGATGCTGGGGAGGGAGTGTGGGGCAGGTCCGGGATCCGTAAGTGCAAAGGCAGAGGGGCTGCACTAGGGGAATGGCCTGGGCATTAAGGCCATGTTGGCGTTGTCCCCTGGGGCATCTGGGGGACATGTGGGATACCCTGACACACCACGGGGATTCCATTTGTCATGGATCAAGGTCACAGTCCCACATGCAGGCCTGTGCAGACCACAGTGTCTGGTGAAGTTCAGGCACGATCCCCAGGTACTCTGTGGGGGACCGAGGAGTTGGGGACCTCACTGGACTGAGAGGTGGCTCAGCCCACCTTTATCACCCAGCCTCCATCTGTCTCAATGCCGGGCACAGCTAACACCCAGACCAGACTCGGGGAGTCCCCAGGTGGCTAGTTCTCTCCTGGCTCCAGGAGAACGCCCGGGGGCCTGACATTCCGCTGACGGCCAGGAGGGGGCGGCCCTGTGCTGAAACAGCGGGGACCAGAATTTCCAGAAGGACTCCGGTGGTCCCAGCCTGCCTGAAACACGATGAGGACCCTGGGGATTTTTCTGGGGTTGGGTAGGATAGGAGAGGGTCATGCCTCCCCAGCCCCGGAAAGCAGGGGAAGAAATTCGGGAGCCAGAGGCTCAGAGAAGGAAATGGACACTCTCCTTCATCAGAGCCTCTGAGGGGGAAAAAGTCGAGGCCACAAGCTCTGTGAGCTTTTCCCTGCCCCCAGATGGAAAGCGAAGGGGAGACACAACCACAGCTCTGAGCAAGGGAGCTAAAGGACCCCTCCTCCAGCCAGGAGCCCCGCGGCCATCTGGAGGTCTAGCTGCAAGGCTATGCATTGGACTCAGGTGAATCGAGCATTAAATTCTAGCTCTAGCGCTTTCTACTGGGGTAAGCTCTGCACAGAGCTTCAGTTTCATCTCATGTCAGGTGGTGATAAATATCCCTGCCCAGGAGAGTGATTGCAAAGATAAATAAAATGTGGTCATATATTTCTGCACGGTGCTTGCCAGACCCAAAATGCTCCATTCTCATCAGGTCTTAGTAATAGTATTCACGCTACTATTGCTACCTCTCATCCTGCAAAGGACTGCTCCCGTGTTTAGTGTAACTATAAGTTTGGCCCTGGGACCATCCTTTCCTCTCCCTCGGTCTTGAGCAGCGGCCACTCCGGGAGTTTGGAAGAGGTGTGGGCACGTAAAGAAAACAGGCTCGAAGCGGATTATCTAATAAATGTACAACTCTTGTTTCCAAAGTGTGTTCTTCAGTAGGACTTTGGGGTAGCTGATAGAGGTTATGCGCCCGAACTGGTCTTTGTTGGTGGGGGTAGGGGCTGCTCAGGGTCAGGGTCTGGAGGCTCAGTGCCTGGGGCGAGCCTGCATGTGGGGAGGGGAAGCCAGGGGTGGGGTGTGCATCTGTGTGCCTGCCCCCTCCTGGGAAGGGGGAACGAAGGGGGTGCTGGGGAGGAGCTGGGCCCCACTCCTCTCGGGGCAGTGACGTGGGCAGGAACCGGCTTTCAGACTTGCAAACCGCAGTCTGCTCAGAGTCTTTATTAATTCCAGGACGGGGAGAGAGGCTGGAGCCAGAAGGAGAGTTTTCTTGCTGCCTGGGGATCCAGGAGAGGTGTGGAGGGGCGCTTGCAGGGAGAGACTCGGGGCTGTTTGGCCAGACCTCTCCCCGCACGGCCAGGGGCCTGTGTTCCGCCCCTACCGGCGACCCCCTTCTTCTTAGCATCCTGTGCTCACAGCAACAGCTCCAATAACCTGCATCCAAGACTCTGCACACCATGAAAGGGGCTTCAGTTCAGAACCACCCACTGAACTGATTCTTCAGTGCAATTTAGCATTCAATACATATGTAAGGACCGGGTGTTACAGTGATTAGCCAAAATTCGTTCATTCATTCGTACATTCCAGAAACCCAGCAGTCCTCAATTGCTTTATGCCCACCTCCCTGCATAGCTGCATAGGTTAAATAAGGCCGGGAAGGTGGAACCGCCCACGAATGCCTGTGTGGTGCATCTCGGGCTGGGTGAGTCTGGCTTCTTCGTTATCACCAACAAGCCTCCACTGCCCACTCGCTGCTGGGCATCCAGGTGCCTCACTGACAGGCCGTCTCCATCTCCCAAGTCCTCTAGGTATAGCTGTTCAGAAAGGACAGAGTTGCCCACCTTGCATGGCTCTGAGTGTCTTGTTGCTTTGCCTGGAAGCCCTCATTTGCCTTCCAGACAAAATCCGGACTTCTGAGTATGGCCTTCAAGGCTCTGTATGACCAACTCAATGGCTCTGATGCTCTCCTTCCTTTTGGCTGGCCTCCCTTCTGGCTGATGGAGCTGCTCCCTAGCTCCCAGACTTGTCCTGGAGGGCTGGACGTTAGCAAGGCTCCCTAGTCTCAGCTTCTGTCCTTGCAGGTTTGTGCCCTCGTCATCCCTGCCCCCAGCTCTTCTGAGGGGTGTTGGTGGGAACCTTCGTGGTTTGGACTTGGCACTTTATCTTAGGCCCCTCTGGCCTGGCCATCACTGAAGGTAGTTTGAAGATGGACCCATTTCTGTCTCCCAGGTCACCCAAGAGTGTTGGATAATAACACAGTTGTGCCCTCCAGATGATGGGGGGCAGAGGCTGCTGATGTGAACGGACCCCCAGAGTCTGGGTGTGGTTTCTGTTTTACCCCTGTCTACACATGGTCCTTTTATTGGTCAAGTACAGGGTGCACTCTCTCTGCATGGGACCTGGAAACAGAGAGAGAAAGAGAGAGAGAGAGACCAGTGTTTGCTTTAGGGCTCGACTGGGAAGAGCCTGGTGGCCATCAGACCCAGGAGCTCTCTCCCAGAGCATGGGGGCCTCTGCTGTCAGTTGTGTTCACCTCTGTGTGAGTAAGGGTTCTTTCAGCCAGTCCTGTAGGAAATAAAGTCAAGGTTACACTGGTAGAGAGAGCATGAGTTTTTCAGATGGACCCAGCTGTGGTTTGGGAAGGAACGGAGCGCTGGTTCGGAGCATGGGTCCGAGTGTAGACACTTCTGGAGAGAATCAGCAGCAAGGCCAAGTGAAGGACCCATTCCCCCACCTGACCCCCCTCGCTCATCAGAGAGACTCAGCTGCAGACATTAAGGCCAGAACCTGCCCTTCCTCTGACTTTAAAAAATTTCCAATAGCCCCGTAAAATAAAGAAAATGTAAGTAAAATTAATCCTAATCATGTGCTATATTTAACCGACTATATCTAAAATAGTATCATTTGAACATGTAGTTGATATAAAAGTTATGGAGATGTTCTATATTCCTTTTTTTGTACTGAGTCTTAAAACTGGCGTGGGCAACAAATACCATATGGCCCAGCCACCCTATCTCTGGGTGTCGGTCCGAAGGAGACAAAAATGCTACTTTGAAAAGACATCTGCACCCCTTGTTCATTGCAGCATTATTTACTATTGCTAAAGCCATCAACAGGGAACGGACAAAGACAATGTTATACACACACACACACACACACACACACACACACACACAATGGAATGTTATTCACCCATAAAAAAGAAAAGAATTTCTGCTGTTTGCAATGACATGGATGGACCTTGAGGCCGTTATGCTCAGTGAAGTAAGTCAAGACAGAGGAAGACAAATACGGTATGACCTCACTTACATGTGAAATCTAAATTAATAAATAAACCCAGGCTCACAGATAACGGGGGGAGGGGGAAAGATTGGTATCGCCAGAGGTGGGGTGAAATGGGGGGAGGGCGTCAAAAGGTACACACTTCCAGTTCTAAGATAAAAGAGCCAGGGTGACGTCACACATGGCTTGGTCACCACCGTGAACAACGCTGTAAGGTGGATTTGGAAGTTGTTAAGAGGGCAGATCTTAAAAGTTCTCATCAAGACAAAAAAGGTTGTCACTGTATCTGGCGACGGATGTTAATCCGACTGACTGTGGCAATCACAATATGTACAAATATCAAGTTATCATGTTGTGTTCCTGAAACGAATACAAGGTTATATGTCAATTACACTAAAACAAAAACAAAAACAAAAACAAAAACAAGGACAAAAAAACCCGACCCAACAACTGGTGTGGAAGTTACATCTTGATTTCGACTGGTCGCCTTTGGAGTGCTCAGTGGCCACGTGTGATCAGTGACCAGCAGAGTGGACAACACAGGCCATGAGGGGCCTGGTGAGAATGAGTGCCCACTGATAAGATTATAGGTAGGACAGGGCATGAGGGTGAGGGAGAGGGGCAGGAAAGAAGGGATGTCCTTGAGGGCCGGCAGGGTGGAGGCTTGGGGCACAACCGGGACAGGCAGCCCCAGGGGAAAGGCCCTGCCTCACGCTGTCGCCCAACCAGAGCAGGTGAATGCCCACGCCAGGGGTGGGGTGGTGAGGGGGGGAGGGTGGGGGCGTACCGGGCAGGACCCAGAGCCAACACTTTGGCCGGAAAATGAGAGAGGCCTTCTGCGGTTCGTTCCTGCCCAGAGACAGCTGGGGACCTCTCTGAGCACGGGCCAGGAATGGAGAGGAACTTGCCAAGCGGACAGATGTCAGACTTCATTGGACGTAAAGGGTCTTCGGTGAAAAGCCGATTGACTGGAGGTTGCGGGTCTGGGCTGCTTCATCACGCGGGACTGGCCTGAAGGAGGAACAGGCGGTACTCGGAGGCGGTTTTGGGGAACTGGGGGGGTGGCTGGGATTCCAGTGTGGGGTGTTTCTGCATCTCCCAGACTGGGGTGCTAGGAAGAGGTTGGGGGTGCAGGGGGGAGCCAGTGATCATCATGAGCTTGGGCGGATCACCTAGTAATACCCAATAACGGCGACATCAATGGTGATTAACCCCCAGAAATATGGAAACGGGGGCTCCATAAGACTTTAAGATTGAAAACTCATGTCTGGAAGCATCAGGTAGACAGCCCACATGCCAGTGTAGGATGGGGTCCGTGGCACCATTTCGGCGACCAAAGCAGATGACTGAGGCTGGAGGGAGAGAGGGGAGGGCCGGGGAAGCCCCCTCTCACAAGCACACCCCCCCGCCCCGGCAGGCCCCAGTTCTCCAGCTCCTCGTCTCTGATCCAGCAACCTCTGCGCAACGCTTCGCCTCTGCCCAGGCCTGGGTGTTTGTGCGTCTGAGTCATTTGTCAGTCTGGGTCCTTGGCCGGTGCGAGCCGGGGGGTGGGTGTCCCGGACAGGCCGTGCTGTTCTGCCCCGTGCCTCTGTTCCCATATCGCCTCCTGAACTGTCTGCTGCTGTCTGGGGGGCGGTGGGGGGAACATTGCTAGCGGGGCAGACCCTGCACACCCCCCTCCCCCAGGGACCCAGAACACGCCTTTTCATTTGTTTGACACTTGACAGTTTACAAAGCACATCTCCATTTACGATTGGGGATATTATTATCCCAAGTATAAACACAGGGGTTAGGAGCCCTGTCTACAGACTGGGACGGTCAGAAAGAGAATTCTTTGTATCTCCTGTGGATCTATGTAATTGGACCGTGGAGCCCCTGTCACGTGGGCGGGCGGCAGTAAATTCCATCCTAGTCACTGGCTCTCTCTGTCCCCACCCTCTGTCCCTAACCAAAACCCAGGAGGCCCCTGGCCTTGCCGACCTTATTGGAGCCTCTGCGCCTTTGTGTACCCCGGGACTGTGACGAGGCTGGGGAGCCTGGGGCCGGGGCCTTCTCTGGGGACGCTGGCCAGCGGTAATCTGCTCCTGGACCCACAGGGAACTCTCCCATCCCCGGGCTAGGGAAATCTTCCCTCCAGCCCTCCTGCCCATCTAGTATACTCACTCAAAGAGAAGGCAGCTCTCTGCCTGCTTTGCCTGCTTTGTCTGCTGCCTGGGGAGCTGTGGGAGGGGCGGGGTACGGGAGGGACCCACACAAGTGTTCCTGACTCCAGTAACTCTCTTGCTACCCAGGGAGCAAACTCCCCCACCAGCATTATGGCCTGGAGTGGAGGTCTCTGAGGCTTTTTACTCTGCCAGTCACCCCACTGTCTGATGGGGTGATGGCCCTGAGTGGGGGGTACATTCCCCAAAGCAAGGCCCTCTCTTCTCGGGGCTGGGCACCCCAGTTGTTCCCATGGGAGCTGGTGGGCAGAGCTATCCATGCTCCCCCTGCCCAGTCCGTGCTCCCTCTGCCTGGCTCACGGCAGTGCTCCCTCCGGCACGCCCTTATCGCCTCACCTCCTCCAGCCCATCGTGCTCAGGAGCCCTTCCAAGAGCCTGAGCTGGGAACGCTGCTGGGCGGGGAGCTCTCTTCCTCCTGGGTTTTGCCGGTCTCCATCCCTACACCACGTTTGGCCACTCCCTGCCTTGGGCAGACCCCCTCCACCCATGCCCGGAACCCTCAGTGGGCCTGATCCCTGTGGCGCCAGGCGGGTCCCACGAGGCGGGCAGGGCAGCTGCCAGGATGCAGGGTGGGAGGCAAGCAAGGCCGGGCCAGGGGCTCCCGCTGGGCCTGGGTTATCTACTCCCTCTTTGCTTCTGGTCTCCACATTCCTGAGCTGCTGGCTTTGGCTGGGCATTGGCCTTGGGCGGGGGGAACGACAGGACACCAGCACCTGCGATCCTGGGAAAGGAGATGTAATCAGGAAGGCTTCCGGGAGGAGGTGATGCCAGACTTGAACCTGTTCCCATCTCTCAAAGGGAGATGCGTTCCGGGTGGTGGTTGCAAAAGCAAGAAGGCTGAAGGCCCTGGCCTCTGCCCTTCGGCCCACCCACAGGCTGCCTGCTTGCCTGCCTGGCTGGCTGGGAGCTTCCGGAAACACGATCCCAGCTGTCCCGCCTTGTGTGAAGGCCGCCAGTAACTGACCCTGGGAGGGTGCTGGCCCTTCCGGCTCAGCCTTCAAGCTCTCCCAGCGCTTTTCGAATTGCAGGCTGTGCCCTATCGGTGGGTGTGAAATTGATTTAGTGGGCAGGAACAGCATTTGAAAATGGAGGGAAGAGGATGGAATGGAATAGGTGCAAATGTCACACTTGCCACGCGATCAGCCTTGTGTCTTACAACTTTCGTCTGAGTTACACGTGTTTGCGCATTCTTGTCAACTTTAGCTGTGCATTAGAACCCATGGGGGTCTTTAAATCTCACTGCCCGGGCCATATCCCAGACCAGAGTCCCTGATGTAGAACCCAAGGGCCGGGGGTCTTCCCGGGAGCTCCTGATACACAGAAGAGCTTGAGAAACGCTGAACCAGACGGCCCATCTCTGCCAGTGACTAATCACCTGTTGGCCAGGTATCAGACAATCAGGGACAGTCTCTACTCCAAAAGCCCACTTAAGTTATTCAAAGTAGCCAATCCTGAGCCTGCTTATCTAGAGTGACCCGTCCCTTCCCGGGGCAACCACAGCAAAGCCTCCTGCCCCCATTTGTTCCCCACCGCCTCCTGACCATGCCTCGTGGTTCCCTGTATGGCATGCCCCTTTCTCCTGGGATCGGGGAGAACGATCTTTTCAGTGGTGACCCTCTCCTGATCTGTGGGCCTCACCGTACCTGACCTATATTTTGGAAAGCCTCCTCCCATTTTTGAAGAGCAAACTGAGGCCCAGAGAGGATAAGCGACTTGCCCAGGGTCCCGCAACTAGTCGTGGCAGATGGGACCTGAACCTTGTTCCAAGCCATGTATCTCTCGCAGCCCCTGTCCTCAGACAGAGGGAGGCCGGGGAGGGAGAGGGGAGGAAGAGTGGGGTTTGAGAACTGCCCAGTGCACCTGTCCTGAGGTTGATCCTTTGCACTGGGGTCCCTCCCTCCCCCTGCCCAGTCTGTGTTCTCTCCAGGCTGGCCCATTGCAGCTCATCTCTGGATTCTTGAAGGAGGTGGGGAGAGACGGGGATAAAACACCAGGTCCTTGGGGAAGAGGGGGCTGATCTGTCTTAAAGCCTGGCCCCATTCCCTCTGGATGTCTAGAATTTCCTTCACAGCCAGGAACTCCTTGGGGGATGGGGCTATGTCCCGACCCCATTGTGTCCCTAGCACCCATCTTGACCTGAACCAGAACACATACCTGGGGCGACCAGGAAGGTAAGTAAATGGATGGATGTCTCCTGCTCTCTGTCCCTTTCTGTCTCTTGTTCTGTGTCTCTGTGCGTGTGTGTCTCTGTTTCGCCTGCCAGTGTCTGAGTGTTCCTGCCTGTGTCTTTCTCTGCCTCCAGGGGCTTCACTTACTCGGGGTCTGAGACTTTTAAGTCCCTGGTTTGCATTAAATGGTTTATCCTATGCGGAGACCCCAATGTGGGGCTCGACCCCAGAACCCTGGGATCATGACCCCAGCTGATGGTGGACGGTCAACGGACGGAGCCACCCAGGTGTCCCTCCACAAGGGCATTTCCAAGTAAGAACAGCACACACAGTGTGCACAAAGCTTAGGGGGGCAACTTGAGGATTTTTACCTGTCTATATACCAGATCTCCAAACCCCATCCACATCTAGACATTTCCAGCCCAGCAGGGACTCTGTGCCCCTTCCAGGTGGTACCCGCTAGAGATCACCGCTCAGCTAATGTCTGCCACCACAGATTCGCTTTGCCTGTTCTTGGACTTGGCAGTGAGTTGAGTTGTGTCCCCCAAAAGATATGTTCACATTCTAATCCCTGGTGCCTGTGAATGCGACCTTATTTGGAAATACAGTCTTTGCAGATGTAATCAAATTAAGATGAAGTCATACTAGATTAGCATGGGTCTTAAATACAGTGACTGGTGTTTTCAGAAGAAGGCCATCTGAAGACATAGGGACATAGAGAGACAGGGAGGAGATGGCCACGTGAAGACGCAGGGACACATGGACACACAGGGAGGAAGACAGACACGTGAAGACTGAGACGGAGATTAGAGTGAATCACCTACAAGCCAAGGAACACCAAGGATGGCCAGCGACCACCAGAAGCCAGGAAGAGGTGAGGAAGCGTTCTTCCAAGGAGCCTTCAGGAGGGTTATAAGCCTTCTACCACCTTGATCTTGGCCTTCTGGCTCCAACACTGTGAGAGAGTACACTTGTTTTGTAAGACTCCCCATTCGTGGCGATTTGTTACAGCAGCCTCAGAAAACACATACAAACTTTGAATGAATGGAACTCCACCATCTGTAATTTGGTGTCTGATTTCCTTTGCTCATATCGTGTCTGTGAGATTTACCCGTGTTGCTGTGTGTAGCCATAGTGCATTCTTTTTCATTGCTGGTAGAGTTCCATCTTATGAATATACCACAATTTATTTACCCATTCTAATATTAACATACCCTTGGGTTGTTTCCTTTTTTTTTTTTTTTTGCTATTATGAATAATGTTGCCAGAGATATTCCTGTCTTTTTGTGGATGTCTGTCCTCATTTCTCATGGATCTAAAGCTACAAGTATAATTGCTGAGTTTTACAGTAATTATACATAATCTTTTGAGGAACTTCCGTACAGCTAAACAGTGGTCGTACGGGGGCGCCTGGCTGCCTTGGTCGGAGGAGTGTGTGACTCTTGATCTCCGGGTTGTGAGTTTGAGCCTCACAGAAGGTGTAGAGGTTACTGAAAAATAAAATCTAAAAAAAAAAAAAAAAAAGGAAGAAAAAGTGGTTGTACCTTTTTATATTCCCACCAACGGTGTCTGAGTTCCAGTTGGTCTTTATCCTGTCAACACTTAGAATTGTCAAGTCTTTACATTTTAGCCATTTTCTTGGGTGTTATAAGCATATCTTATTGTGATTTTAGCTTTCATTTCACTGATGAGTAATGATGGTGAACACTTTCTCATTTGCCTCTTGGGCATTTGAGCGTCCTTGTTTGTGAAGGGCCTGTCCAAGGCTTGACCATTTTTGAAAGTTGGGTTGTTTACTATTTTCCTATTGAGTTTTAGATGTTCTTTGTATATGCTGACATGATTCCATGGTTGGTTGTATGTATTAGAAAGACCTGCTCCCACTCTGTGGCTTGCCTTTCTTTTAATGTGGTCTTTTGGTGAGCGGAAGTTCTTGAATTTTGATGAAGTCAAATTTGTCAACATTTTCTCTACTGGTTAGTGCTTTCTTCTTTCCTGTTTAGGAAATCTTTGCCTATCTGAAGGTTATGAAGTGATTCTCTTAGGTTTTCTTTTAGAAGCTTTATGGTTTTACCTTTAACTTTTAACGTTGACCCAAGAGCACTTTAAATCTCAGAGGACCAGGCTTCAGCCTGCCCGCACACCCCCTCCCCAAGCTTGGTGGCCCAGGCATCTGGGAAAACTCCTTCCCTCTTGGGTCACCAGCTGCCCGGCCTCTTTCCCTGGCCCCAGCTCTGGAATTAATAAAAACCCTGAGCTGCCTGTGGTTTTTGGAATGAGTGCTTGCTCCAACCTCTGTCAGGATTCAGGCAGCGAGTGGGGTCCCCCATCCCCTCTCCATATGCACTGCTTTTCCCATCGGCTGTGGGACAAGCTCACCCATTTACACAGCTCCAAGGGTCTCCAGACAGAATCTCCAGGGAACCTTCTTTTTTTTTTTTTTTTTAAAGATTTTTATTTATTTATTTCACAGAGGGAGAGAGATCACAAGGAGGCAGAGAGGCAGGCAGAGAGAGAGAGGGGGAAGCAGGCTCCCCGCAGAGCAGAGAGCCCGATGCGGGCCTCGATCCCAGGACCCTGAGATCATGACCTGAGCCGAAAGCAGAGGCATTAACCCACTGAGCCACCCAGGTGCCCTCCAGGGAACCTTCTTATCTGATCTTTCCTCACTCCTCCCTAAACCCACCCCACCATCTGGAAACTTCCTGGTCACTTCTCTCCCCTTGTTCATGGACTCAAAACTAAAGGAGCTTGTCCCCCGTCAGGACGGCAAATAGGTTCCATCATCAATCATGACGATAGCCTGGCAGCGGTGGCCTGGAAGGGTGTTAAGAAGGATCCCGGTTTAGCTAGTGAGAACCATACAGTTGCTTGGTAACGTCTGTCTGGGACGAAGCGCTGGGGGTCGTGCCTTGAATGTCTCTAATCTAGTCTGAGTCCCCATTAAGATTAATCCAAAGCAGAGTTTCAGGGACGCCCTTGAGAGCTCTCAGTGGTTAATTCAGAGGTCCGGGTTGGAAATGCTGGCCTGATCTGCTCAGCGGAGGTGCCCCTGTTCTTCCATCAGCGAATACTGATAGAACACGTGCTATATTCCAGACCCCCAGCTGGGCATGGGGAGCATAATGGTGGTTAAGACCTACTCTGGTGTGGCCCGAGTTCCACGTGCTTTTCTCGACGCCAGTATTCAATACAGAGAACGAGCCCCTAGGGGACTTCACGCGACGGCCCCATGCTCACAATCCTCCTCCCTCCAGCCCCGGTCCTTCGGGTGGGATCACAGCACAACTTCTCTAGAATGGAACCTGGTGGCTAATTGGGGTTCCCCCCTTTGAACTATGTCTTGGCAGGTGACTTTCAGGAAGGCGATCTGCAAGCAAGACCTGTGAGCCGAAGGTTGTGAAAACCCCTTAAACAGACCAGGGGGGCTCTGGGGTGTCTAGAAGGGTCCTTGGGGACTGCTTGGGCACTTTTGCGTGGCAAGTCCGCTGGTCCTGCCCTGTTGTACTGCCTTTCCCACTCTGAGCCGGCCTCAGGATTCTCCACATCCTACACACACACACACACACACACACACACACACAGAGGTATGTGAACAGAGACAGGCACAAGCAGTCTCTCTCTCTCTTCCCCACTCACAGGGTAGGCAAAAGCCAAGGTTCTGGGCTTACAGATTTCAGGTTCAAGTCCCCACTGTACCACTTTGAGCTGTTTGCCCCTGGCCGCCCACCCTGAGCCTCAGCCTCCCCACCGATCAGAGGGGGCGGCGGTGAGGAGCCAGGGGCCAGGCTCGCTGTAGCCCCCACCCCACTGCAGCTCTGATCGGATCATTGGCTCAGGGCTAGTAGGAGAAACTGGGGTCCCTGGGGCTCTGCAGGAAATTCATCTCTGTGCCTCCTGCCCAGAGCTCGGCACTGAGCCGGGGACATAGTGGAGACTCAGTCAAGGCCTGTCACAGGAGGGAGGGCCTGGATTTCACTCTCAAACTTCTGGTGGTTTTCCCTCTGGGAAAGCCTTAATTTGTTTCAGAGGCACAAAGGGGCATAAATTCTGCTGTTTCTGGACCAGCTAAGCTGGGAGAAAGCCGCTGTGGCCCCTGCTGGACCAGAGGGGCCCCAGGAGGCAAGCCCCAGCCTGCTGTGGGGCCGCTGACCAGAGCCCAGCTGGGTCTCCACTGCCCTCCTGGGCCCCATGTTCTGTGTTTCCATCATGTCCACTGCCCTGGCTGGGCCCCGGCCAAGCCCTCACTTGCTGGTGAGGGCCAAGCCAGGGCCGTGCCAGGCTCAGCAGAGGCCCTTAGCCAAGAACAGCAGAGCCGTCCTCAGGAAAGCTGGGGATTAAGCCTCAGGCCAGCGGGGACTCAGGTATCCGCCTCCCGCCCCAGCCTGGAGATGAGGGGCACGGCGACCTCCCAGTTGCCCAGGCCTGTGATGTGAAGGGACCGGTGCGAGGCACCCACCTGGGGACACAGCACTGCCTGGGCCAGCTTGCTGGAGGACAACCTTTGGGAAGAAGCCTCCTGTCTCCAATAGTGCTAGATGCCAGGGCCTGGAGTGCTCTCTCCCCCAGCTCAGGACTAGGCTGGACCCTGGGTGACAGTGGCCTAGCTCCTGGCCCTGATGCTGAGCTGAGCCCTGCCCCAGACTTAGTATCTCAGCTCCTCTGAGTTTCCTGGGGTGAGGACCAACCCGAAGGAATGGGGAGGAGGGTGTGGATGGCTCTGGGCAGAGTCCCTTCTGCAGGGGCCACCTCTTTGCCTAGCCCGGGTAATATGGGGTGGACAGCCGGGCCATGTTGCGGACCATGAGGTGAGGGGTGGACTCCAGTAGCTGTCATGGGCCGTGGAGGTGCCCACCTTGCTCGGGCATTAGTCCAAGTGCTCAGGCTCTCCTCCTCGCCTGGGCTTCTGTGCCTCTTTCTCCCATCCAGAGTGTGTTTCTCCTATTCCTGTTCTGTCCACATCCAAACCATCCTTCAGGACTCGCTTGCCTCTGGGAAAGGCCCTTCTCTGAACTTGGGCTGGGTTGAGGTCTTCCTCCTGCCCCTCAGGGCCCCGCCGGTGTGACACTGACCCCCTGGACAGCCACCATCTGCAGACCCCTGTGTCTCCCTTAGACAGGAAGGAGCCCCTTGGAGGCCATCCCTCCTGTCTCTACTCCTCAGCCTCCCTCTCTTGACCTTAGTGCTCTCATTGCGCTCTGGGCTGTGCCTGCCCCGGCTGGGCCCCACCAGGGCAGGTGGCTGCCCGACCCGGCCTGGTCCTCTGTCTGGGCCTCCTCTCGGCCCTTCCCTCTGGGCTCAGGCGGGTGGGGGTGTCTGCAGGGACGCTGACTCAGATGTTATTTTGGGCTCCCCTTGGGCCCGGCAAGCTCTGGGGCCTCAGGCCTGTTTAGACGGCTGGGCCGGATATGACCAACTCCAGGCACTCGCTTCTCCACAGGGCCGGGGGAGAGGCAGGCCAAGGCAAATGCCGGCGGGGCAGGGGGCAGGCAGGAAGGACAGGCCTGGAAGGTCAAGGGCTCCAAAGGGTCACTGAGGCCCTGCTCACCTCAGGCCTTGTTCTTAGCTCCAGGGGGTCCCAGCCGAGGCCCTGGGCTGGGGGGCAGGTGCGCTAGGCCTTAAGAGGTCCTTGTCTGGTAGATTCATGGTCTCGGAATTCCCCAAACTAGGATGCCAGTCAGAGGGGTGAGGCTTCCGAGGGCATGGCCTTGACGCCCCTCGCACAGACATATGCCTGTGCCCCCCTGGTAGGGGCTGGGGGCTCATCCCAGCCCGGGTCTCTGATGGGGCCCCTCCCCGCTGCCCCATTTCAGACTTGTCATCTCAGAAGCTGCCCAGATGAAAGCCGAAAGCCGAGAGGCACGTGCCCTGTGGCCTCCTCCTTCCCCCAGCAGGCCTCAGATATTTTCCCGGTGGAAAGAGGGGTTTGGTTTCACCACCCTTTGGATCCTGGCACCCGCTTAAGCCGTGGGCCAGGGCAGCCCCAGATCTGCTGTTCTGATGTGGCCTTCCAGACAGGGGCGGCTGGTGCCTCTTTCCCTGAAGTCATCCGTCCTCAGCCCCGGCCGCGGGCCTTAGCCCAGAAATGTCTAAGGAAACATGAAAATCCTTGAGCTCTGTCCACCACGTCCAAATTGAAAGCAGAAGAGTCTGAAGCTCTGTTGTTAACTCCCGCGGAGCAGGTGACCAGCCTGGGGCTGTGGCCAGGGGGGCCTGGGGGGCCCTCGGGGCCACCCGCTCTGGGAGCTGCGTTGCTGGCACGTTCAGGACTGGGGGCTCAGGGTCGCCCAGCCTCACGCCTGGACCCAGGGACACAAACACCCGCTGCCTCGGCGGGAGGCCTTTTGGAGGGAGGGTCGGCTGCTGCCCACCTGCTGGGTTGCTGACTCTCCAGTGGCTCTGGGGGACAAGGGAAGCACACCCCTCTGCCCCGTAATGTTCCAGAGCCACTGGAGGGCCGGGCCCGGCTTCCCCAGGGGAGAGGGGAGGAGTGCAGACAGCACTCCCCACCACCCCCACCTTGACTGGTCACCTGCAGCACCAGCCCAGGGACCAAGGTGAGGTGAGAGAGGGCTG
This sequence comes from Ailurus styani, assembly GCA_002007465.1. Lineage (NCBI taxonomy): Eukaryota > Metazoa > Chordata > Mammalia > Carnivora > Ailuridae > Ailurus > Ailurus styani. The sequence continues at coordinate 2,060,338 of LNAC01000109.1, forward strand.
AAGGGGAAGGAGAAGCTGGGGAGCGGACAGAGGGGACGTCCCAGGCCCCATGGCTGGCGTCTGGGCTCAAAACAGGAGGAAGGAGGAAGCTCTTGCAGGCAAGTAGCCAGCAGGAACATAGGCTGTGTCCCTGCCATGAGGTGTGGGCGTGGGGGTACTGGGGGGACCTTTCTAGACTGTTGGTGTGAGCTGTCTAGGCCAAGACCCAAAGTTTCTAACTCTAGACCCTTTGGAGTTGGAAGGCCCTGAGGGAGCCCATTGTTTGGAGGATAAGACTGAGGCTCGCAGAGGTGCGTGGCTTGCCCAAAGTCAATGTGCGTGGCTAGCAGGGAAACTGGCAACTGTCTCTGTCTCCTAGACTCAAAGACGGTGTGTGGCAGAGGAGGGCCTGGGTGTGGGTAGGGGCAGTTGACCTCTGTTCTCAGCGAAATGCCCCTTACTGCAACCTGATCCCAGCCCCAGAGATATTCCCACCAGGCCTCTGGACAGGTGGTGAAGAAGGGTGGCCTTCCAGGGCCTGGGCCCCTTTGGATGGAGGACACGGCTGGCGCAGGCGGCCCAGCGTTCCGGCAGCCACCCAAGTATGTGGACGGCAGTGTGGACAGCGTTCCTGCCACGTTCCCAGAGCACGCACCAAGGAAAACATGGAATGTTTCTTGGATGACACAAACTCCGTCCAAAGTCATGCATTCCTGTGGGAGGGCAGTGAGGAGGGGTCGTGGCTGTCTGCAGGGGTGGGGAGCCTGCCTCGGGATGCACAGTCTTGTCTGCAGATGTGGGTCCCCAGGTTGTGGCCAAGGCCAAGGGAAGCTGGGTTGGATGTACCACTGGCACGCACGAATGGTGCCTGTGCGCTCAGTCAGCAAACACCAGCCTTGTGTGTATGGCTGGCAACCTGCTTCTCTATCTTGTCCGGGGCACTCAGCAGGTATACCTCCCTGCCCCATGGGGACAACTGGTCTACCCCTGCCTATGTGTATCTTCAGCTCTGAGCAGGTAGCAGGTACAGCCCTTGACTTTGCCCACGCTGACTTTCCGTTGCTCCTATGTCCTGCCCGGGCCGCCACTGGTACGTTCTGTGTCCTCTACAGAGACCAGGCATATCCTCAACTTGTTCTGGACACAGGGCCATTTAAGGGAGTCAACCAGCTTGGGCTCGACCACTGTTTGAGTTAGGCTTGGATGCTAAGTACCCCCACCTCTAGCCTCAGGCTCCCCCTGTCTCAGCAGTCCTTGGTGTTCCCTTCACAAGACCACTGTGAGCAGGATGGAGGCCAATGGGCCAGGACTGGGTTGGGGGGGCAATGACGGAGAGTAGGCAGGTGAGGGGGCTGTGGTGGAGGCCCCATCCTTTCCACATCCCAGGGCGGGGCCTCTTCACAAAAGGAGGGAAACTTTGGCCTTGACTTTGGAGATTCTGAGTCCTGGACAGCCCAAGGTAGAAGTTGGGGAGCCAGAGAGGGCACACGGGAGGCATCTACCCAAGAGAAGCTCTGTCAAAGGAAGTGTACTCTGGTAATAGTGCTGGGATGATGTTGGGGGGCTGTGGGAGCCGAGGGCCACCCTTCCTCTACCTTTGAGTGGCAGTGATGACTCTGTAAGAGTGGACCTTATGAGATGGGTTTTGAAGGTTGAATAGGAGTTTGCCAACAGATGAGCACAGAGAAAGATTATAGAGCTAAGTCATCATGGGTGCCAAGGCCCCAAGGCGTCAAGAAGTGTGGGCACACCCCGAGAAGTGCAGAAGGTTGGGAAGGCTGAGCTTGAGAAGGGCTATGCGGAGCCACAGGGAAGGGAGACTAACCTAGTCTGGGGGCAGTGAGGAAGAAGAGCCCGAAGTCAGGGAAAATTCTGGAGCAGGTTTGCCTTGAGAGAGGATGCAGAGTTGGGCAGGGTTCAGTGATGACGCAGAGGCTAAGTGCGAGGGATGGGGATGGTCTGAGCAGTGGTGTGGAGGTGGCAGTGGGGGAAGAATGAGGGGTTCAGGCCATCTGGTGGGGAAGGTCTTCATGCTTCCTTCCATCCAAGATGGCTGCCCTGTCCTGCCCAGTCTAGGCATCTCTGGCTGGTACGGGGAAACTGGTGTGCCCCCTCACTATGGTTTACATCGCTCACGTACTTCTGGGCTCTTATCTGCAAGGGTCTGTTGTGTATGCCCACCTTGCCAAGTGGCCCCATCCCTGCCTGCCTCATAAATCAGGCCTGTCTCTCCCCAACGCCTCTCTGTTCCCACCACACCCTCCTGGTGCTGCCTGCCCCGCTCTGAGTTCCACCCAGCTGGGGAAGCACAGAGGGGCCCCGAGGCAAGCCTCAGCCCTACCCAGGAGCTCCGGCTTTGCAGGAAGGATGTCCTGGGTGACCCGGTTTTCAGGAAGCACCCGCGAAGATCGCCAAAGACTGTTCCCATGGCCACCCTGTTTCCTGGCTCCTGGGGGGTGCAGTGGTCAAGCCTCTTGCTTCCTGCGGGGACCTGACCTAGGGTGGGGTCTTACTGGCCACTCTCAGGAGGCTGGAAACCAGCCCTCTTAGAAACTCATAGGACTGTGTCCATACTCCACACGAATTAGAGCCAACTTTACTGCCCTTCCAGGCCTCACGTCCCTTGTCTGTAAACTGGGTACATTCGCTCATTAATTCAACAAACACTCCCTGTGTGCCAGTCCCCAGGTGTGGAGATCAACCAAGCAGAGCCCCAGCCCTAGTCCAGCAAAGAGTCTATTGCAATGGAGGAATGGGGTCCTCCAAGGTGAGCATGCGGCTGTGGGAGCCCAGAGGAGGCACTGCCCCTGCCTTGGCAGTCTGAGAAGGCTTCCTGGGGGAGAGGACCTTCTAGCCCTGATTTCAAGGACAAAGAGAGGTTCGCTAGTTCAAAGGGAGAGAGGAGGCATTGCAATCAGGGTGACCACAATTCAGCAAGCACAGAAGCAAGACACAGCAGGCTAGGCTCGGTTTGGGTGGGGAGGTTGAGAGCAGGGAGGCTGGATCCTGCCAGGCATGGAATGCCAGATGGAGGAGTTTGACCATCTCCACGGAGGTCAATGGGAGCCATGGAAGGGTCATAGCGGGGTGGGGAAGGGGGGGCATGATCAGATTTGGATCCCAGATTGGGTCATTGCCTCCTATGTGCGGAACGTCACACCAGCGGTACTGAGGAAGGGGCTTTGGGGTCCAGGAGGAGCCTGGACAGAAGGTCCAGATGGTTTCACCAAGGAGACGTCACTCCATCTGGGTCTGAAAAGAGAAGGCTATCTACACAGGGGTAGCTGGCCCACCTCTGTGTTCCCACACGGACTCAGGGCTTGAGAAGGGAGCTGGCGGAGGAAGAGATGTCTCTTCTTGGAAAGAGTGGTGTTTTGGGTCTCCTGCCATGCCCAGGCCGTGCCTTACCCACACCGGTTCTGCTGGCCCAAGACCTGAGGGCCTCTGACAGGACCGTGGCTCAGAAGGCTCCTCTTCCTGGCCCGAAGCTGACTGTTTGCCCCCAGCACCTGCTCCTACCTTGCTTTCCCACCGGGCGTTTCTAGAAGGGGCCAGGCAAGGCTTGGGCCCATCCCTCTGGTCTCTGATTCCTAGTCGCCCGGGGTCAAAGGCGTCTGTCCGGGAGCCCAGCAGATGCCCCTGAGGCCACCATGGTCTGCAGTGGGCCCGAGGCATTTGTTTTCTGGAAAGATCTCCTTCTAGGTTCTTTTTCCCAGCAGTGGGCTCCAGAGGACGCAGCTGGGGTGAGGGCGGAAGGAGGGTGGGGCAGGCTGGTGCCCTTCTCAAATGAGGACACCAAAAACCCGAGTGTGGATGACCACGTGCAGCAGCTTTGCCGAATCTCAGACATCAAAGCCCGTGTGCTGGAAGATTCTATTACCATCCAGTTCAGAAACAGCCAGAGTAGTCTCTGGTGGGAGAAGTCAGTGAGGGCTTCCCTTGGCCGGGAGAGCAGGGACTGGAAAGGGGGTAGCAGGCAGCTTTCAGGGGTGGGGTGGGGGCCTGGCCGAGTTCTGTAGATTAACGGGGTGCTCTCGACACAGATGTGAATTTTCACAAATGGAATACATTTGTTCAAAATGAGTGGCAGTATTTTATAATACACGTACATGTAAGTACGTGTGTGTGTGTATGTGTGTGTGTGTGTGTGTGTGTGTGTGTGTGTGTCTACAGAACTTTCTATCGGTAACAGCAGCGTATTTGGGACAATCTGACTAATGTTTTCTCTTCTGTGCCATCGGGTTCAATGTTGGGGGGGTGGAGGGAGGTAGGGACTAAGCCATGGGTGCCCCTTGTCCTGCTCACCCTGGACAGAGACCCCCCGACGGGCGTCCCTTCTCATTGCTGCCAGCTGTTGAAAGGAGGCAGACAAGGTTGTAAGCCCCCCAGGGGTCCCCTCTGCACCCCCAAACAGATAATCATTAATCAACTAGCAGCCCGATTGGCAGAGCGCTGCCCAGCCCTGGTTGGCATGCCCGGAGGTGGGCTGCAGGACGGTTGTCCCAATTATCGGGGACCGTCTGGGAAAGAGCATTTGGCTCAGTTGGCATCGACTCAGGGACAAGGCAAGGGGGACAGATGTTTGGACATTTGCACGCACATGGTCACAGATACACGTGGACACACATGCACAGCTTGGCCCCAGGCATCCAGACACACGCTTGTCCTGTCGTTGAGGGACACTCGTCCCACCCCAGACTTGGGGGCCTTAGGGCAGGGCTGGTGCCAGTGTTGGGTGGCCCGTGGTTGGATGACTAAAGGGGTAAGGTGCAGATACCCAGCGTACCCCAGGGACACCCCCGGGTAGGGTATGGACATGCCCTGGGGAGGGCAGACCGATCCCTGCTGGTTCTCTCCGTGGCGTCTCAGACTGGCTGTGTCTTGGCTGGAAGGTCTGGCTGCAAAGAACCATTGGAAAAACCAGAGAGGATTCTGGGAAAGCAGCGGGGTCGGTGGGTATAGATAGAGTCCCACATTGGAGATCTCAAGTGAGGGCCCTCTGTTCCACTATGATGCCACATGTGTCCCTGTCCCCTCACCCCTGCCACCTCCTGGTGGCCTGAGCCTTTCACCTCCCCCAGCCCTGGGGGCTGGACGGGTTCCTTCGAGGGGCCTGTTTTGCCTGGGTGGCGGCAGCTTTGCTAGCGACCCCTGACCTCTTCCTGACCCCTCCACAACCCCTCCACTGTCTCCTGCCTCCCTCCCTCTTTGCATCCCAGCCCTGACCTCACGTCTGCAGGGCTGCGGGCAGGGGCGAGATAAGGCGGGTGTTGCATGCTGCTCCCTCCTGGGGGCCGACGGGAAGGGCGGGCCGGGCTGCCAGCTTCAAGAGCGCCCATGACTCACCAGGTGGGCAGGGCCGAGGCTGGCATCCGGGAGGAAATGCCACTTCCTCTGGATAAGGCCGCAGGCCCTCTGGATTTGCCTGATGGTGTATGCATTTGGGGTTGTTTCAAGAAGTCCTTCCACTGCTGCGTGACAAAGATATTCTCCAACAGTTTATTCTAGCAAATCAGAGGCTTGCTTTTCATATTTTGGTCTGGCTTTAATCTCTTTGGAGACATCTTTTTAGAAGACAGTAGGCAGTGATCCAGAAGTAATTTTTCTCCATCGAGTGAGCCCATTTCTTCAACCCCATCCTTTCTCCATGGACCTGTTGGTGTGTTCGACTCTCTTTGAACTTGCTGATCTGCTCTGCCGCCCATCTGACTGTTCTTGAACCCAGACCCTATTGCCTTCCTTCCTTCCCACGGCTTCGTGGTGCGTGTTCACAGCAGGCTGGGCAAGGCCTCCCCTCTTGCTTCTATTTTTCAAACTTGGCTAGCCATTTACAAATCTTTATTCTTCCATATATTGTAGAGTAAGCTTATCAAGTTCCTCAAAAATATCCAGCTGGAATTCAGGATCTGGGTTCAGTGAAGGGCTCCGACGTGACAGATGGGAGATGGAGGAGATTTGTGCCTTTTAAGCAACAAGGGACTGCAGTTCTAAGAATATATGTAGGAGGCCCGCAGAGCATGGAGAGAAAGACAGCAGCCCCTATGGAAAAATGGGCTAAGGGTATGAACTGGCGATTTGCAGAAGAGGAAACGGAAACAACCAGAGTACAGAAGGAGTGACTCAAACTCACTTAACATCAGAGAAATGCAAATTAAGAAGCAATAATAAGATACTGCTTATCGCCCATCAGGCTGCCAGGCGGTACAGAGGTGGGTGCTGGACAGCGCCGGCAGGATGTGGGCAGGAGCGCCTCCCCAGGTGCCCATCGCTGGGGTGTGGGTGCAAAGCCTGGCCACGCCCACCCAGGGGCGCCACGTGACAGTCACACACGAAGCCATAAGCCCGGTGGAAGACAAGACTAGGTTGTCGGATCCTCAAAACACTGAGGAAACACTGAGGATCCTCAAAACACGGCTGGAAAAAATAAGAAACATGCATCCCCTGGCCTACTTCCATTCACACAAATAAGCAGAGCTGAAAGGAACAAGTCCGTGAAGCCCCTGGGGCACAGGGAAGAGGGTTACTAGAAGAGTAACAATGTTGAGTGTTGACTTAACATGGTGACCATTCCGTAACACGTGTACCCATCATTGTACACCTGAACTAGTGCAATATCCTTATATCAATTATTCTTCAATTAAAAAAAATTCAATCAATCAATCCATCAATCAGTCCTCTGTGCTTGAAGGCCAAAAAGAGATTTAAGAATAGCATAGACACTGGAGGTTCGGATTCCCTCTCTTCCAGACACCCAGGGATCAGAGACCCTGGGAAGACCCTGGGGCCCTAAGGAGCAACTCTCACCCCGTCTAGACTCCTGGCACACAGCCAGAGGCCGGGGTGAAGGTGCTAATTAATTGGGCATGGGAAGGGGATGGTGGGGAGGAAGCAGGCAGTGTCAGGTGGGGGCTGAGAGGTCGACCCCTTGGGGGGTGCACGGGATGGTGCCGTTGGGGTGCACGGGGTGGGAAGCTGAGTGCTGTGTTAGCCGACACTCTCTGCCGGTCCCTGGACTGGGCAGAACAGGGCTTCGTTTTCTGAGCAAGAAACCCAGACATGAGGTTTGCCAGAGGCCTTTTTGTTTTTCTGGATTTGAGAATTTATTTATATGAAAAGTCTTACCAAGGTATAAACATTCTGGGCCTTTGCACATGCTGTGGACTTAGCTGGAATGTTCCCTCCAAGCCCCCCTCCCACTGGGTGTCCGCCTGGTGAACTTCAGCCACTCCTGGGGGCACCTCCTTCAGGAACTTTCTCTGACCCATGTCCTTCCCTGCACCCCAGGGTGCTCCCTCCCTCCTGGGGGGACCCACAGCCCCTCATGTGATGGTCACCATTTGTCTCCACATCGGTGCTCCCCACTTGGAGGCATTTCTCCAGGGCAGGAGGCTGCCTTGTTCTACTTTCCCAGGGGCCTAACCCCCCATGGAGCTCAGAAACATCAGATGCATGGATAACCGGTAGACGTTTGGTTGCACCTGCCTGGGTTCGTGGTCAGGGTGGGGGCTGTCTTCCCAGCACCAGGTCACTGGGGTTTGAATGAAGGCTGTCTCCAGGCCCCTGCTCTTCTCCCCAGGAGGCTGGGATAAGCTTATTTTCCACCGCCAGAGACTCAGTGTTCTGGGCTTGTGACAGGAGGCCCCAGCCCCTGGGGTGCTGGGTATTCACTGGGCCTGGGTCGTCAAGCCTGCAGCCTCCAGAAGGCAGAGGGGAGATGGGGCAATCGGCTTCCATGTTGGGTGGGAGGGCTTTGTGAAGTGACCAGGACCCCTCCTTTCATCTCAGCTGTCCTTGTCTGGCTAGAAAGACAGGGGGACCGTGGGTCGCCTGCTCACCACCCTCCCGAGGCCAGATGGGGGCTGCTGTTGTTGGGTCTCAGCAATGGGACCCCTTTCAGGCCCTCCATGGACCCCTGGCAACTCCCCCGGCAGCTTCAGAGGTTTGTCTCCAAGAAGGTTCGCTCTTCCCAGACAAGGGGCTTTGTCTGGGTAAATCTGGGAGACTTTTGTTTAAGCCCCTGGTTTGGGAATGTGAGGAAGAGAAGGGATTTTTCTTTTTTTTTTAAATGCATGTACTTTGGTTTTCTATGCAACCAGCTCCCAAAGTCACTGCTCCCCTCCTCGCTTGGCAGGGCTGCCCGCCTCGTGCTGTTGACCTTGGCTGTGGGTTTGCGGGGGCTGGAGCTCTCACACCATAAATTCCTGTCTTCTAGGAATCCAGCCTGGGAAAGAAAGGAAACACGGAGGAGAATATTTGATTAACATTTTTCCAACGTGACCACATCACAGAGACGTGTGGCCGGAATTCTCACCCTGGACTAGGAGGGGCACGACTCGGCTCGTGCCCAGCTGTGGGGAGGGCGGGCTGGGCTGGGGGCCCTTCTGGCCCGAAGGGAGAGTGGGGTCTCAGCTGGCATTGTCCTTCAGGGTGGAGGGCTCTTGGATGGGAGCCGGGCCAGGTCAGACACCTGGATCTGAGCACCTGGGAGAGCTCACCTTTGACCTCAGTGGTTCTAAGTCTGCACCCTGAGCTTGGGGTGCGAGGCTCGGACCTTGTTTTAACCATCAGCTCCCCACTCTGGACAGAGCCCTCTCTGACCCCAAATTGAATCTTGACCCTAACTCCAGACTCAGACCTGGCCCAGTGACCTCTGACCAGGGCCCCAGGCCGGCTGGGCTTTCTTCTGTCACTGAGCTCTCCCACAGAAACCCCTCATGCCTCCTTGTCTGTCCCCAAACTCTGAGCCTTCGTCCTCGGAACTGCTAGGGACTAATTCTATGGGACTGTCATCAACCTCGCCTCTCCAAGCCTCTGGCCAGCCGTCCCCTCTCCTCCTCCGACCACCAGCTATCATTGACATTTAAAAGTCTCGCTGTCGGAAAAAGAAGGGAACCCTCCCAGAGCCCCACTCATGCCTCTGGCTGCCTCATCTCTCGCCTCCCTGTCCCGGCCACTCTCCAGAAAGCTGTCTGCACAGTCGTCTCCACTCCTCACCTCCCTCACTCCCCAGCACACATTGTCAGCCTCCCATCCCCAGCGGGCGCCCAAGTGGTCCCCACCCAGGTCAGTGGGGACCCCACGGAGCCCAGCCCCACCGGCAACGCCCTGTCCTTCCAGACTCCTAGGACCCCCACTCTTCCCTCCTCGGTCCAGATGGATGGGGCCAAATCTGCCTGGATGTCCATCTTTAGCACCTCAGTCTCCACTGTCCAAACTCAGATGCCTCCTCTTCCCCTCAAACTACTCCCCCTGCAGTGCTCTGGCTCAGCGACCCCCATTGCTCAAACCGGAGTCATTTCCACACATCCCTCTTCCTCGCCATCCCAGGTCCGGCCCGCCCTCCCATCAGGACATCTTGCCATGTCTGGATTTCCATTCCCTCGGCACCCCAGCTAAGTCCATCCACTCCCACACCTCTCCCACCACTCCCCACCCTCATCTCACCCCTCGCCCGTTACCCCTGTGCTCTTCCCCCTCCAAGCTGCCATCTGATTTCCATCCAGTCTCCAAGGACAGCTTTCTGACTCTACCCTCATCCACTCTTGCCCCTTCTAATCCAGCTTGACTTGTTAAAAATGCTAATCTTATTGTGTCACTTGCCTACAACCCACCACTAACTTTATGCTCCCCTGCAGTGATCTCCTCCGGCTCTCTTGTTCCAACTCAGTGCCAGTCACCCCAGACACACGCAGGTGTGCCATGTGTCCCCCTCCCTGGAGTCTTCTCTGCCTTGTCTCCCTGCAGCTGGCAGCATGACTGGCCAATGTCTGCTCATCTGTCACCTCAGTGCAGACATCACCTCCACCAGGAAGCCTTCCCTTCCTTCCCAGGGTGGGTCTGGGGCCCCCTGCTGGGTTGCCAGGGGGCCAGAGGAGCACAGATCATGCTAGTTATCACTTCCTAGCTCTCTGACCTCAAATTTGGAAGCCCCCGCACCCAGAGCAGAGACCACGTCTGGTTGCCCCTCACTGGTTTTCCTGAGTCCTGGCACATGATGGTCCCTCCAAACCATTTTTAGAAGGACCCTCAGAGACCAGAAAGAGACATCAAGGCTCAAGTGGGGTAATGGGAAACGGGAAGCAGGCCCAGGTGTCTGGGGAGAGAAAGAATAGGTTGGGGGGCCAGCGGATACCCCATAATCAGGGGAGACGTTTGCAGTACCATGGCATGGAGAGGGCCTTCATTTGGTAAAGGGGATCTGAGGCTTACAGTGGCCAGTGGCAGAGCTGAACCCTGGACCAGGACCCTGAACTTGAGATATGTTCTCAGCTCCCAGAAGGTTATAAGTCTCTTGGCTTTGGACTTCACTTCTTGGGCTCACATCTTCATCCTGGGAGCCCACCTGGTTCTTCACGTGCTCACAGTCCCCACCTTGGACTCTCTGGATCTGGTTCTTCCATCAGACTCACATTCCCCAAACCCAATAACCTCCCCACCCCTCCCACCTCTTCCTACTGCCCACCTCAGTCCTGTACCTGAACCAATCCCCGCCCCCCCAGCATCATTTACACATTGATGCAGCACATATTGAAACAGTGGGGGTGGGCCAGGTGTTAAGAAGAAGCCTTTGATTTTAGAACACCACCACAGGACTGTATTTTCATCTGAAAAAATACATTTTTTAAAAGAAATCCAAGACAAGAAGAGAAATGAAACAGAACAGAACCCTATGCATATTGGTAATAAGAACAGCACTTACTGTGCACCTGCGTGTCGGGCTGAATGCTCCCAGGCATGCTGACCAGAGTCCCTTGTGAGCTTTTCCCTGGGGGGGTCTCCACTTCCATCCCCACTTCAAATTCCCATGTGAAGGGACTTCAGCTAGGAGACTTTCCTGTCGTCTCTCTTCTCCCTTGTTTCTCCTCCTCCAGGACTTGTCCTTTCTATTGTGCTCTGTAGTAACTTCATAGGGGATGGTTCTGCCTGGCAGGGTAGAGGGAAGACTTGGGTATGGGGGTCCAGTACTACCGATGACAGGAGGCCAAGTGTATCTAAGACAGGGATAAAGGGTAATGTTGACCACTGAGACTTTACTTTTTGGATTGAATTTTTTCCTTTCTTTTTTTTTTTTTTAGTAGGCTCCCCCCACCCAACATGGAGCCCAACACAAGGCTTGAACTCACAACCACAAGATCAAGATCTGAGCTGAAATCAAGAGTTGGACGCCCAACCAACTGAGCCACCCAGGCCCTCTTGGCTTGATTTTCTAATCATTATACTTCTTATATGTTTTTCTTGCCTTATTGTGATGGCGAGGCTCTCTAATGCAGAGTTGAGTCAAGTGTTGGCAGTGGACAGCCGTCCTAGTAATAAGGTTAATGTTTAATCTCTGTCTGATGGATTCCTGTAGCTATCTTTTGGTTCTGAATATATGAGGGAGATGTTCTTTATAGAACTCCTAATACTCCATTTTACAGATGAGGAATCATGAGGTAGCTTGCCCAAGGTCACACATTCATTAAGTGGCAAAGCTCCTATATATAAATCCCAGTGAGTTCAACTTCAAAGACTGTAGTCTTAGCTACTATGCTATAAACCCTTCCATAAAACATGTTCTAAAAGAACAATAATTTAACAGTGTGGTACTGGAGTAGGGTCAGAAATATATACCATTGGAACAAAATACAAAGCAGCAATTTTATATAAGAGCCGATTATATATAAAAATGCAAGACTTAGTAAAGCATTTATAAGTTGAATTATAAAATGAATTGGAGGGATAACAATTCGGGGTGCTAGGAAATTAGCTAACATTTTATATATTCAACACTAAAATTATCCCCAGGCAGATGACAGAGTTAAAACTTACATAAGTAAGCAATAAAATGCTACAGTAGCTAGTAGGAACCATTGCAGCCTTTCTTACCTTCTGGAAAAGCATTTATAAATTTTTCTTAACTTCCTTCACTTTTCTTAAACTTCCCAAGTGGTTTATAAGTTTCCAAGCAATAGAAGAAATCACGAGGAAAAAGATGAATCTTCTTGGCTCAGGGATGGGCAGGGTGGAGGGAAGGGGCAGTCCCCCAGGCGTGATCGTGGGGGACAGAGCCGCAGGGACTAGCAGGATAAATCATCTTTGAAGACTGAGAAATATACACCAACATGCCACTTCCAAGTTGAAAGTGTCTGGAATCCCCAGACAGCACTTGAATGCCCACAGAGGTCCCAATGTCAAGGCACCCTTGCACCCTTGGTTGTATACTAGAGTCCTGGTTTGCATTCATATACCCTTGGACTTCCATAGACATATCTTGTCTTGGCTTCACCACCCCATTGATCTCCCACAAAAGTGTACCCTTGGGGACTTGCTTTGAGATGTCTTCATACACAGAGGCACTTGCATACCCCATGGGGAGATGTTCCCCAACCCTGGGCACGAGCCAGGGCTCCATCTGTCTGGGCCTCTCTGGGTGGTCACCTCACTCCATAGAGTGGTAGCTCAGCCCTGCCAGGCCCCGTCAGTCCACTGGGCCAAAGTGGGAGACTGCTCACCTTGCTACTTGTTCCAGCTTCTTCTCCCCCTCCCCCATTCCTCCACTCTGGACCCCTCTCCAGCCCAAGGAGTATAGGGCATCTGTGTCTGCTCTGAGCCCTGTCCACAGGCCCTGAAGGATGAGTTCCAGGCAGGGGCCCAGGGTCCCATCATACCGCACTTTGTACTTCTGGGGTCTGCTCACCCACCAAACCCCACACTGCCCCTTACTCCCCTCCAGTTGATTGGGAGTTGCCCCAACTCCCAACATCTGCCTGGGCTTGCTTCCCAGGACTGGAACTGCCCCCTAGAACTTGAGTTCTACCCCTAGCTCTCCCTGGAGCTTGGCTGAGCTGTGGTCCAGTCTCCACGTCCTTATGAGCCCCTTCTCCTGCAGGCCAGGCAGACCCCATGCCCTGCATCCTGTGCCTGACGACTCCGGGCAGAACTGAGCAAAGCGCATGGCACATAGTAGGCCCTCAAGAAATATGTGCCAAGTGAGTCAATCCCTTCACAATTCCCTCGAATAGCCCAGTGCAATCCATGACCCATCCCCTTAGCCTGGCCCCTTCAGGTGGACTGCTTTGCGCCAGGAGCCGAGAATGTGCTTGACTTGACTCTGTCCGGGCCTCCTCCCCCCTCCTCCCCCCCCTCATATGTATGCCGTTTGCCTCTTCCTTCCCAACAGCCAGTGCCTCCTTCCCAATTCAGTACACCTTCTCCCGGGCGCACAGAGCAGGGCCTCAGAAAGGTGCCCTTCCTGCTGCCCGAAGTTTTCTGCAGGCCTGGCTCACCCCGGGCCGTAGTCACTCTGTCTCACCTGCCAGCCCTGGTCTCTCCCCGGACCCTCAGGGTGTGCATATCACCCCCAGGGCTGGCTGGAGGGTTTCTGGGCTGCTCCAAGGGCACACTGACTGCCTCCTCTTCTCAGCCAGCCCTCGCCTCCCGCTTCCTGCTGTTCTGCAACCTTGTGCTTCCACAGGAAAAAGGGGATGAGGGGGAGGGTCAATGTGGCTCGAGATTTACAAAGGGTGTTTGGGTAGGGGGGACCCAAGGCTCCACGGGCACCTCTGAGGGTCCCTCAGCACATGACAACCCATCCAGCATGCCGGCAACAGGACAGAGGACTCGGAACAGCCTGGTATTGGGGAGATGTCTCTGATGGCCGATGACACCCCCCCACCTGTCAGGGCCATGTGTCTCCTAGCCGGAAGGTTAGTGCATTCCCTCATGCAGGCACCCTTCTGACCAGGGACAAAGCTGCAAGCGGGCTTCAGGCTTTTTCTAGGCTTCGCATGCACTGACTTTTCCGGGGAGCTGCCCCAAGACGGGAATTTCACGAGCCTTTGCTCCGGCCCCCCACTGGACAAGTAGCCAGTTCCCGGGCACCCGGCCTGATTGCTGCCTGACCTGAAGCCTTCGGGGAGGGGAGAGCGTGTTTTTAAAACACACAGAAACCCCATCTGTCTGAACCGAACATTTTCTCCTGCTTGTTCAACGCCACCATTTACATTCTTGGGCTGGTCAGCGTCCAGGATATTTATAGTACGGCCCTGGCGCTCCATCCTGCCTAATTGGCGTGGCCGACGGGGCCCCCATCTGTCATGGTAAGTAGGCCTTTCACCGGCCTCTGGCGGACTCTCAGCCGCCCGGACATTCCCAGGCCTGGGGGAAGGCTGTCTCCCGCCCCGCCTGCTCCCCGTGCCCCTCACCAGTGGGCCCGGCCACGCCAAGGGGGCCCCCAGAGCAAACGTGCGAGTCGAGTTGTTGGCACCGTCCCACCCGAGAGCAACTGGACAGCCCGTCCCCAGCCGTTCCCAGGCCTCCACGCTGCCTTCAATCTTCCCATCCATCTCACGTGTGAACGTGGTGTTGTCGCTCGGCGGTCTGCGAACTTCACGGGCTCCCTGTGCCGCAGGCTGAAGCCTCAGCTCCAGTAGCCCCCGGAGGACCATCTCCATCCATCCACCCAGTGACAGCTCCAGCCACACAAAGCCACGTGCCATTTCCCACAGGGGAAGGTGTCCCCCAGCCCTTCGTGTGGTCTCTTCCCTGTGCCTGGCACGTGGCCCACTCCCTCCTGGCTCGCGTACCCTCTGCTCCTCCTCTGGTGTCTACCTTAGACGCCCCCTCCTCCATTCGGTGGGGGCTGGCTGTCCCACCTGGCCCTCCCACCACGCTGTCCCACCTGGCCCGCCGCCACACCGTCCAGCACATTCGTCAGCGGATTGTCCTTGCTCGACCTTGAAGTCTCTGGGGGTCAAAAGACGGGCTCTTTCATGCTCCCCAGTGGCTAGAGAACAATCCTCAGCACTGCTGAGAAATCCATCTATTAATTTTCCCTTGGGTCCTAAGGCTTGAATGGGTTTTGTTCCCTAAAATATGGTATTTTCAGATTAATCCTCCCAAAGCCCCTGTAGCCGAGGTTTTGCATCTTTAAAATTTGAATGGCCTGTCATGGTTTCACTGTCAGAGTTTTGACCTGTCTTAATGAGCCATAAAACAATGGGTGCATCTGAGGACTTCTCAGACTTGATGGGACGACAGGAACAACTCTGATAACACTGCGTGATGGAGACAGAATAGTGCTTAGAAGGTCAGACCTCAGATCTGACCGACCTGGGCTCCGAACCCGGCTCTGCCTTATTCAGGTTGTGAGATGCTGGGGGACTAACCCTAGTTTCTGAGCCCCCGTTTCTGCTGCTGAAAAACGAGAGCCTTGAGCATTGAGTCCTCACTGGGTGGTGATGTGATTGCATTCGCTGCTAGAGAGCGCTGTTCTTGAACATCATGGCCCCGGCTATTATTCCAACTGGTAACTCACCCACCCAAGATCTGACCGCTGTGGGGTAGGGATGGCAGTGGGCGAGGCAGGCAGGGCTCCGCTTTCACCGGTCTTAGCTGGTTGGATAGACAGAGGGTAACCACGAATTTATAAGTCAAGGAAAATTCCTACAAAGGGGCTGTGAGAGAACGGACTCAGGGAGACCTAGTTTGGGAGTTGGCAAAGAAAGTGAGGTACAAGCTGAGACCGGAGGGACAGGAAGAGTAGATGGAGGGGAGATGAAGGGGTCATGCCAGGTCTCAAGGGACCTCATAGTCATTGAGATGCATCAGTTTGGATCCAAATGCGGTAGGAAGCGTTGACGGGATTTAAGCAAGAAAACGGTGGGGTCTGATTACATTTTAGGCTGCTTCTTCTGGTTCCTATGGGGCGGTGGGCTGGAGGGGGCAGACGAGAGGCTGGCAGTTGTTCAGGGAGAGCGGACAGTGCCTTGGGCACACTGGTGGCGGCAGGAACAGAGGGAAGTGGATTTGGGGTTTATTTTGGAGGTAGGATTGACAGATCTTGGCAATGCAGTGATGTGGGTGGTGAGAAGCCAGAGGATCCAAGGATGCCTCCCAGTTTTCTGGCCTGAGCAACGGGGCGGACGATGGTGCCATTTCCTGAGATGGGGAAGACACAAGGAGGAGCAGGTTGGGGAGGAAATTGAGAGTTTACTTTCAGACATGTTAAACTTGAGCTGTTATTTGTCTTTGCCTGGCTCATTGCTGACAGAGCTCCTTGGGCCTCCGAGCTGCAGGGAGGCCAGGAAGAGGGGTATCTTTGGCCCAGAAGCAGTCCTGTCCATGTGTGGCCCCATTAGGTGTCTCAAAGTGCCGAAATTGCTGGTGCATCTCTCATCCTGCCTTGGCAGTGACGGAGGTTGGGGAGCCCTCCTGGTCCCGCGCACCAAAGTACTCTCCATTCTGCAGCCCTGAAGGACTGAGGCCCGGTCTATGGGCTCAGTGGGGAGGCGCCCACATCTCTGTTGGGATGCCCCATCTACTGTGAGCTTTAGGATCCAGACCTGCCCCTTCTCTGTCCCCCCCGGTCTGGCCCTCGCCTGCATATCCCAGAGCCTCTCTGCAGAATTCTTGAGAACCACTCAGACTCCAATCCAAATTCCACTTCTTCCATCTACGTCTGCCAGTCATAAGCTGGGTGGCTGAGGGCAAGTGTTCCCCATCTGTGCAATGAGTCAATGACATCAGTGCCCCCCTCAGGGATGCTGTGAGCATCCATTGAGCTAATGCTGTGAGAGCTTCAAATCACGGCTGCTGAAAAGCAAAACATACATTTTGCTGTTTTTAGTCCTTATTATTGCAGGACGTGTCTCCAAAGCCCACTCGTAAAGCCCCGACTGTGACATCCCCAGGTGGGGACCCCAGAGCCGCCCCTTCCTCTCCTGCCTTCCCTTCTGTGGCACACCAACAAAGTTTTGATGGTGGGATTCCAGGCAATGCCAATTAATGGGAAGGGAGGGGGCACTGAGTCACCCCCTGTTGGCACATGGTGGCCTCTGGGGCCTGCAGGCAGGGCTGGCCTTGTCTGGTGACTGGGGCGGGAGCTGGCAGGGGACTGGGGAAGGGGGGACAATGGGCCCTTGTCTTTGCCGAGCTTTCTCCTTCCAAGATGCTCCAGCCCCCAGACAAATATGACCTCATTCCTCCCGAAGGCTCCAGGACGGAGGGCAGACACTGGCCCAGAGTTGGACCCACCCACCCCATTTTACAGACGGGAACACCAAGTCACTGGGGAGAAGAAGACAAGAGGCCACTGAGCCCCTAGCCCTAGTACTAGGCCCGAATGCCTGCCCTTTTGGGTAGCACAGGTGGGGACCCCAGAAGAAGGTCTTCCAGGCAGCCACGGTCTGGACGGATAGTGGGCAAGCTTCTGGTCAGACAGGCTGGGATCAGATCCTGGCCTTGCCACTCACGGTTATGTGCCCTGAGCCACTCCACGAGCTTCTCTGGGCCTCAGTTTCTACCTCTGACCAAGGGCGTGGTAGCCTCTTCCTGGCAGGGTCGGAGTGTCCTTGGATATCACTGACTAAGGACAAGGGCTCAGACCCGTCTGCTTCAAGCCATAGAGACTGCCCCTTACCCAAGGGGGTGCTTTTCCAGCACAGACAGGTTTGCTTGGTGATGGGGGTTAGGACCTACTTAACACAAGCTCCCAGGGGGTGCCAATGCCCCACCCTCCACCTCACCCAGGGGCCCCGCAACAGAAAGGCCTGGCATTTTCCACTGACCGGGTTTTAAAGGACAGTTTCAGATGCTGGCCCTGCTAGGTGCACACTTCCCTGCCAACGGCAGCCCTGACTTCTGATCCTGACTTCTGGGCAACCCTGCCCAGGAGGGTCTTCTCCTAGCCTGGTCTCCACCCCCATCTCCACCTGAGAAGAGCCCGAGTCCCCCACCTCCTCTGTAAAGTGGGCTCATGGTGATTCCTGGAGATGAGTGAGCCTCGGGTGCTTATAAAATGGTAGGTTTATTATTCATGACAATAAGCATTTTCTCTCTCTCTTTTTAAAGATTTTATTTATTTATTTGGCACAGAGAGAGAGAGATCACAAGTAGGCAGAGAGAGAGGAGGAAGCAGGCTCCCTGCTGAGCAGAGAGCCCGACTCGGGACTCGATCCCAGGACCCTGAGATCATGACCTAAGCTGAAGGCAGAGGCTTTAACCCACTGAGCCACCCAGGCGCCCGACAATAAGCATTCTCAAAGGTCATTTAGAATAACCTCCAACTAAGATGAAGAAAGCAAGGCCCAGAGACTGTCGGCAGGGTCACACAGCCCATCAGTGGCACCGGCCTCTGGGTCCCACGTTAGCTTCTCAGAGACGGCCCCTTCCTATGCGGTTCAGCCCGGGGACCCAGGTGAGGGAGGCAGGCAAGTGAGGCTAGGACTCTTCTGCAGGCGGCCCAGGCTCTGGCCTTTCCCTTGGCCCCAATTTCCACCGCGGCTGCATTCCCAGTGAGATAAACAAGGGATCAGTGGGAGCAAAATGAATGAAGTCACAGGGAAGATATGAGGGGCCGCGCCCAGCCCCCGGCCCGCCCTGCTTGCTGCCCGACCAGGAGGGCTTTGGAGGAGGCCAGGCACCCCCAGGCTCAGCTGGTGCCAGGCACCAAGGGAGCTCAGCTTGGGCCAAGCCTCGGCTGATCCCCAGGCTCAGGACACAAGCCCCTCTCAGAGCTCCTGGACCCTCTGCAAGGCCTGTCCCTGGGCCCCACCCTCCTCCCTGGCCTCCTCAGCCCCCAGCCCTCACTGAGCTGGGATTATTTCAAATCTGGAGGCTTGGCGAGCTGGGGAACGCCTCCCTCCCGTGTGCAAACAGACCAAGGCCCCCGAGCTGTGTGGAGCAGCATGGGGCTTGCCACCCTGGCTAGACTAAGCTTTGGCCCAAGACCGCCCGTCCGCGTCTCGGTCCGTGCTGGGCCTCTGCCCCTGAGTGGTGGAGAAGCTGTTTGTTTATTCCTTAGGCTTCCCCCAGCCCGGGGCCAGGACCTTGTCCCTGCAGCCATCCTGCCCTCTCTCCCTGAAACTCTGGGGGGCATCTCCAGGACCAGATGGGAGGCTGGCGCTTGCTGACTCAGCCTGGTCTCCAACCCAGCTGGACACCAACTCGGGCACCGTCCCCTGCCGAGATAGAGACAAAGAGCCAGTGTCAGCTGGATGGGGCTCCCGCCCGCTGGCTCTGGGGCCCGGCTTCCCGCTGCACTGATCCTGAGCTTCGCAGCCCTGACCAGCGACCCCCGGGGCTCAGCCCCAGCCTCTTCTTGCCTCGGGGAGGGGACGTGGAGGGAAATGGGCCCTCTGCCTGCTGGGAAACACGCCGAGGGCCCACTTGCACCCTGAGCCAGGACCCTGAAGTGATGGGACACCAGGCGAACCCCCATGGGGCCCACCCACCGGGCTCACCCAGGCCTCAGATGCCCTCTGCAGACGCCCCCCTGAGCTGCCCAGGCCCTGACCATGCTGAGACGGTACAGGCCACGTACAGGCCTGGACTCAGGCAACCCGAGGCAGGTGGTCCCCAGCCACCCGGGGAGAGACCCTGCTTCCGGGCCCTTCCGTGTGTAGCCACCTCCTCCTGGCTTCCAGAGTGATCTGCCCTGCCTGCTGAGCCTCACCCAGCCCCTGACTCCCTGGTCCTCAAGCCCCCACTTTTCTAGATGACTTCCCGCCACCCCCCCCTCCATGCCCCTTGAGCTCTGACCAGCAAGAACCACGATGTCCGTTTGCCTAACACACCTTCCCTCTTCCGCACATGGATCCCTCCATCTGGGATGCTTGTTTTCCTCGGCCTCCTTCAACACATGACATCCCGATCGGGCCTCACTGCGGGGGGGGCAGGGTAGGGAGGGTGACACCACAAGCCAGAAGGAGAGGCTGGAGCACAGGCGCCCGGGACACAGAGCGGCCCTGCACGTGTGGGGGTGAGACCCGCCAGCTCCCTTGAACCAGGGCCCAGAGCACCCCCCCTGGCCCCCCCCGGCAGCACGTCTGCCCCGAGGGGACTCGGGGCTCCCCCAAGGGTCACCAAGCAGGGACTGCATCTCGGATTTGATGTTAAACACACCCGATCTCGGCAGACAGACATGGCAGGCACCCCGAAGAGGCCAGTGCTGTTTGAGTGGAGTGGCGATGAGTCCCTGCCAGGAAGCCACTTAGCCGCAGCTGTGGGCGCACCGGAGACACCCAATCTGTCAGCGTGGGCCACGTGATGGGCCGGCATCCAGGCCCGGCCTCGAGGGGAGCCACCGGAGGGGGGCCCGATGCGGCCAAGGGCCCCGGCTCAGAGGCAGGAGGGCGCTGAAGTCACCATCCTGAAGGAGCCACCTTGCTTGGTGCTGAGCTCTGGGTTCTCGAAGCCATCCTGTCACCCGGGGCTCCCTTCTCTGTCCTCCGTCTGAGGAGCACCTCGGAGGCCTGCCCTGAGCACTAAGGTCAAGATCCCAGGCCTGTGCCCTGGCCACTTACTAACTGTGCAGTGGCTGGGGGCAGGTCCCCTCACGGCAGACCTTCATTTTCCTCTTCCATAAAATGCACATTAAATTGCCACCTTGAAGGATGATGACCGAGCAATGCGTATTGAGGTGCTCAGGCAGGGGGGCGGGAGGAAAGAGAAGTTGGGGTGCTCGTCCCCAGGCTCTCTTTAGGCCTGGTCATAGCTCTGCTAGCAGCTGTGTCTCTAGGCTCTTGGCTCTTGGGGTGGGGGCCCCACTGCATGGTGCCAGCCCTCTCTGCACCCCAGTAACCCCTCCCTTTCGGTGCCCCTCCAGGCCTGGGGCCAGCAGATCACAGCTCCCCACGTCCCCTTCTTGGTTCCTTGCCCCCGCCCCCACCCCTTTCTGCACACACTCCCTTCCTTAAAGTTGCTCTGTCAATCCCTTTGGGAGCAGCCCCACCCCCTGCCAAGCCCCTCCTGCTACACAGCCCAGCGCAGGCCCTGGTGCCCAGCAGCTGCTTAACAAATGAGGTTTGCCCCCAGCACTTCCCTCACCCTGCCCTGAGAGCTGGGAACTCGGCCCTTAAGCCATGAGATGCACCCCCACACACACACCAAGTTGGCTGACATCTCCCAGGGGCCCAGGCTTTGCCTTTCCCTTCACCCGATGCATAGCCTGGTCCGCAGGTCCAAGCTTCTGACTCACTTTCCCTACCAGGACAAAAGTCCATGCTGAACTCCCACTTCCCTGGCCCAGGACTACTCATGCTGGCACAGCCTTCCTCAGGGAAGTCCGATGTGTCTACCAGTGGTTGGCCGGGTCTGCCCCCTCCAGCACCCCCCTCCCCCCCGCCGCTGCTGGCCATGTGCATCACTGTTTGGGCCAGATGGGGCATCCCCGCAGCTACCTCCCCTCCCCTCCCTACTGTGTCCAAGCCTTGCCTGATCTGTCTTATCCCTGGACAGTGCTGTGAGCCTTCTGTAGCCTTGCCCCAGCATGCCCGAAAAGTCCCTTATGTTCACATCTGGTCTAACGGGCTGAAAAATGGAGTGGGCCACAGAGGTCTTGAATGCCGAGCCCAGCAGCTCAAGTTTTAGCCTGAAGGGAGTGGGCTACCGAAGGGTGCCAGCAGTGACTGGTGAGACTGCAGGTGAATAGCAGAGGGATAGAGGTGGGCCAGGAGGCGGTGAGGAGTTTGCCGGACCAAGCAGCAGAAAGGAGATGGGCTAGTAGAGAGGAGGCCCAGGCTGCAGGAGAGAAAGCCATCCACACTGTCAGAGGAGGGCTGAGCCTCTCCTCTCTGCCCTGTGAGCCAGGGCTTTGATAAGGCTGGCCCAGGACAGTGTGTTGTGGCCTCGGGAGCCCATGAGGTGGAAATGGAAAGAAAGGGGGGTGGACAGGAGGGATATGAGCCAAATGGGGACTGTGTGGCTTCAGGCAGCCATTCCCCAGTTGTGCCTCGTGGGAAACTGAGGACACCCGGGCCTAGGAGAGCAGCAGTGACATGCTCACAGAGACTCCTTGTCAACCTTGAGCCCTCCTCCCTCTCTGCTATAGGAAGGCTTCCCCCAGTAGTGTCTGAAAGTATAAAATTCCTTCACATCCTGCTAACACTTGGAATTGTCAGTCTTTTACATTTTAGCCATTCTTGGTGTGAATGTGGGGGCGGGGTGTCTTCTTGTGGTTTTAATTTGCATTTCCCAGCTAAGTAATGATGTTGAGCACCTTCCCATGTGTTTGTGAACCACCGGGATATTTTTGTGAAGTGCCTGTTCAAGTTTTTTGCCCATTTTAGAAGTAGGGTCTTCTTCTTCTTTTTGATTTGTGAGAATTCTTTATACATTTTGGATATAAATTGTTTATCAAATATGTTTATTGTAAATATCTTCTCTTGGTCTATGGCAGGCCTTTTCACTTTCCTTCTTTTCTATCTTCTTATATTAAGATATAACTTGGAGACAATCAAATGCATAGATCTTAAGTATACAGCTTAATCTTGGTTTTGAAAAATGCACGCATTACAAACTAGTAGATAGGTCCTGGAACTTTAATGTACTGTATCGTGAATATAGACAACAATATTGTATTACGATTATCAAACTTTCTAACAGACTAGATTTAATTATTCTAACCACAAAAGAAATGATAATTATGTGGTATGATAGAGGTGTTAGCTATCAATACAATGGCAATCATATTACAATATATGGGTATCAAATCAGCATGTTGTATATCTTAAATTTACACAATGTTACATGTCAAATATATTTCAATAGAAAAGAAAGCATTTAAAAAAAAAAAGGAAAAATGTAACCTCCTAACGTAACCCCCTCCCCATCAGGACACAGAACATTTCCATTATTCCAAAAAGTTCCCTCACATCCTTTCGCAGTAAGTCAGCAACCCCCTGATCTATTTTGTAACATCATAGATTGATTTTGCCTTTAGTGGTGATTTTTGATGAACTGATGTTTTAAAATTTCAAGAAGGCCAACATATAATTTATTCTTTTATAATCAGTACTTTTTATATCATGTTTGTTAATAAATTTTTGCCTGCCCCAGAATCATAAAGATATTCTCCTACAATTTCTTTACAGTTTTTACTTTCATATTTAACTCTATAATCCATCTTGAACTAATCTGTGTGTGTGGTGTGAGGGAGGGATCAAGGTTCTTCCCTCCACCCCCAAACATATATCTGGATGTTCCAGCAGAATTTTTTGGAGAGATCTTCCTTTTATCATTTAATTGCATCTGTGCTTCTGTCATAAATCTAGTGACCATATAGGCAAGGTCTGTTTCTAGACTCTATTCCATTCCATTTGATTCTTTTTTATCAGCAATTGAATATGCTCAAGTCCCCCCCCCACCCCCGTCTACTCCCCTATTACCCTCCCTTAATTCCATACTCTCCTTCCAACCCTCTACTTCAAAGCAAAGCTATTTTAGAGTTCACTCTTTCCACCCACTGTCTTCCATAATCCCCTTCTCCAGTTTGGCTCTGTCACATCCATTCCACCAACATAGCTTTCTCCCAGCTCACCAATGACCTTTTTGTTGATAAATACAATGGACCCTTTTCATCCTGCCTTTTCAACCAGTTTCAGCCTCCCACTCCATGAACCTCTTTTCCCTGTTCTGTGACTTGCACTCTTGATTTTCCTATCTCTCCAGCTGCTCCTTCTCCAGCTATGCCCATCTCTTGCTACTCTCCCTTTTCTATCCCTTGAAGTCAGGGCTCCTTGAGGCTCAGCCCCAGGTCCTCTTCTATCTCATTCCCCACATCCTCATCTGGGGGCTCATTTCCTCCCATGACTTTAACCACCATCCATGGTGAGAGCTATCCACTCTGGATGCACATTAGAATCCCCTCAGGGCTTTTGGAAAATTCCAGTGCCAGGCAGAATCCTCAGAAAGTTTATTGGACTAGAGGTGAGGCCCAGGATTCAGTATCTTTTGAAACTTTCCAGTTTTCATTCTAAACCATTAAGAAACATTGAGATCCACTGGTAATACTCAAATCCTTCACCCCAGATGTCTGTCTCCACACAATTGGGCACCACAAACTCAGCATTCACAAGTCTGAGGTCACCTTCCTCTCCTCTCCAAACTCACACGCCAGCAGCATTTACTTGCGCTGGAAACACAGACGTTATTTTTTGGTCCCTCAACTTCCCTCACCTCTGACATCCTCAGGGCTGGCCAAGTACTTTCTACATTCCTTCTGAGACAATCTTTTTCTGTCCCTGTGCCTACAATAAGCTGAACATGGGGGTGAGCAGGGCACCCTTCATTTCTGCCTTTATAGGACTTAAAATTTAGCAAAAGTTTAGTGGGAATGGGAGTGAATGAGGAAATCAATAATCATGTATTTAATCTCCCTGACAAGGTCTTGAATATCGTCCATGCCTCCCTGGTCACCTGCTGTAATTTACATGTTTATTTTTTAGAGCCTTATTAAGGTTCAATTGACAGATGTTAACAGCATGTACATTAATATGCATAATTTGATATGTTTGACTTACATATACACAAATGGAATCAGTATATTTAAGATAATGAACACATCCATCACCCCCAAAAGTTTCCACCTGTCCTGTAATCCGCCCCCTCCAGCCTCCCACCATGTCCCCAAACAACTCACTATAGATTCGCTTGCATTTTCTGGACTTTCATATACTTTTTTTTCGATCTGGCTTCTTTCATTCAGAATGATTATTTTGAGATGTATCCACATTGTAGCATGTATCAATAATCCATTCCTTTTATTGCTGGGCCATAACCCACTATAGGATTATATCTCTAATTGTTTATCCATTCACCCCTTGATGGACTTTTGGGTCGTTTTCAGTTTGGGACTCTTATGATGAAAGCTGCTATGAATACTCATGTATTATTATTATTTTTTTTAAAGATTTTATTTATTTACTTGACAGAGAGAGAGATTACAAGTAGGCAGAGAGGCAGGCAGAGAGAGAGGAGGAAGCAGGCTCCCTGCCGAGCAGGGAGCCCGATGAGGGCCTCGATCCCAGGACCCTGAGATCATGACCTGAGCCGAAAGCAGAGGCTTTAACCCACTGAGCCACCCAGGTGCCCTCATGTATTATTTTTGTGTGTGTAGATAGATGCTTTCATTTCCCTTGGAAAATACCTAGGAGTGTAATGGCTGGGTCATGTGATGGGTGTATGTTTAGCATTTTAAGGAACTACCATGCTGTTTCCCAAAGTTGTTTCATTTTACGCTCCCACCAGCCATGATTGTGGGTTCCAGTTTTTGCCCACTTTTAAATTGGGTTGTTTGTCTTCTTAATACTGAATTCTAAAATGTCTTCATATTGTCTAGATTTAAGTCCTTTGTTGGATACATTTTACAAACATTCTAGTCTGTCCCTTGCCTTTATCATTTTCTTAATAGGGTCTTAGAAAAGCTAAAGTTTTGCATTTTAGTGAAGTCTAGTTTATTGATTTTTCTTTTATTATTTGTGCTTTTTATATTGTATTTCAGAAATAGTTGCCAAACCCAGAGTGATTAGGGTTTTTCCCCCTATGTTTTCTTCCAGAAGTTTCATGGTTTTAGCAATTACAGGTAGGTCCATGATCCATTTTGAGTACATTTTTGTGTATGGTGTGAGGTAGGGGACTTCTATCAGTCTTAGTCCTCCAATCCACTCTCCTCATTTTAGGATGGTTTGGCCAATGTTCAAATCTTACCATGTCACTTCCCTGCTTAAACTATCTCCTGCAAGGCAAACCAACCTTCCTACACCAGCTTTGTAGCTGCCTCAGCTCACAGCTGGCTCTGGCTGACCTCTCCAGCCTCTATCTCCTTATTCCATGAACACCAAAAGCCATTTCTCCAACATCAAAAGTTTCTCTCTTGCTCCTGGGTTTTGCACATGCTGTTCCTTCTGCCTGGAGGCACACCAGCTCCCCACCCCCAACCCCCACCCCAGACCCTCTATCACCATAAACTCCTGGTGTTTCTTGTGGGACTTTCAGGGATTAACGTAGACATTGCCCTCTCCCCCAGGAACCTTGGATAGGGGCAGATGATGCTTCTGAGCCCCCACATCATGCTGATCACTGCTGGCCACTGGAATCAGTTACCTGTCTGTTTTCCCCTTGTTGAGCTCCTTGAAGTTAAAGCCAGATGTCCTTCATTCAAGATATCAGTCAAAATGTTTAATGACCTATACCACCTCTCCAGGACATACCAGCTGAAAATCAGCCTGACCTTTATCTGTGTCCTCAGTGGCGCCAAGGAGGCCTGGTCCAGCCGTGGAGTGAACAGCCCTGAGCATTACACCTACACACTTTCCCCTCCACCTGGACATTTTGCTTCTCGGCACACTGACTTCGAATCTGTTCCCTTGGGGATAGGGAGGAGGCCCTTGGGAAAAGGAGGAGCTGGGGCTGGAGAGGGAAGGAGGAGAAGGAAGCAGAAGCTAAGGTTTGGGCAAGGCGGATTCCGGAGGCTCAGGAAGAATGGGTCCGGGACCTCAGTTTGGGGTGGGGTTCGGGAACGGGCACAGAGGGGAAGGCCTGGTGAGGGTCGGTGTCCCCCCAGGAGCTCGGGCCCTAGGCAACTGCAGGGTTTTTCTTACGGTCCTCCCTGCTCCGGCCAGGCAAGGGAGTGAACCTGAGGTCACCCCAAGCCTCTCACTGCTCTCTCTAATAGCCGCCTACCACAGGGGACCCAGGAGGCCAAGTCAATAACGTGAAACCATAAAATGTCGAAGGCGTTGAAAGTTTGGACAGAGGAGCAGACGCAGCAAATGGGGCCTTTTCCCAGTCAGCTCGTGTGGAACAGCAAAACAGATTTATGAGTGTCTGGTTGAGACCGAGCTGTGGGGGTTGGGGTGGGTGCCGGTCTGAGACACGGAAGTTTCTAGTGCACGGGAAATATGATAAATGAGAATTAATCACACAGTTCCCATACCCGTGATTTAATATGCGCAAAACTCTGCCTCTTCCTTCAGTGCACTTTGTTACAGTGTCATTTGGAGGAACATAAATGCATCTATCGGCACTTTTGTGGGCTCCCCCAAGGCCTCCAGATCCCCACCCAGTGCTCTGTTCTCCGAAAGGCACACAATCAGAGAGGAATATTGGCCTCTGTGTGTGGATGGGGTGGGTGGGCTGCAAGCCCGTCCTTGGCAGAGACCGTGGGCTCCCAAATGTAGCTGCCTGACCTGCCTTAAGGTCATGGCATGTGTCTCATTCCCGCTATAGACTCTGGATGGTTCATGAGGCTTCAAGTGCGCATGCGTACACACACGTGCACGCTGGATGGAGATTTTCCTGAGGGCCAGACTTTGCCATAGGGAGGAGCGAGGAGCTTGGCTGTCCGGAACCAATCCCCCCAGGCCCCCAGCCTGTCTCTTAGGGATCAGCTGCTGATCCCCAGGGGGCCATGGTTTTCTGACACTCTCAGGAGCCTCTGACCCTCCCTTGACTTTCCAGAATAGTCCAGGGAAGATGCTGCATTAGTTCCTTTGATGCTGTTGGCTGGAGTGCGACAGGAGAAAGCCAAGGCAGCCTGAGGGTTCTGGGGCTGGGGGAGGGAGGGTGGACGCTGCCCAGGTTCGAGGAGATGGGTTAGCCAGGGTCAGAAGGCCCAGGAAAGGACTGCTTCCTCGGGAGATCCATAACCGTGGGATGACCTTTCTCCCTCCCCAGGGCATCCCTGAGCCACCCCTGCCTCAATCACAACCCTCCCACCCGTCAGCTCCTCGGCCAGCCCCAGAGGTCCCCAGCTAGTCCCGTCTCCAGAGCCCTGGTGCCAGGGGAAGCCCCAGAGGGCTCAGAGGCTGCAGCTCTGGGGACAGGAGGCCTAGGCAGGTGGCCGAGAGACAGATGTCTTCAAGGACTGTACAAACCTTCTAGGTCTGCCGTTTGGAGTCTCAGCCGGTGGTCATCGGATCACTCCTATGGGCCTCTGGAGCGCCAGCCCCGACAGATGGGACTGTGTTTGGGTGGTGTTATACGGTACTGCCCGGCTGTCAGCATACCATAAAGAAGGAGCCAGATCAACAAAGCCCCTGCCATCTTGCACACCGCTTGGCTCTACCGCTGGCCCACATCCTCCCTCACACTTCCTGGCCCGGGGAACTGCGATCCCCTCCAGCCGTGGTCTTCCCCAGACACCTCAGCCTGCTGGGGGCCCGGTGGAGGACCTCAGCTCAGGGCCACTCTGTGGCACGAGCCCTCCAGCCCCCTGATTTCTAGAGATGGGGCACCGGTTTGGGTCACTGAACAATCTAGAGTCAAGGTGGGACCTCAGGCTACCTGCCATACCCAGGTGTCTGAGAACAGCCCCAGTATTTTGGTTCTGGGTGGACAGAAAAGACAGGCCTGACTGGCAGCTTTGGGTCCCTTAATTGTCTCTAGGGACATCATGGTGACTGCCACCGCTATCATATTTACTATGGAAAACTCTAGGCCTCTGAGGATTTTTCTGTCCAGCCCCGCAGAGGTTTTTATTTATTTTTTTATTTCTTTAAAAGATTTTGTTCATTTGTTTGAAAGAGAGAGAGAGCACAAGCGGAGGGAAGAGGGAGAAGCAGACACCCACTGAGCAGGGAGCCCGACGTGGAGCTTGATCCCCGGACCCTGAGATCATGCATGACCCGAGCCCCGACTGAGCCGCCAATGAGGCCAAGGTCACACACCTGTGAAGGAGCGAGCTGGCCTGGAAGCCTGGCCTGGAGGGCTGCAGGCCCTGGATGGGCTGTGTGCATGTGTGTGTATGTGCGCGCACGTCTGTGTTTGCACACCTGCTCGAGTGCCAGCCTCCCCAAGCCGCTGACGTGTGTGCACACATGCACACTTACCCGTGAACTCAAACCCCAGCACACACGCACGCACACACGTCTCGGGACACATCTGGAGGCACAGCCCCGCGGCAGGTCCCCCCCACCCCCCCGGCTCGCCAGCCGTGCCCCTGCTCACAGCCCGCCCAGCACCACTGCAGGCGGGCGAGGCTCAGCGAAATGATGGATGAGGAGCCCAGGGGCCCAGGGCCCGGGTGCTGAGCGAGGCCTCAGCAGGACGGCATGCAGGCCCCGTCCAGACTGGGGCGTCACCCGGAATAAAATCATGAGGCAAACATGAACGAGGCTGTAAACATGGGCAGACAATGGGGGAGCCGGGCCCTGGGGCTCCATAAAGAGTGTCCGGCCCGCCAGAGCTCGGGGCCTGCTGGGCTCGGGGGCGGCTGAGGGGACGGGGGGCGGGGGGCTGCTCCGGGCTTGGCTGGGACGGCCGTCTCGGGCCGCGGCTGGCCGGTCCAGCTCCGATTTGGCTGGGAGGCCTGGCCTCCGCACAATAAACAACAGGGAAAGATAAATCGCAAATGTGTCTGGAACTGGGGGAGAGTGGGGAGAGGTGCACGGGGGTCACCAGAGGGCCTCTCTCCTTCCCTGGCGGCCGCCCCCTGGGAGGAGGAGGGCCCAGGGCTCCGGGGAGGTGGGGAGGGGGGTGAGGCTCAGTCCTGGATCCTGAGGAGCTGCTGGGGGTCAGGGGTGCCAGGACCAGAGACAGGATGTAGTGAGTATGTGGAGCCAGAGAGGGCCCTTGAGGTGAATTTCCACCTGGAAAATTCCGAAGGAGGGCGAGGGCTCGGTGTCGAGTGGAAGGGCTGGAATGTGGGGCCGGGGGGCGCTCCGAGCCTCTCAGGTATCAGCTGCTTCGGGCCCCCCCAGCCAGGGACAAGGGCCCAGCAGCACGGGCCTGCCCCTTTTCTAGAACAGGAAATGGAGGCAGAGGGCTTCCTCTTCTGGACGGCTTCCCGGCCCCCTCTCTGTGCCCCTAAACCCCCAGACCGTATCCCAGAATCTCCCCCTCGCCCCGGGGAACCTCACGCACACGACTCCGCGTGCTGCCCCGGGTGGAAAGGGCAGCAGACTCTGCCTCTGCTGTAGACCATCTCCCGGGGCTGCATTCTGGACCCTTCCGCTTGCCTGACCCTTGGGCTCCATGCGGGTACAGGCCCCAAAGGGCCCACACCGTGACTCCCAGGCTGTGGACTCCACCTCAGCTGCCCCGGCCAGAAGCTGGGGTGCTGGGCCTGCCCTCCCCATCCTTTCCCTCCACCTGACCTATCAATTCCTCCTCCCCTTGCCCGATGGCTCGACCTGCTCCCCCCTATTTGCTCCCCCACCAGCGGGTAGCCCGGGCTTCCGTTCCCTGGTGCCCTCCAGAAGGATCTGTGAGAACAACTCTGCTCCCCTCACTGGCACCCACAGTCTTCAGGACAAAAGCCCATTCTTAGGTGCCAGAGGGCTCACCTGGCCTGTCACTCTTCCTCTGTTACCTTCTCTTCTCTACCACGTGACCCCCACCCATGCGACCTCCTATAGGGTCTTGAATTTCGCCATGCTCCACCCACCACCAGGTGCTCCTGGAATGTTCTGGCAACCCACCCCCTTTCCCTAGTCTGAGCAGGAGTCATGGCCCTGTCCCAGGAAGCTGGTATGAGGGAGGAGAACTGGGCCTGCCCTGGGAAGTAAGGGCACCCAGCCATACACTGCAAAGGGTCCGAGGGGGAAGACACAGGCTTGGCTCACAAAGTCTCATCTGAGTGGAGCACTGGGCCCTGCTCTGAGAAGCCGTAGTCAGAGGGGGTAGGCGTCACCCTGCCCGGGGAGCCATGACTTGAGGGCAGGTGTGGCCCTTCTCTGACAAGTGTGCATTCATCTTGGGCCTGGCTCCGAGGCACCCGAGGCTCTGGGGAGGGCCTGCCAGCACAGGGTTCGAGCCCGCATCCGCCTGCAGGAAGCCGGGACCCAGGCAGTGCCAGAGCGGTGCCAGACGCAGGGCCAGGCCCGATGACAGGTTGGCCCTGCCAGCAGCTGTAGGGCCAATGCTGGGCATATCCCATATTGGCCCTCAGAGCCTGCCAAGGG
Organism: Ailurus styani; assembly: GCA_002007465.1. Lineage (NCBI taxonomy): Eukaryota > Metazoa > Chordata > Mammalia > Carnivora > Ailuridae > Ailurus > Ailurus styani. Next base: position 2,090,976 of record LNAC01000109.1, read on the forward strand.
GTTCAGAGGACATGGGTGCTGGGTGGAAGGGCAGGCAGGCACCTCCCAGGGCAGAGCCCACTAGAAGAGCTAGAGCCTCTGCTGCCTTCCCATGCCCATAGGGCCACACAGGCTGATGTCTGCCAGCAGCGGGGTCCCAGCTCCCTCCTTCTGCGAGGATAGGTCCCAAGGGGCCCACATTGAACCAGAAGGTCCCTGAGGAATGTACAGGTGGATAATAACCATCCACCAAGCATCCACCGTGTGCTTTTACCAGCACTGCCTCAACAGCTTACAAAAGAGCATATACCATTATAGGCTCAGAGAGGTTAAGTGACTTACCCCAAATGCACAGCTAGGAAGTAGGAGGGCTTAAATTCAAACCCAAGCTCCCTCACGTACCAGGCTGCCTCAGAACAGGCCTCCCTGGAGACAGGGGCCAGGTCTCGCCCATCAGACCCCAATAACCTCCACCCATTCTGGGTCCCATCAGGTGGCCCCAACCCTGTATCTGAGCCTGGCTGTCTAGTCTTCAAAGAACACTCCGATAGTATTGGATGGGCAGAGCCATAAATGCATTCCCCATGTCCCCATGACCCCATGCAGGTCGCCGGGACCAGAGAGAGAAGGAAAAGGGTCGATTCCTGATTTTAGTAGGGAACACAGTCTAAGACCCAAATCAGTGCCTGTGAGGGTTACAGTCCATGTGCCACATGGGGTCAGAGCTGTAAGTGGGGCAGCCAGGAGGGAGCAGCCCACCCCCCAGGACAGAGGAGGAGAATCAGCTGCACACTTCGTGGGGACGATCGTCAGATCTTTGGGGAAGGACTTTCCAGGCCCAGGGCTGAGGAATTACTGCTGAATAGCCCCGCCTTCCCAGGGGCCACTCGTGTCTCACATAGGGAGACTGGGACCCACGGAGCATGGAAGCCAGGGGCCTTGACAGCTGGCTGAGGAGCTAGAACTTTCTCTGGGGTCACCAGGGAGCCAGGGAAGATGTAAGGCTCAGGCAGATGAGACACCCTTATCTTGCCACTTTTGCACGCCCGCAGTGATGGGCGCTGAGGCTGGGCAGCAGGGTGGGCCTGGGGGCAGAGGGCTGTGGGGGCTCTGGCAGGGGCGGGTGATCGGTTCCAATAAGGGAGGGAGGGGTCTGTGTGGCCAATCATTACAGGGCTGCCAGGACCCTGGTGGGGAGCGAGGGGCTGGCAACTTTACTCACTGAGAGAAGACACCCAGAGGAGCGAGCATGCTGGGAGGGAGTGACCGGAGGCCATCCAGGGGGAGGTGGCTGGGTGCACAGGCCTCAGCTTTCCCCCTTGTACCTGGAAATTCCCTCCCAGAATGCCCTCACTGCCTCGGCCCCAGGCCCCCTCTCCCACCTCAGACAGCTTGCCTCTGGGGGTGGGGCTGTGCACAGCGGGGGCCCTCCTCCCTGCCAGGCCGCCAGGAGCTGAGCTGAGATGACAGGTCTGAGCCCGGCCTTGGCCAGAGGCAGGCTCGCAGGCCTCATGCCTCCGGTTCAATGCATCTGTGTGTCCATGGGCCGAACCCAGCCCACCTACTCAGACCCCGTGGCTGCGATGGCAGGCCGCAGGGGCTGGGCCTGCTTTGGAGGGGCACTCGGGCCTACTGGTGTCGGGAGCTGTGCCAGGGCCATGGGGAAAGAGGGTGGTGGCCCCGGAGCTTGGGCGTTCCAGACGCCTACGGAGCAGCAGGCAGCAGGCCCTGGCAGCGAGCGGGCCGGACTGTGGGTGGCAGGGAGCCCTGGCCCGCAGGCAGCTGGCTGTCTACTCCTCCCCAGACCACCATCCAGCTCATCACTTTCCCCCGTGGGTCCAGTCAAATGGATGGACATGGGGGAGCTTTCGTGTGTGTCCCGTGAAGGGGCATCAGGCGGCCTGGCTTCTGGCCCCAGCGCTCCTCTGGCTCGGTACCTGGGGTGGCTTCCTTGACTTCTCTGAGCCTGGTGCTCCACTCTGAAATGAAGATAGGAACTTGGCATGGTGCCTGGTCTCTGGCGGGGCCTCACGGAGGGGCAGCTGGAGATGAAGAGCAAGCAGGCCAAGAGGCCCAGTGGCACAGGACGAAGGGTCAGAGATCAGCTGCCAGAGAGCCTAACACCGCTGTCTCACTGTCCTGGTTATTGCCTCTGGACAAGGGCCCTGGGCCTCTAGCACCAGCCCAGAGAGGACAGGAGGGGAGGCAAATCCAGTCTCCGGCCACCCCTTGGCTACCAGTCTTCACAACACTGGATGGTTTTGCTGGTGGTCAGAAAGATGTCCATAGCCCGAGGGGGCAGGAAGGAGGGGAGCCCAGTACAGCTCTGGTTCCGCCCTTCCCTGGCCTCTCCCTGGCTTGAGTTGTCCTTTGAATCCGGTGGATGAATTGCTGGACTTCAAGGACCCTTTCAGAGCTTGGCTTTCAGGATCCAGGGTCCTTTGTACCCAGTGGCCAGGCATCCCGCTTCTTTGAGCCCACACAAGCCCCGCCCCTTAAGTCTCCAACACTGCCTGCTCAGATTCTCCTCGTGGGACGCCATCTTGCTCTTCTCTGGTGTGCCAAGCCCTCCTGGGGCCCCAGCACCCACCCAGTCCTGGGATCCTTGCCCCAGAGCAGCCCAAGTACTTTTTGCCAAGTCTCATAGCCAGGCATGAGACTATACTCCCTCTCAGCCCAGCTCTGCAGCCAGGAGCCCAATCTTCTCCCCTCCCTGGCCCAGGCTGTGGGGTCCTGGGCAGGAAGTGGGCCTTGGTGTCCCCATGTGCCCCTTACAGCTGGGGTGCACGCTCCCAAGTCAACATGAACTCAGAAAAGGGATCAGGGCTCTCCCAGTCCCTGCTCTGTCCCTTCTGACTGAGTGATGTCAGGCAATTCTCCCCCACTGATTCTACTACCCTCACCAGCTCTGAGTCCCCCTCTGTAATGTGGGGTGACCCCAAGCCCGGTGCCCAGGTTAAGAATTTGAACTAAGTGTTGCCGGTGGATGATCCCAGTTAATCCTCACAGTAGTCAAAAGAGATGGTCTATTGCTTATCCCTGTTTATAGACGAGGAAACAGGCTTAGCAGAAGTAGTGAGTGACTTCCTCAAGTCCTCTGGCCTGGGAAATGCACGAAGGCCAGCAGACAGAGTGCCCCGCAGCGCCACACTCCCTGCAAAGGAGCAGAGGCTGGGGATGTACTCTGCACCCTGTCGAGCTCGGGACGGTTGTTCTTGCCATTTTGCATTTGGGAGAGGGAAGCAGTGATTTTCAGAAGCCACACCAGGTCCATGTCATGGCCAGAGCGCTGACTCTCACTTCTACTCCCACTTCAAGGCTCTTCCCCCACCTCAGGATTTCCTATTTCCCCAAGTTAGAGGACAAGGCTTCTTGGCCCTACAGCCTGTGAACCAGGTGGCTCTGACCATGAGCTTCCCCCAGGTTCTTGGGTATTGGGTGCATGGACGCCAAGCCAGCCAACCCAGACCTCTACCACCAGGCCGCCATTGCCACACAAGGCAAGAGTCCCAACTTGCAAACACACGAGCCAAGAGGCAGCCGGGACTTGGAGTTCTAGCCACACCCCACATCCAGGATTACCTCTCTAGCCAGACACATACTTGGTTGTTAAGAAATGTCAAATGATGTCAGGGGCCCAACCTGGGAACTGGGTGGGTGATGGTAGTGGTGGCAATGGTAGAGGTGGTCAAGTTGGTGGAGGTGAGGATGTAGGTAAGGTTGGAGGTGAAGAGGGAGGTGAGGGATTGAGGATAGGGTGAGGATGGAAGTGAAGATAAAGATGAGGATGGAGGTGAGTGTGGAGATGAAGATGGAGGTGAGAGTGGAGGTGAAGATGGAGGTAAGGATGAAATTGAGGATGGAAATGAGGGTGAAAGTGAGGGTGGAGGTGAGTAGGGGGGGAAGTGGAGGAGAAGGTAGAGGGAAAGGTGGAAGAGAAGGTGGAGGTGAAGATGGAGGAGAGGGTGG
>LNAC01000109.1:2095420-2243031 GCA_002007465.1 Ailurus styani
GGAAGGGAGGGTGGCGGGGAAGGTGGCGGGGAAGGTGGAGGGAAGGGTCCCGGTGAGGGTGGAGGAAATGACAGGATGGAGGAGATATCAATGTTGACAGTGATACTGCTGTGGCGAGTGAGACAGGAGGCGCCAGCAACAGAGTAAGAGCCCGAGGAGACTCGCCGAGAGCAGCTTCCGACCTGGGCCCCTCCACGGAACGTGGCCACTCATCTAGCCACACACCTTTCATTTCAGGCTCAGAAGCCCCTCTGACCAGTATCACAGAGTATTTGGCTCCAGGTAAGCTAACAGGCAGGAAGGGGACCCAGTGGCCTCCCAGGCCTCTGAGAATGTGAGTGAAGCATCAGGCACGACTTAGGCAGCTGACAAGGTAGGGGGTTTCCAACTCAGTGAAAGGCCCAAGGCCTGGGGTGCCAGACAGTTGGGAGGTACCCTGGGGACAGGCCACTCTGTTCCAGAAAGGAGGTGAGGCCCGGGCCACTGTCACGCAGGAGAGCAAAGGCTCTAGCGGGTGGGTGAGCACGGCCCTGGGCCCTGGGGCGACCGAGGCAGGGTGGCCAAGCTGAGCAGAGGGTCTGCTGACCCTGGAAAGGCGGGAGAGATGCATGGAGTGCCAGTGCCTGGGTAAGCCCTTGGCCTGGAGAGAGCCTCCAGGGGTTGGAACGAGGAAGTGGATGGCGGCATCCGAGGCAGAAGGGCTCGGGGGTCTTGCTGGCAGCAAGAGCGGGACGACGGTGAGAAGAAGGCTCCAGACTGGTTCAAGCACCCACTCCGGGGTGGCCATCAGGAACCCCAGCATCTTTGGCCAAAGCTCACAAATGCCTCCTCTGTGGTTATCGTCAACACATGAATCCTGCAGGCCCGCCATGACCAGTGCTCAAGTTTTCCATTACCCACAGGCATCCTGCCCCCCCAAACCCCCCCACGCCCCCGCTGCAGTCCCCCGGCGCACCCACTTCTGGCTTCTGCCAGGACCCCCGGCGAGGGCCAGGCCTGGGAGAGCCTTGCCGGGGTGAGGGCCAGCGTCCGCAGCATGCTGCCCGGGCAGCCGGCCTTGCCAGGTGTCAGACTCAATTTCCCGACCCTTCTTGTTCGGAGAACCAAACGTCTCGTCCCTCCACCCAAGGCAGGTCCTCCCAGGCCGCTTCCTTGGCAGCATGAAGACCCCTGGGGGTCGGGGGGCAGGCAGACTCACCAGCAGGGCAGGGTGGGGGCAGAACGCAGAAAGGTCACTCATCCCATTTGTCACCCACCTCTCACCAGGCTGCCGGCCAAGAGGGAGGCAACGCTGCTGGGCAGAGGGGCCGGGGAGGGGGTGGCGGCAGGCAGAGTGGATGGAGGTAGTTGGGGGAACGCAGGGCCGGGGAGTCCAGAGACAGGGGGTTCAAGCCCCTGACTCACCCTGTCCCGTGGGCAAGATGGGCCCGGCGTTCCACTGGTAAATAAGGTCAGTGAGTAACAGGACTTTTGCGGTCCATCCCACCTCCCATTAGTCAGCAAAGTTCCCTCCCACAGCCAATCCCATATCCCTTGCACAACTTTGTACTCATTGTTTTTTTTTTTAAATAACAGCCTTATTGTGGTATAATTCATGTACCATATAAATCATTCATTTAAAGTATACAATTGAACTGTTTTTCGTATGTTTGCGGAGTTGTCCAGCCATCACCGTGGTTAATTCTAGAACATTTCATCGCCCCTTCAGTGATCACCAGCACCCAATGCCCAGTCCTTCCAGGCCCCCCACCCCACCTCCACTAGCCTAAGCAGCTACTAATCTACTTTTTGTCTCTATAGACTTGCTTCTTCTGTACATTTCATGGAATCATCACTCTTTTTGAAAGGGAAGGGACTGGGCAAACTGCAGTCCCCAAACCAGCTCCTCTCTGAGGCCCCACCCAGCCCCGGGCTCTGGGCTCCACACTGCCAGGACTTGGGGTCACAGACTCTGCCTACCCACTCCATCCAGCCCAAGTCCCGTCTCTCTCTCCTTTCCTTTTCCTCCCCCAACACCTACCAGCCAACCCCCTCTCCCAGGGACCACTGTGACATTGTCCACCTCTTACCTCCTTCCCACAGTGGGACTGTCCTAAAGTAAAAATCCAATTCAGTCACCCTGACCTAGCATAAAACCTTTCCGTGAATCTCTATTACCCTCAAGGTATAGCCCAAACTTCGGCCCCTAGCAACCCCCCTCAATGTGTTCTAGTCTGGGTCATCCTGAATGCAGTGCCTGAGCAAGGATGTGCATTTGGGAGATGATTCCAGAAGACAAGAGGGAGGAGAGGGAAAGCATGAAGGCCCCAGGGATGCTCTCAAAATCCACTATAGGCAGCAGGGGCTCAATTCTGCCAGGACCTCCAGGGACTGCCTAGAATGTTCCCCAGATTGGTCTGTTCCCATGCCAGGAGATGGGCATTTTCTGATTGCTCCCATCCCTCACTGGCCAAGGACTTCTGCCAGGGGAGCTAACTCTCATCCCCACATTTCAGGCTGCACTGGCTGTCAGGCTAAGAGAGCCTCAAGCTCAGAAGACTCAGACAGAGAAAGAGGCTGTGGTCAATGCTCAGAACACCCACCAAATCCCCTTTGCCAGGCTCAGTGCACACACAATGTGAAGTGTGCACATTGGCCCTTCTCCAGAGAACAGCCCTCAGCTGATGGGAGCCATTAATCTGGAAGGTGAGTAGTCTACAGTCTATGATCAACTGAAATGGGGACTTCCTTGCTTCAGGTGGGATGGGATCCACAGTTGATGTTCTAGATCTTCCCTGTGGATCAGGGCAAGAACTAGCTTTCCCTGAGGCCACATTCTGCTTCCCTCTCTCAGGAAATCACGGCACCTAACCCCCAAATCAGGCTCTGCTTCTGGAAAACGCAACTGAGCCAGGCACATGTGTGTGAGGTGGGACCATTGGCACTAGTCAGAGCTGTCCACCAAAGCAGAGGTGGAGCTCCTAGCAGGGGCTGCCACACCAGATCCGGAACTTCTAACCACAGAGACCCAACACCTCCCCACCTCTCATGTCCTATCTCATCCCTCCCAAACTCCAGCCAAATACAGTAGCTGAGAAAGAAATGTGTCCTTGGAGAAACATTGTGCCCACCCCATGCCATGACTGTCTTAATTTGATCAGGACCACAAACCCCATGAGACCACAAACCCCACAAGACAAGAACTTGGCTGCATGTGAACCTAGGAATAGAGTTAGATGTGCAGACTTGGAGGCCAGCAGCTCTGGGCAGAATCTGGCTGGGAGTGGCTAAGTGACTGATGCTGGAAGGTCAGATTTGAAAATGAGAACAGAGGGTCCCAAAGGTAGGTATCGGCCTCGAGGGTAGCCCATGAGAGAGCAGCTGTGTGCTCACATGACATTCAAAGTCCTGTGTGGGTAGGTGAGTAGTCTAGGGCCAAATACAGATGCCAAGGAGGTGTGACTGGCTGGGTGGGCAGCTGAGATAGGAACTTATGTCTGTTGCATAAGGCAAAGTCCCACAATCAAGGAATGGGGTGAGGCCTGCCTAGTGGGAATGAGGCCATCACTCAGAAAGCAAACATGCAATTAGACCCAGGCTAACATTCCCTTCTAGAGGGAATGTTTAGAAGTGCTTAAATCCCCCAGCCTCAGGGCAGGCCCAGCTGGTCCTAAAGCCTGAGGTGGAGCCAAGCCCACAGGTGAGAGAGCAAGAGGTTAGAGATGCAACGAAAGAGAGCTGCGGGGCAGGAGGCAGGAGACCCAACTCCATACACTCAGGAGATTTGAATAAATGCCTGCTGACTGGCTAGCTCTCAGGTAGTCACTCAACAGCGCTGAGCAGCAGTTATGGGCAACACCTGTGCTGGGTGATTTAGGGTCCTGGCCAGATGTTTAGCATCTCTTCTGGAATTGCTTGCATACTGGTTTCCTACAGACACACTCAGGCTCCCCCCATAACCCAGCATTGCTAGAGCTAAAAGTATTGTGGGATCCAGGCTCATGACCATTGAATATAGCCAAATTCAGGATACTCTAATAATTTAATGGTGAGGTATAAATTACTTTTAAGTCTAGCATAAAGGTTGAAATACAAAAGACTTTAAAATAACTATACCTACAATAATTTGTTCATGGAAACAATTCCATTTACGATAGCATCGAAAAGAATAAAATACTTAGGAATAAATGTAGCCAAGGAAGTGAAAGATCAATACAGTGAAAACCATAAAACAATGATGAAAGAAATTGAAGAAGACATAAATAACGGAAAGATATCCCATTTTCATGGACTAGAAAACTTAACATTATTGAAATGTACATCCTATCCAAAGCGATCAACAGATTCAGTGCAATCCTTCTCAAAATTCTAGCGGTATTTTTCATAGAAATAGAAAACACAATATTGGAATTCATGTGGAACCACAAAAGACACTGAATAGCAAGTGTAATCTTGAGCAAGAAGCTGGAGGCATCACACTCTCTGACTTCAAATTCTATTACAAATCCATGGTAATCAAAACAGTATGATATTGGCAAAAAAAAAGACATATCAGCCAATGAAACAGGATATAGAGCCCAGAAATATGCCCATGCATATATAGTCTACTAATCTTAGACAAAGGTGCAAAGAATACACAAAGGGGAGAGGGTAGTACCTGCATTAAATGGTATTGGGGAAATTAGATTATCTACATGCAAAAGAATGAAATTGGACTCTTATACCTCACACAAAAACTAAACATAGGACCTGAAACTGAAACTCCAAGAAGAAACCACAGGGGAAAATCTTGACATTGGTCTTGGTGCTAAAGGCACAGGCAACAAAATCAAAAATAAATAAGTGGAACTACATCAAACTAAAGTTTCTGCACTGCAAAGGAAACAACCAACAAAAAGAAATGGCAACATATAGAATGGGAGAAAATATTTGAAAGCCATATATCCAATGAGGGGTTAATATCCAAAATATATAAGGAACTCATACAGCTTCATGGAAAAAAAAAGAAAAATAAGTATCTTAACTTTATTTTTTTTAAGATTTTATTTATTCATTTGACACAGAGAGAGAGATTACAAGTAGGTGGAGAGGCAGGCAGAGAGAGAGGAGGAAGCAGGCTCCCTGCAGAGCAGAGAGCCTGATGCGGGCCTCGATCCCAGGACCCTGGGATCATGACCTGAGCCGAAGGCAGCGGCTTTAACCCACTGAGCCACCCAGGCGCCCAGTATCTTAACTTTAAAATGGGTAAAGACCTCAATATATATTTCTCCAAAGAAGACATAAAATTGGCCAACAGGTTAAAAAAAAAAAGACCAACAGGTATATGAAAAGATGTACAACATCACCAATCATCAGGGAAATGCAAATCAAAACCACAATGTGATATCACTTTATACCTGTTAGGATGGCTAGTATAAAATTTTTTTAAGTAACAATTGTTGGAGAACATATAAAGGAAAGGGAACCCTTATACACTGTTAGTAAGAATGTAATTTGGTACAGTCATTATGAAACACTGTATGGAGTTTCCTCAAAAAATTAAAAATATGGGGTGCCTGGCTGGCTCAGTCAGTTGGGTGACTGCCTTCGGTTCTGGTCATGATCCCAGGGTCCTGGGATTGGGTCCCACGTCAGGCTCCCTGCTCAGCAGAGAGCCTGCTTCTCCCTCTCCCTCTGGTTGCTGCTCAGCCTATTTGTGCTCTCTATCTCTCTGTCAGATAAATAAATAAAATCTTGGGCGCCTGGGTGGCTCAGTGGGTTAAAGCCTCTGCTTTCCGCCCAGGTCATGATCTCAGGGTCCTGGGATCGAGGCCCGCATCGGGCTCTCTGCTTGGCAGGGAGCCTGCTTCCCCCTCTCTCTCTCTCTCTGCCTGCCTCTCTGCCTCCTTGTGATCTCTCTCCCGCTGTGAAATAAATAAATAAAAATCTTTTAATAAATAAATAAATAAATAAATAAAATCTTTTTAAAAAACTTTAAAAAAAATTAAAAATAGAACTGTCATATGGCCCAGCAATCCCAATCTGGATACATATCAAAAGGAAATCAAATTATTATCTCAAAGAGATACTGCACTCCCTTTAGGACACTTGGGTGGCTCAGTCAGTTAAGCAGCTGCCTTTGGCTCAGGTCATGATCCCAGGGTCATGGATCAAGTCCCGCCTCCGGCTCCTTGCTCAGTGGGGAGGCTGCCACTCTCTCTCTCTGCCTCTGCCTGCCACTCTGCCAGCTTGTGTTCTCTCCCTCTTTCTCTCTATAAATAAATAAAATCTTAAAAAAGAAAAAAAAAGAGATACTGCACTCCCATGTTTATCACAGCAATTTTCAAAGCCAAGATCTAGAAACAATCGAAATAATCATTGATGGATGAATGGATAAAGAAAATATGGCAGATATAGAATGAGATATTATCCAGTCTTAGAAAGGAAGGAAATTCTGCCATTTGTGACAATGTGGATAAACTTGGGAGACATTATGCTAAGTGAAATAAGCCAGATACACAAAGAAAAATACTGTGTGATCATTTATATGTGGAGTCTAAAAAAGTCAAACTGATAGTAACAATAGAATGGTAGTTACCAGGATCTGGGAATTTGGTGAATTGAAGAGAAGTTAGTCAAAGGGTGAAAATCTTCAGTTATAAAATGAATGAGTTCTGGAGACATAGTTTACAGTATGGGAGCTATAGTTAATAACACACTGTATACTTGAAATTTGCTAAAAGAGTAGATCTCAAGGATTCTCACTTGAAAAAAATGTAACTATGTAAGATAATGGATATGGGGATTAGCTTGATTGTGGTAAATATTTCATGATGTATACATACATCAAAACATCATATTGCATACTCTCTGTATATACAATTTTTATGTCAATCATATCTCAGTAGAGCTAGGGGAAAACAGAAGAATTACATCAATTCTTCAAGAACTGTTCCAAAAATAGGAGGCAACATTTCCCAACTCATTCTCTGAGGCCCTGATAACCAAAACCAGACAAAAACAATACAAGGAAAGAAAACTACAGACTAATAATCCTTACAAATACAGACACAAAATTCTCAACAAAGTACTAGAAAATGAATCCACTAACATACAAAAAAGATTATACAGTGTGACCAAATGGGATTTATCCCAGGAATGCAAGGTCAATCCAACATACAAAAATCAACCAAGTTGATACACCACATTAACAGAATAAAGGAAAAAACCACATAATCATCTAAACAGATTCAGAAAAAGTGTTTGACAAAATCCAACACCCTTCTTATAAAAAGCACACTCGACAAACTTGGAATAGAAAGAAGCTTTGTCAATTTGATAAAGAGCATCTACAAGAAATTCGCTGTTAACATCATGCATAATGGTGAAAGCCTGAAAATTTCCCCCTAAGATCAGGAGTAACACAAGGATGTCTCCTCTCACCACTTCTACTCAACACCGTATTGGGCATTCCAGTTAGGGCAAGAGAAAGAAATAAAGGCATTTAAGTAGAAAGGATGACATAGCATTTTCTCTATGTGCTGATGATAGCACCTTGTACATAGAAAATCTTAGGGAACACACACACGTACACACACACGCACACACAGGCACACACACACAACTATTAGAACTAATAAATTAACCAAGGTTGTAGAATACAAGACCGATTAACAAATCAATTGAATCTATATACATATTGGAGATGAATACTTGAAAAATGAAATTAAGAAAATAATTCCTCTCAGCATATGCAAAAATTAGCTCAAAGTATCATAGATCTAAGTATAAGCACTAGACCTATAAAACTCTTAGAAGAAAATATAGGTGCAAATCTTTATGACCTTGGAGTAGCAATGGTTTATTAGATATGATGTGAAAAGCATAAGCAACAATAGAAAAAACAAATAAATTGGATATCATCAAAATTTAAAACTTTTGTATTTCAAAACACCATTAAGAAAGTGAAAAAGACACCCCATGGATTGGGAGAAAATATTTGCAAACCATTTATCTAATAGAGGGCTAGTTTCCAGAATATATAAACAACTCTTACAACACAACAATAAGAGATAAATAACCCCATTTTTTAATGGGAAAAGGATTTTAATAGACATTTCTCCAGAGAAGATATACTTACAAATGGCCAATAAGCACATGAAAAGAAGTTCAAACATCATTAGTCACTAAGAAAATGAAAATCAAAACCACACTATGATGTATTAAAACCACTGTGATGGCTATAATAAAAAAGAAAGACAATAAAAAGTGTTGACAAGAATATGGAGAAATTGGAACATTCTTACATTGCTGGCAGAAATATAAAATGGTGCAGTCACTCTGAAAAATAGTTTGGCAGTATCTTGGAAAGTTAAATACAAAGTTACCAAAGAAGCGATTCTACTCCTATGTATATACCCAAGAGAATTGAAAACATATGTTCATACAAATACTTGAACACAAATGTTCACAGTAACATTGTTCACAGTACCTGAACCTCATGCCCATCTACTGATGATTGGACAAATAAAGTAGTATATCCATACAGTGGAATCATATTCAGCTGTGAAAATGAATGAAATTCTGATACTATAACATGGATGCACTTTGAAAACATGCTGAGTGAAAGAAGTCAGTCATAAAAGGTCACATATTGTATGATTCTGTTAATATGAAATATCCAGAATAAGCAAATCCGTAGGGACAGAAATTGGTTGCCAGGAATTTGGGAGCAGGTGAGAATGAATGAGGAGTGTCTGCTATGGTACAAAGTTTCTTTGGGGCAAATGAAAGTGTTATGGAATTAGATAATGGTGATGATTACACAACACTGAATATATTAAAAACTACTTCAAAAAGGTGAATTTTGTGGTATGTGATTTAAAAAAAAAGAAAAATAAGAAATCCAACTGAGCCTGTATCTACTAAAATTTATATTTTATACTTAAAAATTTTCCAACAAGGCCCAAATGGCTGAAACTGGTAAATTCCAATGGCTCCACTGGTAAATACTAGTAAACAATTGAGGATGAGGTAATGGTAAGAAACTTTTAGAAAACAGAGAGAGGGGAATACTTCCCAACTAGTTTAATGAGGCCACCGTTACTCTGATATGAAACCAGACAAAGATATTACAAGGGAGGAAACCCCTCACAAATAGAGATGAGGGATTAGCAAGCCTTCGCCTTTGAGCCAAAGCCAGTCTGCAATCTGTTTATGTAAATAATGTTTTATTAAAACAGAGCCACACCCATTAATTTACATATCACCCATTGCTGGTTTCATGCTCTGGTGGCAGAACTGAGTAGTCATGGCACAGACTGTATGGTCTGCAAAACTTCAAATATTTACTACCTGACTTTACAGAAAAAGCTGGTCTCTGCTATAGGCCAATACCTGTCATGAAGAAAGATGTAAAAGTCCTTTAGGAAGATTAGCAAATCAACCAAGAGATATATAAAATAGATAAGGCATTAAAATAGGGTGGAATTTATCCCAGAAATACAATGTTGGTTTAAAAAATAAATCAGTCAATGTAATACAAAATATTAATGGAATAAAGGTTAAAAATGACACATTCATCTCAATAGTTGCAACAAGAGGCATTTGATAAAATCCAACATCCATTTATGATTAAAATGCTTTCAGCAAACTAAAAATAGAAGGGAAATTTTCCCATCCAGCATATAAGAGGTTTGGAAGTCACCACTCTGTCCTAACAACAAGTAGAAGGCTGAGTAAACTGAAAAATCAACAAGTTTTTCTAGATAAATCAGAGAAGTGAGGTCACAGGGAAAATTGCTGTCCCCAAAATTGCAGGGACAGATGAATAACAGAATTTACAACTTGCTGGAGAGAAACCCATGAGCAGAAACCAGCAGGAACCAGTGTTGGGGTAGAAACCTGAACTACCATTGACAATTGCTGGAGGCTCTGGTGTGGATGAGTCTGAGAGATAAAAACTCCAGGGCAATCCAGTCCTAGGGCGACCTCCCCCCCAATACTTCTGTGACTTTTACCTCCTGGAACTCTACCAGCTTCTTGCAGTGAATATCAGAGAAAAGTTCCCTCTTCCTTCTGGCAGAGGGAGGGGGAAACAAGCCATTATGAAATATGCCAGAGCATTCTGTTCTTCTTAGCAAAGCTTGCCCTCAGGAGAAACTGTCTAACTAGAATCTCACTTGCTGGGGTTTTATCAGAGCCTAGCTGACTTGGGGGAAGGGAAATACCCAACTGCAACCCCCTCTAGCCGTCCTGTCCCACTTAAGTGGCATTAGATAATGGGGATGGTTGCACCACCTTGTGAATACACTAAACACTATTGAATGGTACACTTCAGAAAAGTGAATTTTGTGATATGTGAATTATACCTTAATTAAAAAAAAAGAAAGAAAAAATAGAAAAAAAGAAAAAATGGAAAATCTGTAAAAGTCTGTATCTACTAAAATTTATATTTTGGGCGCCTGGGTGGCTCAGTGGGTTAAAGCCTCTGCTTTCGGCTCAGGTCATGATCTCAGGGTCCTGGGATCGAGGCCCGCGTCGGGCTCTCTGCTCAGCAGGGAGCCTGCTTCCCCCTCTCTCTCTGCCTGCCTCTCTGCCTCCTTGTGATCTCTCTCCCTCTGTGAAATAAATAAATAAAATCTTTAAAAAAATTTTATATTTTAGAGTCAAAACTTAATTCATAACATTCTCACTTAAAAGAATATCAAGAATATCAATCATACATTGTCTGCTCTCAGACCACAATGGAATCAAAGTAGAAAAAATAACAGAAAAATGGCTTAAAGATCCCTAAATACCTGGAGATTAAAAAAACCCACTTCCCAAGAACACATGGGTCAAAGAAGAAACCTTAAGAGAAATTTAAAAATATGTTGAACAAAATGAAATGAAAACACCGCTTATTAAAATTTGCAAAATGCAGCAAAAGCAGTACCTAGAGGGAAATTTATAGCACTGAATGTGTTTAAAAAGAAGAAGGATCAAATATCAATCAACTAAGCCTCCACCTTAGGAAATTAGAAAAAGAAGAGCAAATCAAATCCACAGTAAGCAGAAGAAAAGAAATAATAAAAACGAGAGCAGAAATCAATTCAATTGAAAGTGGGAAGTTAAGAGGAAATTAATAAAACCAAAATCTAGTTCTTTAAAAACATCAATAGAACTGGTAGCTCTGAACCAGGCAAACTAAGAAAAAGAGAGAAAGGACCAAATTACTAATATCAGAAATGAAATAGGAGAAGATCCCATGGACATTAAAGGGATAATAAAGGAATATTATGATCAACTCTATGCTCACAAATTTGACAACCTAGGGAAATGGATGAATTCCTTGAAAGACACGATCTGCTGTAACTCACATGGTAACAATCTTAGTATACCTATACCTATCGAAGAGGTTGAATCAGTAATTAATAACCTTTCCAAACAGAAAGCACCCAGACTCAGCTGGGTTCCCTGCTAAATCCTAATCATGAGTTCCATTTTTTTTTTCAGGAGCTATGGAACCATCCCTGTTATCTGTTTCATCATTTTGGTAGATGTGCTTATTGAGGAATTAGTCCTGTGGGCTCCACTGGGATGTCTCCCACCACTACCACAGAATGCTTAAGGGCTGTGAAATGAGAGATTGGAGAAAAGAAAAGGGAAAAAAGGGGGCTTCTTTCCTCTCTCTGAGCTTAGGAAGTCCCTTCCCTGTTCCTCGGGCCAGAACTAGGTTTTGCCTGGACTTCTCACTGTTTATACCAATGACACTTCTTGGTTTCACGCTGTACTGTGCTCAGGCTGCAAGATACCATAGGGGGAAAAATCAGTAGACTCACCAATGGTTCAGTGGTACTCCAAATTTTTGTCTCCTTTCCCAGTGTTCTTGCTAATATTGACTTTTCATAGTCCTCGGATAGCTGGTCTATGTATTCTGTCCAGCTTTTACAGCTGTATTCGGTAGGAGAGACAGGGTGGAGTACACTCTCCATTTTACCCAGAACCATAACCTAAAGATTGCTTTAGACATATGAAAGCTGAAAGAATTAATCACCAGCAGATCTTCTCTTCAAACAATATTAAAGGAAGTCCTTCAGACAGAAGAAAAATGATACCAGATGGAAATATGGATGTACATAAAGGAACGGAGCACATCACAAATGTAAGTATGTGGGGTGACATAAAAGACTTTTTTCTTATTTTAAAAAAACCTTTTCAAAAGATAATTGACTAGTAAAGAAAAAGTATGACAATGTATTGTGGAGTTCATAACACAGACAGGCACAATATCTGACAACAAAAGCACAAAGGCTTAGAAGGGGGGAAATGGAAGTATAATATGCTATATTTTTATGCTATATTTTAAGTGGTATTATGTTACTTGATGGTAGGCTAATAAGTTAAAGATGTGCACTATAAGTCATAAAGTAATCACTAAATAATAAAAAGCTAAGAGTTAAACCAAATAAACTGGGATGAATGAGATAAAATAGAATCATAAAAATTATTCAATTAATTTGAAAGAAGTTCCAAAGAGAGGAAAAAGGCAACAAAGAACAGATGGGTCAAATAGAAAACAAATACCAGGATGGCAGATTTAAATCCCACCATGTCAATAATAACATAAAATGTAAATGGTTTATAGGAGGGGAGGAATAGCGATGTCTGCAGACCAAACCTTGCCTGCAGCATGTTTTTCCATGGCCCTCAAGCTAAGAAAGATTTGTACATTACAAAGTGTTGTTAAAAAAGAAGAGAAGAAGGGTATGTAGCAAAGACCATATGTGGCCCACAAAGCCTAAAATATTTATTACCTGGTCCTTTATGAAAACGTTCTTTAACTGCAGGCTTAAATGTCCCCAATTAAAAGTTAAAAGGCAGAGCTTGTCAGATTGGATAAAAAAAAAAAAGCAAGACCCAACTTTGCTGCCTAAATAAGCCAAGAAATTAAAAAATGAAAAAAATATGGTAATAGAAAAAGTATATACGTATGAATATTAATATGAATATATAATATAATATAATATAATACAATCAGTTTCTATACCCAGTTCCCAGCCTAGAGCTCCTAAAACCCTTGTAATTTCCTAAGGGATAAGAGCACAAGGAGCATCTTTTGTTTTAATAATTGGTCTTTGACCCCAGTTCCTGACACAGATTTCCTATATTCCTTGGGTGACAGCATTGTCTTTTGTTCTAATGAAGTGGTATTGGATAAGCTCCTGGGTGGGGGCTGGTCATCAGAAAGACCAAACCATGATTAGAAGTTTGGAACTTTCTTCGGAGAGGAGAGTGGGACTGGAAATGGGGTTGATAATGATCATGCCTATGTGAATGATCATGCCTACTTGAGGAAGCCTCCGTAAAAATCCTGAGAGTATGGGGTTCAAAGAGCTTCTGGGATGGGGCACACATGTAAGTGCTCAGAGAGAGCCTGCCTGAGGAGGGCATGGAGGCTCCACGTCCCTTCCCACATCCCTCGTCCTATACAGCTCTTCCATCTAGACGTTTACCTGTATCCTTTGTCATATCCTCCTATAATAAATGGGTAAACAGTTCTGTGAGCCACCCTAGCAAATGAATCAAAACTGAGGAAGGGGTTGTGGGAACCTCTAGATTTATATCTGATTTGTCAGAAGCACAGGTGATAACCTGGACTTGCAGTATATTTTATATTTACATAAAAACATATATTTAGGGGCGCCTGGGTGGCTCAGTCATTAAGTGTCTGCCTTCGGCTCAGGCCATGATCCCAGGGTCCTAGGATCGAGCCCCGCCTTGGGCTCCCTGCTCTGCGGGAAAGACTGCTTCTCCCTCTCCCACTCCCCTTGCTGGTGTTCCCTCTCTCACTGTCTCTCTCTATGTCAAATAAATAAATAAAATCTTTTAATAAATGAGTAAATAAATAAATTTATATATAAATATGTTTCTATATATAACATACAAATATAAGTGTAAAATAGATCAATATTTATTATATTTTTACACATAATTTATATATATCTAACTCTAACCAAAGTAAAGCCAGAGTGTCTATGTAAATAATAGATGAAGTAGATTTTGAGACAAAGAATATTACCAGAGACAAGGAAGATTATTTCATCATAACGAAGTGGTCAATTCATTAAGAGGATATAACAATCCCAAATGATATGCTCCTAATAACAGAGATTCAAAATACACGAAGCAAAAACCCCATACAGAAACAGACATGTCAAAAACCATAGTGAGAAAATTCAATACAATTCCTTCAACAATTGATAGAACAGTGCATCGATAATCAGTAAGGATGTAGAAGATCTGAACAACACTTTTGACCAAACTAATTGACATTTATAGCACCCTCCACTCAACAATAGCAGAAAATATTTATTTTTTATTTATTTATTTATTTATTTATTTATTTATTTATTTTTAAGTAGGCTTTATGCCCAACATGGAACCCAACATGGGCCTTGAACTCATAACCCTGAGATCAAGACCTTAGCTGAGATCAAGAGCAGGACACTCAACTAACTGAGCCACCAGGTGCCCCCAGAAAACTCTTTTTTTTTTAAGTGCAACAAAAATAGTTCCCATTGTAGACTTTTTGCACCATAAAACAAGTCTTAATAAATTTGATAGGATTCAATTCTCACAGAGTATATTCTCTGACAACAATGGAATTAAATTAGAAATCAATAAGAAAAAGATTACTGGAAAATCCTCCCAAATATTTGGAAGAAATCTAAATAACGTATGGGCCAAAGGAGAAATCACATGGGAATTTAGGATGTATTTTAAATGAATGAAAATGAAAAGACAACAGATCACAATTTGTAGGATGCAGCTAACGCAGTATTTGGAGGGATTTTTAAAAATTCCAGTATATTTAACATACACTGTTACATTAGTCTCAGGTATACTATATAGTGGTTCAACAGTTCTATACATTACTCAGTGCTCATCATGACAACTCTTAATCCTAGAGGGAAATTCAGAGTACTGATTGTTTACATTATAAAGAAAGGCCTCACATCAATGTCTTAAAATTATACACTGAGAAACTAGATTTTAAAATAGCAAAAACTTTAATTAAGAAATATTATCAGGGACACCTGGGTAGCTGAGTCAGTTAAGTGTCCAACTCTTGGATTTGGCTCAGCTCATGGGTCATGGGATTGAGGCCTGTATCGAGTTCTCCACTCAGTGGGGAATGTGCTTGAGGATTCTCTCTCTCCCTCTCCCTGTCTCTCTGCCACTTCCCCCACTCATGCTTTCTATCTTTCTCTGAAATAAATAAATAAATCTTAAAAAAAGAAATATTATCAAATATACACAAACTCTTAGATAATTGAAAAAGTGAGATTACTTCCAAATTCGTTCTATGAGGCCAGCATTATCCTGACACCAAAAACAAAGATTTGGAAAAAAAGAAAAGTCCAATGCTCCTCACAAGTAAAATAAAACACACACACACACACACACACACACACACTCTCTCTCTCTCTCTTTTTAAGATTTTATTTATTTATTTGACAGAGAGAGTGCAAGTAGGCAGAGCAGCAGGCAGAGGGAGAGGGAGAAACAGGCTCTCTGCTGAGCAGGGAGCCCAACTCGGGACTCGATCCCAGGACCCTGGGATCATGACCTGAGACGAAGGCAGCTGCTTAACAGACTGAGCCACCCAGGTGCCCCTCCCACACACACACTCTTAACAATGTCACAGTAAATAAAATTTATGAATGAAAATGAAAACACAATGTATCCAAAACTTATGGATGCAAAGTACTAGTCAAAGGAAATTTACAGCAGTAAATGATTGTATTAGAAAATAAGGTCTCAATAACCTAACTTTCACTTTAATTAACTATTTTTTAAAAGAGTAAAATAAATTCAAAGCAAGCAGAGGGACATCTGGCTGACTCAGTCAGTAGAGCATGTAACTTTTGATCTTGGGGTTGTGAGTTTGACCCCCATGCTGGGTATAGAGATTACTTTAAAAAATTAAGCAAAATCTGGGATGCCTGGGTGGCTCAGTTGGTTAAGCAGCTGCCTTTGGCTCGGGTCATGACCCCAGGCTCCTGGGATTGAGTCCCGTATCAGGCTCCTTGCTCGGCATGGAGCCTGCTTCTCCCTCTGCCTCTGCCTGCCGCTCTGCCTGCTTGTGCTCTCTCTCTCTCTCTGACAAATAAGTTAAAAAAATTGAGCAAAATCTTAAAAAAAACAAGCAGAAAGAAGGAGATAACAAAGATAAGAGCAGAAATCAATGACATTGAAAGCAAGAACAATGGAGAAATCATTTAAACCAAAAGCTGGTTCTTAGAAGGGATATATAAAATTCCAAAACCTCTAGACAAATGGGAGGAAGGAAGGAAGGAGAAAAGAGAGAGAAAAAGAGAAGGAAAAAAAGAAATCCTAAAACTCTAGACAAATGGGAGGAAGGAAGGAAGGAAAAAAGAGAAAGAAAAAGAGAAGAAAAAAAGAAAGGATAATTGAATTGGACAAAATTTCTCAAAAACCACAAACTGCCAACACTCATCCAAGTTAAAACAGATATCCTGAATACTACATACTATTAAAGAATTGAATTTGTAGTTAAAAACTTTCCAAAGAAGAAATCTCTAGGTCCAAATAATTTCTCTGGAGAATTTTACCAAAGATTTAAAGAAGAAAAACACCAATCTTATGAAATCTCTTCTAGAAAATAGAAGAGTGAATACTCCCAAAATTGTTGTATGAGGCCAACAGTATTTTTATATCCAAACTAGGCCACGATAGTGCAAAAAGAGAAGTCTACACAGACCAATAGCCCTGATGAACATAGACATCAAACCCTCAAAAAAAGTAGCAAATTGAATGCATCAGTATATAAAACAATAATACACCACAACAAAGTGAGTTTTATACCAGCAATACAAGGCTGGTTCAATATTGCAAATTAATTAATGCAATCTATTTTATTAATAGTCTAAAGAAGAAGAAAAAGCATATGATCATATCAACGTATGCAGAAGAAGCATTTGACAAGATTCAACATTCATTGTGGGTAAAAGCTTTCATCAAACTAGGAATAGACAGGAAATTCCTCAATCTGATAAAAGGCATCTACAAATTATCCAGAGCAAAAATCATACTTATTGGTAAAGAACTGCATGTTTTCCCTAAACGAAAAAACAAGATAAGAATGTTTACTGTCACCACTTCTATTTAACATTGTATTGGAAGACCAAGCTAGGACAATAAGACAAGAAAGGAAGTAAAGAGCACACAGATTGGAAAGGAAGAACTAAAAACTGTCCCTATTCATAGAACACATAATTCCCTCCATAGGAAATTCCAAGAAATCCATAAAAAAATCTCCAAAAACTATAAATAAATTTACAAAGATTGAAGCAAGCAAATTTATATCTATGCAACCAGCAGCAAACAGTTGGAAACGGAAAATTTAAAAACAGTACCATTTGGAATAGCATTAAAAGAAGAAATACCTGGGGGTGCCTGGATGGCTAAGTTGGTTAAGCTTCTGCCTTGGCTCAGGTCCTCATCTCAGGGTCCTGGGGTCAAGACCCACATCAGGCTCCCTGCTCAGCGGGGAGTCTGCTTCTCCCTCTGACCCTCCCCCTGCTTGTGCTCTCTCTCTCTGTCTCACTCTTTCTCTCTCTCTAATAAATAAATAAATAAATAAATAAATAAATAAATAAAATCTTAAAAAAAAAAAAGAATACCTGGGTATAAAACTAACAAAACATGTGCAGGGTATTTATGCTAGAAATGACAAAACACTTTTAAAAGAAATCTAGAGAGACCTAAATAAATGAAGAGACATGTTCACAGATCAGAAGATTTGGTATAAGTAGGATGACAATACTTTGCAAATGATTTATAGATTTAACACAACACCAGTCAAAATTTTAGTAAGATTTTTGTAGATATATACAAGCTGATTCTAAAATTTATATGTTAAGGCAAAGGAACTAGATGAGTTACAACAAATTTGAAGAAGAAAAATACAGTTGGAGGACTCACACTTACTAAGTTAAAATAAATAGTTACCATATGATCCAGAAATCTCACTCTTGGGTAGGTATCCAAGAGAAACGAAATCATATATCTACACATAGCTTCATATACAAAGATATATAGCAACTTTATAATAGCTTGAAACTAGAAAAAAAAACCAGATGTCTATAAAAAGTGCATGGATTTTAAAAAGTGGTATATCTATATAATGGAATACTACCCACAAAAAAAGGAACAAATTACTGATTTAATTACTGAAAAGGAACAAATTACTGATTTATGCAACTACATTAATAACTCTCAAAAAACTATGCTACTGGAGAAGTGATGTCAGTGAAAATGGCAGAGGAAGGAACTCCAAAATTCCATCCTTCAACAAAATTAACAAGAAAAAAAAATGCAGGGCGCCTGGGTGGCTCAGTGGGTTAAAGCCTCTGCCTTCGGCTCAGGTCATGATCTCAGGGTCCTGGGATCGAGGCCTGCATCAGGGTCCCTGATCATTGGAGAGCCTGCTTCCTCCTCTCTCTCTTCCTGCCTCTCTGCCTACTTGTGATCTTTCTCTCTCTCTCTCTCTCTCTCTCTCTCTCTCTCTCTCTCTCTCTCTCAAATAAATAAAATCTTAAAAAAAAGAAAAGGGCGCCTGGGTGGCTCAGTGGGTTAAAGCCACTGCCTTCGGCTCAGGTCATGATCTCAGGGTCCTGGGATCGAGGCCCACATCGGGCTCTCTGCTCAGCGGGGAGCCTGCTTCCTCCTCTCTCCTCTCTCTGCCTGCCTCTCTGCCTACTTGTAATCTCTCTCTGTGTCAAATGAATAAATAAAATCTTTAAAAACAAAAACAAACAAACAAACAAACAAAAACAAAAAAAAAAAAAAGAAAAAATGCAAAAACTGTCAGAATATTTTTTTTTGCAGCTGGAAATTTTTGCAGTGGAAATTAAATGAAGGTTTGCAGCAACCTGAGAGCACTAATTCAAGAAAAACAAATGAATCCCAGTAAAACAATAAGCTTTGTGGTATTTAAACGTACACCAGTCCAATCTCCCACTCTCCAGGCGAGTGGAAGTTTTGACAATAACAGCCCATATTGCTGGTGGTAGAGGAAGCAGAACAGACCTCATTTACACACACACACACACACACACACACACACACACACACACACAGAGTAATTTGTTTTGACCAATCTGGTAGTTTCCAAAAGACCAGCTCAGAAGACTGTTATTTTTGGTTTTTGGTGGAGGTTTGTGTGTGTGTTGTTTTGTGTGTGTGTGCTTTTGTTTTGTTTTGTTTTTTGATATATTTTTGGGTTTTGTTTGTTTGTTTGTTTGTTTTGCCTAACTCCAAACTGGCCCAGTGTTATAGACACTACCAGGGGGTGGAAGGTGGAAGTGTTAACTGAAAAACATTTACAGATGAATGTTTTAGTCACTACTGCCTGAGCCACTGGATAACAGTGGGGCAAATAATAGTCTAACCAAAAGCTTGGTAGGAAAGACTGGGAATTTGTTGTCCATAAGGGATTTAAAAGTTGTGACATATTTATGAGAATCCAGAAGGCAATGCACGTGCCCAGGGATGTATGCGTGCTAAGAAAAGACCTGAGAAGGCCCTAAGGTCTCACCTCTGGCTCACCTTCAGGTTCTGCACAAGCAGGAAGTGAAAACTAATGCAGAGCTATAAATTGCCAGTCTGCATGGTGAAGGACTGCCCAACATGCACATGGAGACCTTCAACACAGATTAGGAGACATTTTTTCATTCCAGGAAGGGATAAGAATACTTCTGTCCAATCCTTAGCTGACCACTAAGCTAACATAACAGACTTCATTAGCCACAAATGAGGAAGAATACAGAATTAGTTCAGAAAAATGACTATACAAATGCAACAATGACACCCTGGGGGGAGGGGTAGAATATGATTTCCAGAGTTACACATTAGAGTGTTCAAAATGTTCTGTTTTCTGGGTTTTATTTTTATTTTTTTTAGATTTTATTTACTTATTTGAGAGAGAGAGAGCATGAGCAGGGGGAGGGGCAGAGGGAGAGGGAAAAGCAGACTCCCCACTGAGCCAAGAGCCTGCCAAGAGCCCCAATGAGCCTGGGCTCATTCCCAGGACTCTGAGATCATGACCTGAGCCAAAGGCAGAAGCCTAAACAACTGAGCCACCCAGGCACCCCAAAATATTCCATTTTCAACAAAAAATTATGAGGCATATAAAGAAATAAGAAAGCATGTCCCATACACAGGGAGAAAAAGCAATTGATACAGATTGTCCTGAATGGAGCCTAGACACTGGATTTTCTAGAGAGACTCAATCAGCTATTTTAAGTATGTTCAAGGAGCTAAAAGAAGCCATGTCTAAAAAATAGAGAATATTTGTAAAATGACTCAAATCATAAAAATGAGCCAAACAGAAATTCTGGAGTTGAAAGGTACAATAACAGGGTGGCTCAGTCATTAAGCATCAGCCTTCGGCTCAGATCATAATCCCATGTGCTCTGCAGGAAGCCTGCTTCTCCCTCTCCCACTCCCTCTCCTTGTGTTCCCTGTCTTGCTGTATCTCTCTGTCAAATAAATAAATAAATCTTAAAAATAAAGACAAAGAAAGAATCTTGAAAAGAGCAAGATAGCAGTGACTTATCACAAAGGCTCCTCCATAAGATTAACAGCTGAGTTTTCATCAGAAGCCAAGGAGGCCAGAGGCAGTGGGACCACATAGTCAAACTATTGAAAGAAAAACTGTCAACCAAGAACTCTGTATCTGCCAAAACTATCCTTTGAAAAAGAAGGGGAGGGGCCCCTGGCTGACTCAGTTGGTAGAGCATGAGACTCTTGATCTTGGGGTCATAAGTTCAAGCGCCACATTGGTCATAGAGTTTACTTGAAGAAATAAAATAAAAATAACTAAAATCTTTTTAACCCCCCAAAAAAACAAAAAGGAAGGAGAAATTAAGATACCCTCAGATAAACAAAAAACTGAGAGTTGTTGCTAGCAGATCTGTCCTACTGCAGACGTGAAAGGGAGTCCTTTAGGTGGAAATGAAATGGCACTAGGCAGTAACTAAAATCCACACGAATAATAAAGAACATCAGGAAATGAAACTACATAGTTAAATATAAAAGAGAGTATAAATGTACTCTTTTATTTGTAACTTTTTTTCTATCTGATTTAAAAGACAATTGTACAAAAGAGTAACTATAAATCCATGTTGATGAGCACACAATGGATAAAGATTCAGTTTGAACAAGAACAGCATGGCTTGGGGGTCATAGAGATATATAGGAGCAAATTTTTTGCATACTATTAAAATACTATTGAAAGGATTAATACAAACTAGATTGTTTTTAAAACTTTTTTTTAAGATTTTATTTATTTATTTGACACAGAGAGAGAGATCAGATCACAAGTAGGCAGAGAGGCAGGCAGAGAGAGAGGAGGAAGCAGGCTCCCCGCCAAGCAGGGAGCCCGATGCGGGCCTTGATCCCAGGACCCTGAGATCATGACCTGAGCCGAAAGCAGAGGCTTTAACCCACTGAGCCACCCAGGCGCCCACAAACTAGATTGTTATAAATTACAATGTTGTGGGGCGCCTGGGTAGCTCAGTCAGTAGAACATGTGACTCTTGATCTCAAGGTCATGAATTCAAGCCCCATGTTGGGTACAGAGTCTACATAATAATAAGTAAATAAATAAATAAAATTAAAATGTTAATTGTAATCTCCAATACAACCTCAAATAACTAAAATATTTATATATAGTAAAGGAACACAAGGAATTAAAACAGTACACAAGAAAGTATTTTAAAGCACAGAAGAGAGATGTAATGGAGGAACTAGGGAAAAAATAGACATGTGACTTATAAAAAACAAATAGCAAAATGGTAGAAGTCTTTTCTAATCAGTAAATACATTAATTAAATGGATTAAACTCTCCTATAAAAAGGGATAGATTAGCAGAATGGATTTAAAAATAAAGTTGAAGTAAGGATAGAAAAAGATATTCCATGAAATCATTAATCAAAAGAGAGATGGAGCATTTATACTAATATCAGACAAAAGAGACTTTAAGAAAAAAATTTTTACTGGAGACAAAGAAAGACATTTTATAATGATAAAAGGGTCAATCTATCAAGAAGATAAAATCGTAAGCATATATTGACCCAAAAACAGAGCCTCAAAGAACAGAAAGCAAAAACTAAAGGAATTGAAGGGGAAAATAAATAATAATATTTAGACACTTCAATATCCAACTTTTAATAATGAAGAAAACAACTACACAGAAGATCATCAGGAAATTGAATATATACCAACTAGACCTAACAAACATCTATGGAATATTCTTCCTAACAATAGCAGCCTATGCATTCTTCTCAAGTGAACACGGAACATTTTCTAGCATAAATGATATGTTATGGCATAAAACATGTCTTAATAAAGTTCAGATGACTTAAGTCATGACAAGTATGTCTTCCGTCCACAATAGAAAGAAATTAGAAACTAATAATAGGAGCAAATTTGGAAAAATTTATAAATATATGGAAATTAAATAAGAGCCTCTTAAATAACAGGTGGATCAAAGAAGAAATCACAAGGAGAATTAGAAGTTATTTCAAGATCAGGGGCACCTGGCTGGCTTAGTTGGTAGAGCATGCAACTCTTGATCTCAGGGTTGTAAGAATTAATTAATAAATGCAGAAGAAGGACTTAACAAAATCCAACACCCTTTCCTGATAAAAACACTCAACAAAGTAGGAATAGAAGGGAATTTCGTGGGCTGCCTGGGTGGCTCAGTGGGTTAAGCCTCTGCCTTCGGCTCAGGTCATGATCCCAGGGTCTTGGGATCAAGCCCCACATTGGGCTCTCTGCTCGGCAGAGAGCCTGCTTCCCCCTCTTTCTGTGCCTGCCTCTCTGCCTACTTGTGATCTCTCCCTCTGTCAAATAAATATTTAAAATCTTAAAAAAAAAGAAGGGAATTTCCTCAATCTGATGAAGGCCATGTACAAAAATCTCAGAGCTAACATCAGATTTAGTTGTGAAAGACTGAAAGTTTTCTTCCCTAAGATCAGGAATAAGACAAGAATATGTGTTCTCACCACTTCTTTTCAACATTGTATTTGAGGTTCTAGCCAGGACAATAAGGCAAGAAAAAGGTGTCCAGATTAGAAAAGAAGCAAACTCTATTTGCAGATGCCATGACCCTAATTCACAGAAAACTCAGTTCATCAAACTTAAAGGATACAATGTCAATATAGAAAAACCAGTCATTTTTCTATACACTGGCAATGTACAATCTCAAAATGAAATCATGAATATAATTCCATTTATAATAGCATCAAAAAGAATAAAATACTTAGCAGTGAATTTAACAGAAGAAGAATGAAACTTGTACTGAAACTAGGAAATATTGTTGAGAGAGATTAGAGAAGATTTAAATGAATGAGAAAACATCCCAGATTCATGGATAAAAAGACTTAATATTGTTCAGATGGCAATAATCTCCAAATTGTTCTACATAGGATGCAATCCCCCTCAACATCTCAACTGCCTTTTTTGCAGTTGGACAAGATGATCCTAAAATTCAAATGGAAATGCAGTGAGCCTCAAATAGCCAACAATCTTGAAAAAGAACAAAGTTGGAGGACTCACATCTCCTGGTTTCAAAACTTACTACAGAGCTACAGCAATTAGCACCTTGTGGTACTGCCATAAGGACAGACATATAGACCAATGGAATAGAACTGAGAATCCAGAAAACACAGATAACCTATGGTCATTTGATTTTTGACAAAGATGCCAAGACCATTCAATGGAGAGGATAGTGTCTTCAACAAAGAATGCCAGGACAACTGGATACCCACATGCAAAAGAGTAAAGTTAGCCCTTCACAAAACACTGCATACTTTTACCTCACACCATAATCCAAGACAGATCAAAAATCTAACTATAAAAACAAAACAAAACAAAACAAAAAACACCTAACTATGAGAGCTAAAACCATAAAATTCCTAGAAGGAAACATAGGGATAAACTTGCATGACCTTGAATTACGCAATGATTTCTTAGCTATGACTCCAAAACCTCAAGCACCCAAAAATAGATAAATTGGAAATCATGAAAATTTAAAACTTTTGTGCATCAAAGAACAATACTGGTAGAGTGAAAAAACAACGCATTGAAAGGGAATGGAATTCCTGGGTCGTAGGGTATCTGTGTTTAGATTTTTGAGGAACTGCCAAACTTTTCCATGGGGGCTGCATTCTACATTCCCACCAGCAATGTATGAAGGCTCCAATTTCTCCACATCCTATTTTATAACACTTGTTATTGTCCCTCTTTTTGAGTACAGTCATCCCTGTGGGTAAAAAGTGGTGTTCATTGTAGTTTTCATTTACATTTCCTTAATGAATGCCCTAATGTAGTGCATCTTGTCATGTGTTTATTGGTCACTTGTATATCTTCTTTGAAGAAATCTCTATTCAATTCATTTGCCTATTTGAAATTTGGGTAATTTGTTGTTGGTTTATTGGGTTGTGAGAGCTAAAACTATAAAACTCTTAAGAAAAGAGTTTTTCTTAAGAAAAGAACACAAAGGTAAATCTTTAGACCTTAGACTTAGCAGTGGTATCCTAGATGTGATGCCAAAGGCACAAGAAACAAAAGAAAAGGGAGATAAATTGAATTTCATCAAAAAGTAAAACTTCTATATATCAAAGGATATTATTAAGGAAGTTAAAAAAGAATCCACAGAATGGAAGAAAATATTTTTAAATCACACCTTTGGTAAGGATCTAGTATCCAGAATATTTAAAGAACTCTTACAACACAGTAACAGAAAAGACTTGAACAGACACTTCTCCAAATAAAATACATAAATGGCAAAAAAAAAAAAATCATGTGAAAAGATGCATCACGTCATTAGTCATTAGGGAAATATAAATCAAAACTCCAATGAGACACCACTTCACACCCACAAGGATGGCTATAATCCAAACATAGAAAATATGTTTTGGTGAGGTTATGAAGAAATGGGAACTCTCATCCATTGCTGGTGGGAATGTGAAATGGTGCAGCCACAGTGGAAAACAGTGTGACAGTCTCTCTGAACTAGTTAAACATAGAATTACCCTATGACCCAGCAATTCCATTATTAGGTATACATCTGAGAGAACTGAAAACATGTTCACAAGGAAACTTGTACACAAATGTTCATAAGCGGCACTATTCACAATAGCCAAAAGATGAAAACAACACAAATGTCCATGAACTGATAAATAGATTAAAAAAAAATTGTACTATAGTCATACACTGGAATGTTGTTTGGCCATAAAAAAGAATGAAGTTTTGATACTTTCTACAATGTGGATGGATCTTGAAAAACACTATGTTAAGTGAAAGAAGCCAGGCATAAAAGGCCACATACTGTATGACTCCATTCATATGGAACAGCCAGATTCATGGGGATGGAAAGTAGATTAATGGTTGCAGGAGGTTGGAAAACAGGAGAATGATGAGTGATAGCTTTATGGGTATTGGGTTTCCTTTGGGGGTGATGAAAATGGAATTAGATAGTAGTGATAGTTGCACAATATTTCGAATGTACCAAATGTCACTGGATTTTACATTTGAAAATGGTTAGGCGGTAAATTTTATGTTCTATGTATTTTACCACAATAAAAAGTCACCAGTATGAAAATAAATAGACAAGCCACAGACTCAGGAGAAAATATTGGCAAAATATATACCTGACAAAAGACTTATACCCTGCATATATAAAGAACACCTACGAATCAATAATAAAAAAATAACAAACCCAACAAAAAACAAGCAAAAATTCTAAAATCAGAAACTTTTCAAATGAAGTTTTATAAATAATAGTATGCTCATCATAGTTGGTCTGCAAGAAAATGAAAATTAAAATCACAGTCAGATACCACTACATTTCTTTCAGAATGGCCGGGCTGAAAAGGGGTATCTACTGTATGATCCTATGGTAAAGGCTGAAATTTAAAAGACTGACAATACCAAATGTTGGTGAGAATATGGAACAACAGTCTCCTTGATTGTTAGGGGAAATGTAAAAAATATAACCGCGGTAAGAAAAGTTCTGATTGTTTCTTGACATAGACTTTCCTGACCACCAGCCATTCCACTCCTAGTTAGTTACCCTACAGAACATTCTGGAATGATGGAAATGTTTTCTACCCCGATCGGTGTTACGGACTAAATGTGAAGGTAGGGCTTTGGGGAGGTAACTAGGTTTAGATAAGGTCATAATGGTGGGGACCGCATAATGGAATTAGTCACCTTGTAAGAAGATGAAAGCTACCAGAGGGCTCTCTCTCTTCTTGTCATGTGAGGACACTGCAAGAAGATGGCCATCTGCAAGCCAGGAAGAGACTCCTTCCCAAAAACTGAATCTGCCAGCATCTTGATCTTGGGTTTCCCATGAGAAGCATGAGAAGTAAATGTGTGTTGTTTAGGCTGCCAGTCTTTGGTATTTTATTAATGTTTGCCTGAGCTGCCCAAGGCAATGGGGCTACAGGAAACAAATGTGAGAACTCATCAAAGTATACACTTAAGATTTGTGTTTTCTATATTGAATTTTATCTTAGGGAAATGTAAGTAAATATTGAATTCCAGTCGGTAGGTTTGCCTGTTACAGTGGTATGCGTTACCAGCTTTGAAACTGTTTTCTTGTATTCTAGGCTTGAGCAAATGAGTGGAAAGTAAGAGCCAGGTTTCTCATTGTTGGAGAAGGGCAACGTAGGTACGTGGGAAGGCAAAGTTCTAGAAGTATACTAGGTTGCTTGATAGATGTTCAGTGTATCAGTACGAACTCGCAGTTTTTAGTGTGTGTTATGTATCTGTGTGTCTGTATGTGTGTGTCTGTATAGAGTGAGATTATATGATAAAGCAAATGGGGCAAAATGTAAACAAGTGACAAATTTAGGCTAAAAAAAATCCCTGGGTTTTGCTTATTATATTCTTGCAGCTTTTCTGTAAGTTTAAAGTTATTTCTAGATAAAAAGTTTCAAAAAAAACAGTTAAGCAAGTTGGCAAAAAGCAGCCTACAGGGATGCAGAGAATAGAGATGTTTTCGAGAATCACCCCACCCAAGGATGCTCGGGAAGGGAAATCTTTACTTTACACACACAGACTTGTGAGCGTCCCCATGCACGCTCTATTATCCCTTAAAATGCCACGTGGATTTTCCCATTTGGAAGAGGCGGTGGCGGCCTGGCAGAGAGAAAAGAGGCCGGGCCAGGAGCCAGGATACCTGGGCCCGAGTTCCAGCTTGTGGAGCCGTGGAGGATGGCTCCCGTCCCCTGGACCTCACCGTCCTGTCCACACTGTGCGGTGGCCAAAATCTCCAGCCACTCTGTTTTCACCACTCTGGATGGTCCCAAAGCCAGAGTGGGGCTCGCCAGCAGCTCAAAGACCCACTGCGGCCCCCCTGGGGGTTTCCACTTTCCAAGAATTAGTCTCTCGGCTTGTGTCTCTTGGAACGCCAGCCTCCCAGCACTTTCCCTAACTTGTCCCGGGGCCAGCCTCCATCTCGTGATGTGATTTTCCAGACCAAGGCATCTCCTTGCCCTTGGAGCTTTCCTGCTACAGTCTGAGGACAGACTCTGCCCCCAGCCCACAAAGATACAGCAGCCACAACAGGGGCTCTGGTCTCGCTGGACTTTCTGACCTCTGGGATGGTGGGCACAGAGAGACAGGTGACCTCAGGACTCAGGGCCACCAACGATCCCTGGGCTACGACAACCCAGGTAGATGGGACTCACCTGCTGATGCTGTCTGCCCACACCCGACTGTCTACCCTGGAGTCCCAGAGACTTCCTCTGCAGGTTCCAGCCTCCCCAGGGCAGAGAGAATATTCTTTCACTTATTTCACACATCTTTATCGACTGTTCCGAGTCAGGGTGAGCACACATATACCCGAAGAGCTTGCATTCCACGCCAGCCGACTGGAATGTATAATTATGCGTGGAATCAGTGGTCTGTAGAAGAGGAAGAAGGAAATACTTGCATTTCTTAGGTTAAAAGAAGAGAACACAGTTTTGGGCACAAAGAACGGGAAATGCAAAAGCCCTGAGGCCACATCGGGTTCAAAGAATGGAAAGAGGTATGGCCTGGGTCGGGAGGGGCCAGATGTGCTGGATGCCAGATGTGTAGGTCCCTCAGGGGAATATGAATACAGTTGCATTGGCCAATCTGCCTGGCCACAGAGCAGAGGGTGGACAGAGGAAAGTCGGGTCACTAGTCTCAGACAGCGCTTCCTCCCCGTTGTCCTGCCAGAAGGTGGGGTCTGAAGGGGGAGCCTCGTGGTCAGCCCTGCTGGGAGAACACACCAGAGACCATCTGAACCATTGCTGCCCCTGGATCTCTAACCAAAAAACACCACTCCACTTTATTAAGATATAATTCACATGCCATACAGCTCACCTATTCAAAGTGCCCAATTAAGTGGTTTGTAATATACTCATACATATGTTTCATCATTAGCACTGTCCATGCTAGAATATTTTCATCAACCCCCCAAAAAAACCCTATGTCCTTTAACTCTCACCCCCAGCCCCCTCTCAGCCCCTCCCAGGCCTACCTAAGCAACCACAAATCTACTTTCTGCTGCTGTAAGAATGGCTCACTCTTTCCCACGTACCCCCCACCTGGGGGCTGACTCCTATCCCAGTGCTCCAGGCACTGACTGAGCCTACTATGCTACCAGCTGGAGTTGGAGCTCAAGGGTCACCGCTGAGCCTGCCCTGCCCTTGGATGCCAGCTGTGGCCTCCTGTTTGACTGCTGGAGCAGCCCTAGGTACGTGGGAAGGAAAAGTCTAGAAGTATACTAGGTTGCTCTCCCCAGCTCTGCCATCTCTCCTTTTCAGCTGGATATGGCTAGTTTCTGCCCATCTACCTGCCAGATGAGCTAGCTCTCAGGAACCACTTCCCCAAACCTCAAGACTAGACCTCTTGGGTCTCAGCTTAGGGCCTACTTCTGCCCCTTCCCCTCTCCCAGGGCCAGATCCCAGGCAGTTCCAGCCACCTAACCAAAACCTGTTCTTTGTCTCTCCCTCTCTCAAGGGCAGGACTTAGATGGCCCTCCATTTTGCCATTACCCCCCGCAACCCAGGATCCACCCTGACCTTCCTAGAGGTATTTGGGGGGAACTCCCCATTTCGGAAACAGAAGCCTCCTGCCATCCCCAATGGGAAAGGACATCATCGTCGTCAGCTGGCTCCTCCACCATTAGTAACTGAACCCTTTTTTCATGGAGAATCCATTTCATCTGGTTTGGAGGGGCTGACCCTTCCCTGTCCCCGACTTCATAAAGATAGGCACATGACTCAGGCGTGAATGAGATAATAAGAAAAAGGGAGAGAGAATGAGAGAGACCTGGGAAGTCAACGGTTGTGTGTTAGTTAACAGTGGGTCTCTTTGGGATGAGATGCACCCCAGCAACTGGTTGAGAAATGGGCATGTGAGCCCAGCAGGACAGTTCATCTTCACTGAGATTTGCATTTGGCAGCTGGAAAAAAGAATGTCTCTCTTCCTTTCATACGGGGACTTTTAAGGATGGTGCCAAGACTGCTAGACACCAGTCTTCCCAACTCATGGAGAGAGGCCCTCTGAGAGAGACACCAAAACACACTCCAGAAAGCTGGAGAGAGAGAAACCCAGTGACATAATTTCTGCCCCAGGAACTGGCCCCACCCTTGGACTTCCCAGCTACCTAGGCCAATAAATTCCTTTTTTGCTGAAGTCATTTGAGTTGAGTTGCAGTCACTTGTGACCAACACTTGCTGAGTGGTGAGGGAAAGGATTCTGGCATCAGTGGGAAATTGGGTTGGGTGGACTTTAAAGCCCCCTCCAGCCCAAACCGTCAAGTGGCAAAGTCAGCCCCTCCACCCCAGCTTCAGGGACTGATGTGGGGGAGCGGACACAATGCAAGTCCTACACTGCAGACACCGGGGACCCCTCTGCGTCCCTGGCCTCAGTAGGTTCTCCTTCCAAAATCCAGCTCATAGTCCTTTTTGGAGGCCTGCCTGTGGGATGTGGAACAAGCTTCCCTACACTTCTAGAGAGCCAGAATGCCAGGAATTTCCCACCCTTCGGTGCCGTGATCCCCGACCCCTGACCAACACCTGCACAAACAGTCATGCTCAGGAAGGTCCAGCTTCCCTGCCTGAGGCCAGGAAGCACAGCATTCACTCCAGAGTCCCCCAGGGTCAGGCTCCCGGGCTCATGCCTAAGACCATGCTTTTGCTTGACTCCCTCCCCCATCCTGTCCTAGGTCCTCTTACCCCCTGGTAGTCTCCCTAGCCTAGGAGCGCTTTCTTAATAAATGATTTGCACAAAAATTGCATCTCAGGGTCTGCTTCTAAGAAACCCAATCTGTATTCTTCTGACTCCAGCCTGTTTATCCGGACTCCTATAGACATGTCCAGCTAGCTGGCCCACCTCAACCTCCATAAACCCTGCACTGAGATCATCCTTTTCTGGTCCAAGCCTACTCTTCCTGTTCCCTGCCTACCTCATCTCCTGATCCCCAGACAGAGGGGTTATCTTCAACCACCATCACCACCACCCTCCATCTGTGATCCGAAGTGCATCACCCACTCCCCTAGCTTCTGTCTCTTTATTAGTTTGTAACCTACTCCCTCCCTACCTAGTTTGTTTACTTTGGGTCCCACCCCATAGATCTTTGCTTCACTACAGCTCAAGTCCAAATATCTGGCTGCATGATCTCTCTGCATAACCCTGTTCACAGCTTGTTTCAAGGGTAACAACATCCTGGGCTGAGTGTCTGAGGTCTGTAGGATCTCATGGATTCCTGCTCTGGACCTAGCTTCTGGTTGAGCATGGGGAACGTGGAAGGGACACAGACCCAGTCCCACCTGGGTGTATTATTCAGGAAGACAAACTCCTCTGACTCAGCCCTCTCTCCCCGACCCCACTGCACCAGGCAGGATTTCTCCATCATTTTCAAAATTATGAATTTTTATAATTCAATTTTTTTGAATTTTCTGGCGCTTCATTTCACCATCTGATCGCTGTGCTCTGTTTACCACTGGGTGTTTATATTTTGACGGTTTCTAGTTGGGCTTTGGGCAATCCAACATTTCGATTGTTTTCATGTTTCAATGATCAGATGTGTCCTCTTGTGTCCTCTGCTTGTGTCTCCTTGGACCTCCTTTTGGAGTCTTTATGTCTGGCAACTGGCTTCCTGGGTAACATCTTCAAGAGACCATCTGGATGTCTTTAGACTGGGACCAAGGCCGGAAATCACTCCACAGGGTCACCACTGCCTCCTCCTCCTGCCAGTGCTCCTGTGGGCCATCTGGGTCACAGCAGGCCAGCCTCCTGGCATGCTCCCACCAGGACACAAGGGTTTCCCCCATACAGGGTCCAGCAGAGCCCCTCACTGGGCACCTGCCTGGGACCACACCCTCCCAGTCCAGCCACCCTGGCACAGCAGAAGCAGGTCTTTCCCACAGGGAACCTACCTCAAACTAGAAACAGAAAGAAACAACATGACCAAGGGCTTTTTATAGTTTACAGAATGCTTTCACATGCATGCATCCCATTTGTGCCCCATAAGAAGTCTGGGAGGTGGGCGTGATCATAACCATGTCCGCTTATAAATGATGAACTTGGGACTTGGAGAGAGAATGCAGGCTGCCTTCCTGACTCAGCTAAACAGCAGTGATGGAGCAGAGACTCAAACCCAACCTTTGGCCTCCAGTGCTGTGCTTTTTGGAAATCAACAGACACGTAAATATCAGCAGGTATGCACCGTAAGTTCTGAATGGTACAGAGCGCAATACCAACTAGGCATCCACGGGGGATACAATGGTCTGGGGAGGCTTCCTGGGGGGATAGCCCAGAGTCTGGCCATGAATGGCAGGGAACTGGAGGTGAGTTTCAGAACCAGAGACATCGCATGCATCCCTTCCTACACCCTACACCCCTCTTATGTGGCCACCTCCCACCTCCCACAGGTGATCACTCCTTCCCTTCATTTTACCCACCAGGAAACAGTGGCTCAGAGATGCAAGGACTTGGCCAAGGTCACCCGGGCAATGGTAAGGCATGAGGAGAAGCAGTGCACGGAGCAGCGGGCAGGCATCAGCACTGTGGGGGCGGGGGGTGGGTATGGCTTTAGCTCTATGTCCAGCAATGGCTTTGTCAGGCCCCATCTGGAGCCTCCCTGGTGAACAGGAAGGATGGACAGGTGGCTGGGGGGTATGACTTTGGAGAGATCCTCAGAGCTGGCTCCCACCCATCCAAGGGGAAGTGGCCACTCTGCTCACTGCTGGGACCAGGGCCCCAAGCCCCTTGGCCATTCTGTTCTGCCTTGTTCTGCCTTTTTTTTTTTTTGGCCCCCACAGATGTTGGGGGAAGGACAGGGAGGGAAGATTTGTTTCCAATTGGTTTCAGGAGGCTGGAGCAAGACCTCTGTTTTTCCAAAGCAAAATGGAGACAGTCCGCATTAGGACAGGGAGCGTGAAATCCATTCTAAGAGGTTCCGTGTGTGCCGGCAGTATGGGGGCTGATTCTCACCACCATCATCTCACGTTTGAGCCCCTTCCCCGGACCAGAGGCAGGGAGTTACACTCTGTTAACTCTGTTAAGTTCTCCTGGTCCCAAAGTGGCAGCAGAAGGGCCCAGGGCAAACCATAGGGACATCAGCTGCCAATCCCACCGCGCCCTACATCTTTGGAGCCAGGTGGAGCCAGCTTGGGCTTGTCACTCCCACCCCTCCTTCTCCCTGACCACC
This sequence comes from Ailurus styani, assembly GCA_002007465.1. NCBI lineage: Eukaryota > Metazoa > Chordata > Mammalia > Carnivora > Ailuridae > Ailurus > Ailurus styani. The sequence continues at coordinate 2,128,149 of LNAC01000109.1, forward strand.
GCCACACACAGGATCATACATCCTGACCTTTCAATGGCCTTGGCTGTGGGCAACATCATTGCCAGTTTAAGTCAGGTCAAAAAATACATCGCCCCTGTCCCATTGTAGGATTCTGTATCAGTCTTCTATTGTGTTTTCTTGTTATGTGTCATCAATTCTTTCAATTACTTATCCCACAAACAGTTATTAGGTGGCTATTGGGACTAACCCCTGAGACATGAGTCAGGCTTGCCCGCAGGTGGTTCACCAGCTGATAAAAAGGCCAGACAGGTAAACACATGTTTAAAATTTAAAAGAAGGGCCCCTGGCTGGCTCAGTCATTAAGTGTTTGCTCAGGTTATGATCCCGGGGTCCTGGGATTGAGTCCCGCATCGGGCTCCTTGCTCAGCGGGGAGCCTGCTTCTCCCTTGCCTGTCATTTCCTCTGCTTGTACTTGCTCTCTGTCTCTGTCTATGTCTCTGTCTCTCTCTCACTAGCTCTGTTAAATAAATAAATGAAATCTTAAAAAAATAAAATTTAAAAGAGCAACTGTTGACACAACAGAGAGAAAGGACCTGAGGGTCAGGGAAGTCTTCCTAGAAGTGATTTTTGAACCGGGTCTGAAGGGAGTGCAACCGTTCCTCCAGTGTAGACAGAGAGGGCCAAAGTCCCACCGTGGGGCTGGAGTAGCCAAAGCATGGGGGAAGGGAGTGGCAGAGAGGTAGGCTGAGACAAGTAGAGTAATAACAATGCTTATGTTTGTGGAGCCTCAACTAGGTGTCAGGTACTGTCCTGAATGCTTCATTTGTGTTAACATATTTAACAATCACAAATAGCCTATGTGGTAGGTAGATCAGCGCCATTATTGTCATTTCAATTTTATAGATGAAGAGATAGAAGCACAGAAAGTTTGAGTGACTTGCCTAAGATCACACAGCCAGCAAGTGGTGGAACTAGATGTTGGCCTCAGGCAGTATGGTTCCAGAGCCCATGCTCTTAGCTGTGATTATGAACCATCTCTACCAGGTGTATTACTGTGTCTCTTCCTAAAGGTTGAGTACACATTATAGTTCTGATAAATTAGCTTTCCAATCATGAAAGACCAACATCATCTCCCTCCCCCCCAAAATTCCACCACTCTTGTTCTCTCATTCTTTCCTTATGAATCTCATCCCCCAACAAGAGCACAGGCCCCTTCTAGTAGGGTCTGCCTTTCGGGGTTCCCCATTGAGCCCCGTGTTCATGACCCATGTGGACATGGCCCCAGACCCGGCAGAGCTCACTAGAAGGATGGGTTGACTGAGGCCTCAGCACAACTCACCTGAGCTGCCAAATACCTGGAAGCCAGCCAAATGGCAAGGCTGAGTGTGAAATTTTCCAAACAGCCTCCCCAGCCGGCTCAGCCCTGAGTCCGGCTGCCCCAGGAAAGATGAGCTCACACAGGGGCTCTCCTACACCTCACGAGCTCTGAACAGCAACCAGCGCTGGAGCCCCTTCCAAATCCCTAACTTGAAAAACCTGTCTGCAAGGCCTGGCCACAGAGCGTGTCTGCCATGCACGATTGGTGCTAAGGAATGGCGCCCAAAGCTGGCTCAGCTGCAGCCCAGGCCCCAAATCAGGACCTCAAGCACGGCCTCACCGCTGAGGCAGACATGGCCAGAGCCAACTTTGGGGGCCATGTCTGGAGCTGTGGGCCAAGTCAATTAGCAAAGGCAGGGCTGGACGTTGGAAGCCTACAAAGGAGTGTTGAAAGGAGATGCTAAGGTTTGAACTCGGGCAGCGGCCATGGGCTGGAGAGGAAGGGAGGTTCCCCAAGACACTGGGAAGGTGCCATGGACTGTCCTTGCATTCTCCAAATTGGTTGCTGGGGGGAAGGAAATGGACAAGTGAAGGAAGTGGGGGGCCCAGACCTGCATGGCTGGAGAAGATTGGTGCAACCTTGAACCAGGCACTGCAAAGGTGGGAGGGACAGAACTGTATAGGAGAGTTTGTAAGATTCTTTCAGAATTCTTTGACTTTTGACAGTTGTGATTGTCTCAGTGTGGATTTCTTTTAATTCATCTTACTAGGTGTTCTTTGAGCTTCTTGGGTTTATAGATTCATGTTTTTCATCAAATTTGGGATGTTTTTGACCATTATTTCTCACATATTTCTTTTTGTGTCTTTTCTCTTTCTTATCCTTTCTGAAACTCCCATAATGAATATGTTGATCTGTTTGCTAGTGTCCCACAGATTTCTTAGGCCCTATTCACTTTTCTTCATTCTATTTTCTTTCTGTTCCACAGATTAGATCATTTCAATTGTCCTATCTTCAAAGTTGTCATTTTTTTTCTTCTGCATCTTCAAATCTGCTGTTGAATCCTGCTAGTGGATTTTTTCACTCCAGTTATTATACTTTTCAGTTCCAGAATTTCTTTCTATTTCTTAAACATTTTTTTCTATCTCCTTTTTGATGTTCTTACCATGTTAACCTATTGGTCTCTTGATTTCCTTGAATCTTTGTTCATAGTTTTTCTTAGCTCTTGGAACATATTTAAAACAAAAGACTTAAAGTCTTTAGTAAGTCTAAAGTCTGAACTTCCTCAGGATTGGGCTATACTTCCTGATTCTTTATAATCTTTATTGAAAACAGACATTTTGAATCTTAAAATCAGCAAGAGAGGGAAAGGATCCACATAAGTTTAAAAGTTGATTTTTGGGGGACTCAAACCCAGGACCCTGAGATCATGACCTGAGCTGAAGGCAGAGGCTTTAACCCACTGAGCCACCCAGGCACCCCAAATCATTCTTTATCAATAATTACTTTAAATGTAAATTCCCCCAATCAAAAGGTAGAGATTGGCAAAATGGGATTTTTAAATAATAATAATTCAACTACATACTGTCTGCAAAAGACTCACTTTAGACATAAGGACACATACAGGTTGAAAGTAAAAGGAAAGAAAAAGATTTTTCCATGCAATCTGTAACCAAGAGAGCTGGGGTGTTTATGCAATATGAAACAAAATAAGCCTTAAACAGAAAACTATTACAACAGACAAATAATGATATTATGTATTAATAAAAGAATCAGTTCATCAAGAAGATATAACAATTATAAACATTTATTCACAAAGGTGTCCCAAAATATATGAATCAAGTATTAACAGAATTAGCAACAATGTGAATGGATCTAGAGAGTAAAATCTAAGCCAAATAAGTCAGTCAGAGAAAGACAAATGCCATATGATTTCACTCATATGTGGAATTTAAGAAACAAGATGAACAAAGAGGGGGAAAAGAGAGAGAGAGAGAGAGACAAACCAAGAAACAGACTCTTAACTACAGAGAACAAACTGATGGTCACCAGAGGGGAGGTGAGGGGTGGGACGGTTTAAATAGATTATGAGGATGCAGTGCACTTGCTGTGATGAGCACCAGGTGACATATGGATCTGTGGAATCACTAGATTGCACACCTGAAACTAACATTACACTGTATGTTAACTAACTGGAATTAAAATAAAAACTTTTAAAAGGGGGGAAAGGGGAAAAAATATTGACAGAATTGAAGGGAGAAATAGGCATTCCTACAATTAAGTTCGAGACTTCAATACTCCACTTTCAATAACGGACAGAACATCTAGACAGGAGGTCCATAAGGAAAAGAGAACATGAACAACATTATAAGATAATTAGACCTAATACACCTACATAGAACACACCAGTAAACAACAACAGACTACTCATGCTTCTCTAGGGCACATGGAACATTCTCCAAGATAAACCATATCTTGGGCCACAAGACAAGTTTCAATAATCTTAAAAGATTGAAATCATATCTTAAAAGATTGAAATCATATCAAGAAGACAGAATGAAGCTGGAAATCAATAACAGAAGGTAAGATGGAAAATCCACAAATATATGGAAATTGAGCAACACAATCTTAAATGGTTCAAAGAAATCAAAGCAAATTAAAAAATACTTAGGGACAAATGAAATGAAAGCACAGCATACCAAAGCATAGGGGATGTAACAAAAGCAGTTCTCAGCAAGAAATCTATAGCAGTATATGCCTACACTTTTTTTAAAGACAGATCTCAACTCAATAATTTAACTCTATACCTTAAGGAACTAGAAAAAGAAGAGGTAACTAAACCCAAAGTTAGTAGAAGGAATGAAATAATAGGGATTAAAGTGGAGACAAATGAAACAGAGAATAGAAAAACAATGAAATCAAACATTGGTTCTTTGAAAAGATAACAAAAGTGGCAAATCTTTCACTAGATTGACTAAGAAAAAGAGTAAGGAAGACTCAAGTTACTAAAATAAGAAATGAGGGGCGCCTGGGTGGCTCAGTTGGCTAAGCTTCTGACTCTTGATTTCAACTCAGGTCATGATCTCAGGATCATGAGACCAAGCCTGCTTGAGATTCTCTCTCTTCCTCTCTTTCTCCCTCCTGGGTTATGCAGTCTCTGTATATATAAAAAAAAGGGGGGGGGGGAAGGAAATGAAAGAAGGTACATTACTACTGACATTATAGAAACAAAAAGGATTTTAGGATAACACTATCGAGACCTGTATGCTAACAGATTAGATAGCCCAGTTGAAATGGATGAATTCTTAGAATCACACAAAGTAAAAACAGACTCAAAAAGAAATAGAAAATCTGAATAGAACTATAATAAGTAAAGGGATTGTTTCAGTCACCAGGGAACATTTAAGAAAGATTTAACACCAATTCTTCTCAAACTCTTCTGAAAAATTAAGGAGGAGGAAACACTTTCTAACTTACTTCCTAAGGCCAACATTACCTGATACCAAAGCCAGAGAAAGACACTACAAGAAAACTACAGACTAATGACCCTCATGGATATAGATGCAAGAATCCTCAATAAAATACTAGCAAAGTGGAGGGAGGACCAAGATGGCAGAGAAGTAGGAGACCTAAATGTCCTCAGGTCCTGGGAGTTCAGCTGGATAGTTATCAAGCCATTCTGAACACCTACAAACTCAACAGGAGATCAAAAAGAAGAAGAGCAGCAATTCTAGGAACAGAAAAGTGACCACTTTCTGGAAGGTAGGACGTGCGGAGAAGTGAATCCAACGTGATATACAAGAAGATAGACCACAGGGGGAGGGGCCAGCTCCCGGCAAGCGGTAGAGCAGTGGAGCACAAAATTGGAACTATTAGACGTCTGATCCACTGAGGGATGTCACTCCAGAGGCTAAGCAGGGGGTGCAGCCCTCATGGGGACAGTGTGGTCTCAGGACCCATGGGGTCACAGAAAGACCAGGGGTATCTTAGTGTGGCAGAGCTCCCAGAGCAAGGAAGCCAGCTGCAGAGATGGAGCTGAGGGGGCGCTCTCAGCTCGGGGTTACCTTAAGCTGTGATCTGAGGAACAGTCGAGCCACTGCTCTTCGAGCAGGGACCCCACAAGTGGCAGATCCAGGGAGACTCACCTTCCTCCCCCAGGAGGAGTGGTGCAGGAGCATGCTGCAGGAATCTGCTGGGTTTGGAAACTCTAAACGGGGCCATGCACCAGAGATAGAAATGCTCAGTCACAGGCCAGGTGAGCTCAGAATGTGGCCGGAGACCAGGGACACTGGAGGGACTGACTGCTTTTCTCTGAGGGCTCACTGAGGAGGGCGGCCCTGAGCTCTCTTGGCTCCTCAGGCTGTCTGGAGATTAGGAGGCCACCATCTTCATTCCCGTGCTCCAAAGCAGTAGGGAAAGTGTTCAGGGAACAAAAGCCCCCGAGAGCAAACTGAGCAGATTGCTTAGCCTGGCCCCTGGCAAGGACGGTGCAACTCCACCTCAGGCAAAGACATTTGAGAATCACTGCAATGGGCTCCTTCCCAAGAAGATCAACAAGAACATCTAGCCAAGTCCAAGTTCACCAATCAATGAGAATTGCAGAACGCCAGAGCTAGGGGGAAAACAACAGATAGAATTCATGGCTTTTTTCCTTTATGATCCTTTATTTAGTCTTTCAAAGTTAAATTTTTTTATTTTTATTTTTTCTTTTTTTCTTTTATTTTTTCTATTTTTAAAAATTTGTCCTCTTTCCTATTTTAATGTTTTTTAACTATTTTATCTTATCAATACCTTTTAAAAAATCTTTTTTAATTTTCATTGTTAAAGTTTTATCCCTTCATTGTATTTAACCTTATTTTTTGTGTACATATAGGTTTATTTCTTTAAAATCTTGGGATACAGTTTCTTCTAATAGATCAAAATATACCCTAAATCTAGGCAAATGGCTTTGTTCTAGTCTCCAGCCAGATCACATTCTTTCTTTTTTTTTCTTTCTTTTTTCAACCAACTTCTTATCTTATCAATTCCTTTTTTAGAATCTTTTTTAATTTTCATCTTTATAGTCATATTCCATCCCTTCATCATGTTTACCCTTATTTTTGTATATATATATGTTTTTCTTTCTTTAAAATTTTGGGAGGTAGTTTCTTCTAACTGACCAAAATACACCCAAAATCAAGTGTTAAGCTCTGCTCTATTCACCAGTCTACTATACATATATATTTTTTCTTTTTTTCCTCCCTTTATTCTCCCCCCAGTTTCAGGTCTATTCTGATTAGAGACAAGGTTTGTAACATACAATGGTAGAAATATTAGATTGGCAGCAGACCTATCCACAGGGACCTGGCAGGCCAGAAAGGATTGGCATGATATATTCAGAGCACTAAACGAGAAAAATATGCAGCAAAGAATACTATATCCAGCTAGCCTGTCACTGAAAATAGAAGGAGAGATAAAAAGCTTCCAGGGCAGACAAAAGCTTAAAAAATGTGCAAACACCAAACCAGCCCTACAGGAAATATTGAAAGGGGTCCTCTAAGCAAAGAGAGAGCCTAAAAGTAACAGACCAGAAAGGAACAGAGACGATATACAGTAACAGACACTTTACAGGCAATACAATGACACTAAATTCATATCTTTCAATAGTTACCCTGAATGTAAATGGGCTAAATGCCCCAATCAAAAGACACAGGGTTTCAGAATGGACAAAAGAAAACAAGACCCATTGATATGCTGCCTACAAGAAACTCATTTTAAATCCAAAGACATCTCCAGATTTAAAGTGAGGGGGAGGAAAGCAATTTACCACACTAAAGGACGTCAAAAGAAAGCTGGGGTGGCAATCCTTATATCAGATAAATTAGATTTTAAGTCAAAGACTATAATGAGGTAGGACACTATATCATACTTAAAGGGCCTGTCCAACAAGAAAACCTAACAATTTTAAATATCTATGCTCCTAACATGGGAGCAGCTAATTATATAAACCAATTAATAACAAAATCAAAGAAACACATCAACAATAACACAATAATAGTAGGGGACTTTAACACTCCCCTCACTGAAATGGACAGATCATCTAAGCAAAAGATCAACACGGAAATAAAGGCTTTAAATGACACAATGGACCAGATGGACATCACAGATATATTTAAAACATTGCATCCCAAAACAACAGAATACACATTTTTCTCTAGTGCACATGGAACATTCTCCAGAATAGATCACATCCTTGGTCACAAATCAGGTCTCAATGAGTACCAGAAGATTGGGATCATTCCCTGCATTTTTTCAGACTACACTGCTTTGAAACTAGAACTCAATCACAAGAGGAAAGTTGGAAAGAACTCAAACACATGGAGGCTAAAGACCATCCTACTAAAGAATGAATGGGTCAACCAGAAAATTAAAGAAGAATTTAAAAAATTCATGGAAACAAATGAAAATGAAAACACAACTGTTCAAAATCTTTGGGACACAGCAAAGGTGGTCCTGAGAGGAAAGTATATAGCAATATAAGCCTTTCTCAAGAAACAAGAAAGGTCTCAAGTACACAACCTAACCCTACACCTAAAGGAGCTGGAGAAAGAACAGCAAAGAAAGCCTACACCCAGCAGGAGAAGAAAAATAATAAAGATTGGAGCAGAAATCAATGAAATAGAAACCAAAAGAACAATAGAACACGTCAACGAAACTAGGAGCTGGTTCTTTGAAAGAATTAAAAGATTGATAATCCCTTGGCCAGACTTATCAAAAATAAAAGAGAAAGGACCCAAATTAATAAAATCATGAATGAAAGATGAAAGATCACAACCAACACCAAAGAAATATAAACAATTATAAGAATATATTATGAGCAACTATACACCAGCAAATTTGACAATCTGGAAGAAATGGATCCATTCCTAGAGACATACAAACTACCAAAACTGAACCAGGAAGAAATAGAAAACCTGAACAGACCCATAACCAGTAAGGAGATTGAAGCAGTCATCAAAAATCTCCCAACAAACAATAGCCCAGGGCCAGAAGTCTTCCCAGGGGAATTCTACCAAATATTTAAAGAAGAATTAATACCTATTCTCCTGAAACTGTTCCAAAAAATAGAAATGGAAGGAAAACTTCCAAACTTATTTTATGAGGCCAGCATTACCTTGATCCCAAAACCAGACAGAGACTCCATCAAAAAGGAGAATTACAGACCAATATCCTTGATGAACATGGATGCAAAAATTCTTACCAAAATACTAGCCAATAGGATCCAACAGTACATTTATTTTTTTTAAAGATTTTATTTATTTATTTGACACAGAGAGAGAGAGATTACAAGTAGGCAGAGAGGCAGTCAGAGAGACAGGGAGAGGAGGAAGCAGGCTCCCTGCTGAGCAGAGAGCCCGATGCGGGCCTCGATCCCAGGACGCTGAGATCATGACCTGAGCCAAAAGCAGAGGCTTTAACCCACTGAGCCACCCAGGTGCCCCAACAGTACATTTAAAGGATTATTCACTACGACCAAGTAGGATTTATTCCTGGGCTGCAAGTTTGGCTCAACATCCACAAATCAATCAATGTGTTACAATACATTAATAAAAGAAAGAACAAGAACCATATCATGCTCTCACTAGATGCTGAAAAAGCATTTGACAAAGTACAGCATCCTTTCTTGATCAAAACTCTTCACAGTGTAGGCATAGAGGGTACATACCTCAATATCATCAAAGCCATCTATGAAAAACCCACACCAAATATCATTCTCAATGGGGAAAATCTGAGAGCTTTTCCTCTAAGATCAGGAATATGGCAGGGCTGTCCACTATCACCACTGCTGTTCAACATAGTACTAGAAGTCCTAGCCTCAGCAGTCAGTCAACAAAAAGAAATAAAAGGCATCCAAATCAGCAAAGAAGAAGCCAAACTCTCACTGTTTGCAGATGATATGATACTTTATGTGGAAAACCCAAAAAACTCCACTCCAAAACTGCTAGATCTCATACAGGAATTCAGTAAAGTGTCAGGATATAAATCAATGCACAGAAATCAGTTGCATTTCTATACACTAACAGCAAGACTAAAGAAAGAGAAAATAAGGAGTCGATCCCTTTTACAACTGCACCCAAAACCATAAGATACCTAGGAATAAACCTAACCAAAAAGGCAAAGAATTTGTACTCAGAAGACTATAAAGTATTCATGAAAGAAATTGAGGAAGACACAAGGAAATGGAAAAACCTTCCGTGCTGATGGATTGGAAGAACAAATATTATGAAAATATCTATGCTACCTACAGCAATATACACATTTAATGTAATCCCTATCAAAATACCATCAATTTTTTCAAAGAAATGGAACAAATAATCCTAAAATTTATATGGAACCAGAGAAGACCCTGAATAGCCAGAGGAATGCTGAAAAAGAAAACCAAAGTTGGTAGCATCACAATTCCAGGCTTCCAGCTCCATTACAAAGCTGTAATCATCAAGACAGTGTGGTACTGGCACAAAAACAGACACATAGATCAATGGAACAGAATAAAGTGCCCAGAAATGGACCCCCAACTCTATGGTCAACTAATCTTCGACAAAGCAGGAAAGAATGCTCAAAGTAAAAAAGACAGTCTCTTCAACAAATGGTGTTGGGGAAAATTGGACAGCCACTTGCAGAAGAATGAAACTGGACTATTTCCTTATGCTACACAGAAGAACAGACTCAAAATGGATGAAAAACCTCAATGTGAGACAGGAATCCATCAAAATCCTTGAGAAGAACACAAGCAGCAACCTCTTCTACCTCAGCCGCAGCAACTTCTTCCTAGAAACATCGCCAAAGGCAAGGGAACCAAGGGCAAAAGTGAACTATTGGGACTTCATCAAGATCAAAAACTTTTGCACAGCAAAGGAAACAGTCAACAAAACCAAAAGACAGTTGACAGAATGGGAGAAGATATTCACAAATGACATATCAGATAAAGGGCTGGTATCCAAAATCTATAAAGAATTTATCAAACTCAACCCCCAAAGAACAAATAATCCAATCAAGAAATGGGCAGAAAACACCAACAGACATTTATGCAAAGAAGACATCCAAATGGTCAACAGACACATGAAAAAGTGCTCAACATCATTTGGCATCAGGGAAATACAAATCAAAACCACAGTGAGATACCACCTCACACCAGTCAGAATGGCTAAAATCAACAAGTCAGGAAACTACAGATGTTGGCGAGGATGCAGAGAAAGCGGAACCCTCCTACACTGTTGATGGGAATGCAAGCTGGTGCAGCTACTCTGGAAAACAGTATGGAGGTTCCTCAAAATGTTTAAAATAGGGCTACCCTATGACCCAGCAATCACACTACTGGGTATTTACCCTAAAGATACAAATGTAGGGACCCAAAGGGGCACGTGCATCAAATGTTTATAACAGCAATGTCCACAATAGCCAAACTATGGAAATAGCCAAACTAGATGCCCATCAACAGATGAATGGATAAAGAAGATATGGTATATATACACAATGGAATACTATGCAGCCTTCAAAAAAACCCCAAATCTTGACATTTGCAACCATGTGGATGGAACTAGAGGATATTATGCTAAGCGAAATAAGTCAATCAGAGAAAGACAATTATCATATAATCTCTCTGATATGAGGAATTTGAGAGGCAGAGTGGGGGAGTCATGAGGGGTAGGAAGGGAAAAAAATGAAACAAGATGGGATTGGGAGGGAGAAAAACCATAAGAGACTCTTAATCTCATGAAACAAACTGAGGGTTGCTGGGGGTTGAGGGGGAGGGATAGGGAGGTTGGATTATGGACATTGGGGAGGGTATGTGCTATGGTGAATGCTATGAAATGTATAAGCCTGATGATTCACAGACCTGTACCCCTGCGGCAAATAATACATCATATGTTAATTTAAAAAAGACTAAAAAAAATACTAGCAAAGGGAATTTGGCAGCATATTAAAAGAATTATACACTACGACCAAGTGTGATTTCTCCCCACAATGCAATATATGAAAAGCAAGCATGTAAAATTCCACATCAGTAGAATGAAGAAAAAAAACCATGATAATCAATTGATGTGGAAAGAGCATTTGACAAAATTCAATACCCCTTCATGATTAAAAATAAAATTCCGTAAAGTAAGAATGAAATACAATGTCCTCAACAAGATAAAGGACATATACATAAAACCAACAGCTAACATCACAATGGTGAGAAGCTGAAAGCTTTTCCCTGAAGGTCAAGAACAAGACAAGGATGCCCACTTTTACCACTTCTATTCAACATAGTACTAGAAGTTCAAGCCATAGCCATTAGGCAGGAAAATGAAATAAAAGGCATCCAGATTGGAAAAGAAGGGGTAAAATGATCTCTAGTCACAGAGCATGTAGTCCTATCTGCAGAAAATTCTAAAGGATTCACACACACACACACACACACACACCTGTAAAAGCTAATCCCACAAAGTAATAGGATACAAATCAACACACAAAAATCAGTTGTCTTTCTATACACTAGCAACAAATGGTGCAAAAAGGACATTCAAAGAACAATTCTATTAACCAAGAATATCCAAAAGAAAAACCCTTAGGAACAAATTTAACCAAGGAGGTGTAATACTATTTACTAAAAACTACAAAACGTTGCTGAAAGAAATTGAAAAGGATCTAAATATATGGAGAAGTCCAAAAATAGAGCCACATATCTACAGTCAATTTATTTTCAACAAAGATGCCAAAGCAGTTCAATGAGTTAAGGAAAGACTTTAAACTTGTGCTGAAATAACCAAGTATCTATATGGAAAGAAGTGAACTTGATCCCTTCTACATACGTGCACAAAAATTTTGAGATGCATCCTAGACCCAGAAGTAAAGGACAAAATACAAAGTTTCTAAAAGAAATTAGGAGAACATCTTTCTAACCTGGTTCTCATGGTTGATAAACATTTATTTTTTTTAAAAAAATATTTTTTTAAAAAAGAAAAATAAATTTAAGTTTTAAAATAACTTTAAAAAGAAAAAAATTTAGACTTCATCAAAATTTAAAATGTCTCTTCTTTGAAAGACACTGACAAAAAAAAAACCCAAATAGAATAGCCACAGATTGGAAGAAAATATTCACAAAATATACATCTGACATACAACTCGAAATGCAAAATATATAAAGAATTTCTACAAATCAATAAAACAACACAATTCAAAATGCACAAAAGACTTAAAAAGACGTTTCACTGAAGAAAAAGTACATAGTCATAAATACACAGAAATGTGCTCATCATCATTAATCAGGGGGAAAGTGTAAATTAAAACCACATTCAGATACCGCTATATACCCATAAGAATGGTTAAAATGAAAAAGATTGACAATGCCAAATGTTACAGAGAGTATGGAGCAATTAAAACACTCATATGTTGTTAGTGGGAGGGTATATTGACAACCACATTTGAAGATAGTTTAATAGTTTCCTAGAGTTAATAATCTAACAAAGATAACGTTAACAGTCTAGTACTTATGTCTATTCCTAGGCATATACCCAAGAGAATGAAAAACATATACCCACACAAAGACTTGAAAATAAATGTTCATTGCAGCTTTATTCACAATAACCCTAAACTGTAGGGGCATCCGGGTGGCTCAGTCAGTTGGGTGTCCTATACTTGATTCTGTCTCAGGTCATGAGCCAGAGTCATGAGATCCAGCTCCACTGGGGCTCCGAGTTCAGCGTGGAGTCTACTTGTGATTCTCTCTTCCTCTTTACCCTTCCTGTTTGTGCTCTCTCTTTCTCTCTCTCTCTAAAATAAATAAATAAACCTTTTAAAATAAATAAATATACAAATAAACAAACAACCCCAAACTGTAAACAACCCAAATGCCCATCCACAAGAAAATAGATGAAGAACCTATGGCATATTCATCCAGTGGGTTAGAACTTTGAACAATGTACAAACTGCATCTTGGATGAATCTCAAAAATACTATCTTGAGTCTAAGAAGCTGGACCCCCCCCAAAGTATATACATGCTCTATAATTCCACTTATGTAAAATACTGGAATTGGCCAGACCAACCTATGGTGATAGAAATCAGATCAGTGGCTACTTTGAGGGGAGGGGGCATTGGGAAGGGGCACAGGAAACTTGCAGGGGTGATGGAAATGTGCTGTGTGTTGATATGCATTTGTCAAAACTGACTGAATGGTACACTTTTAAGATTTGATCATTTTTTTAAAGATTTTATTTATTTATTTGACACACAGAGAGAGATTACAAGTAGGCAAAGAGGCAGGCAGAGAGACAAGGAGAGGAGGAAGCAGGCTCCCTGCTGAGCAGAGAGCCCGATGCGGGCCTCGATCCCAGGACGCTGAGATCATGACACTGAGCCGAAAGCAGAGGCTTTAACCGACTGAGCCACCCAGGCGCCCAAGATTTGATCATTTCACTGTAGGTAAATTACACCACAATGAAAAATAAATTTTTCAAAGATTTTATTTATTCATTTGTCAGAGAAAGAGAGAGAGAGAGAGAGCACAAGCAGGGAGAGGGAAAAGCAAGCTCCCCACTAAGCAAGGAGCCCGATGAGGGACTCGATCCCAGGACCCTGGGATCATGACCTGAGCCAAAGGCAGACACTTAACTGACTGAGCCCCCCAGGTGTCCTGAAAAATACATTTTTTAAAAGATGTATTTACTTATTTCAGAGACACAAGCAGGAGGGGCAGTGGGAGAGAGAGAGAATCCCAAGCAGACTCCACACTGAACGCAGAGCCTGACTTGGGGCTCAATATCATGACCTTGAAATCATGACCTGAACCAAAATGAAGAGTCAGACGCTTAACCAACTGCACCACCCAGGTGCCCTGAAAAATACATTTTTAAACAGACTTGATGATACCAAGTGTCAACGAGCACTTAGAGCTTTTATACACTGCCAATGAAAACATGCGATGAGGTAGTTACTCTGGAAAACAGTTTCTCACAAAGTTGAACATGAACTTGCTGTGTGACCCTATGGTTCCATTTCTAAGTGACACCCAAGAAAAATGGAAACCTATGTCTACACAGAGGCTTTTACACATATGTTCATAACAGCTTTCTTCATAACCGCCAAGCACTGGAAATTTCCCTGATATTCAACAGCCCACAGATGAATGAAAAAACACTGCGGAATACTACTCAGCCATGAAAAGGAGGGGATTACTAATACAACATGGTGAATCTCAAAAGCATGCTGAGTAAGAGAAGACATACTCTATGATTCTCTGTATAGGAAACTCTGGAAAAAGACAAAAGGGGTCCATAGTGGACCTTCTCAGATCCTCCATTAAGGCTCCTACAGGTGCCTAAGACCTTGGACCCAATCTCCCACCCCCAGCCACCCCCTGGATGTGAGGGCCTTGAGAGTAAAGAGCGGTATTGCCTACACATTCATCCAACCTCTCATTCAACAAACATCTATGATTTCCTCTGCACTAAGCCGCTTCCTATTAAGTAAACAGGAAGCAGACCCTTCTCCCCATCCCCCCCAAAAGGATATTAATAAAATAATAAAAAATTGTGACTTGAGGGGCACCTGGGTGGCTCAGTTGGTTAAGCATCTGCCTTCGACTCAGGTCACAATCCTGGGGTCCTGGGATCCAGCCCTGAATTGGGCTCCCTGCTCAGTGGGGAGTCTGCTTCTCCCTCTCCCTCTGCCCCTCTCCCCCTCACTGTGCTCTCTCTCTCTCTCTCTCTCTCAATAAATACAATCTTTTAAAAAAAGATTCTCTCCCTCTTCCTCTGCCCCTCCCCCTGTGTGCTCTCTCGCTCTCTGTCTAAAAAAAAATTAAATTAAATAAATAAAAATATTTTCCAAATTGTGATTTGAAGGTGATGAAACAGAGAGTGGTAATGGGGTGTGGCGATCAGCTCTAGGGAAGGTCCAACGGGGCTCCTCGGAAGAGGTGACATTTAGGCCAGGGACAAGGAGGAGGAGCTCCAGGGTGGGGCTGCCTCCCTGTGACTTCCTGAGAGCCAACCACCGGTTCAAGGCGCTTGATAAATATTTAGGAATGCAAAGATGCCTTAAATTAATTAATAAATCAGCATTTGTGGGGCACATGGGTGGTTCAGTCGTTAAGCATCTGCCTTTGGCTTGGGTCATGATCCCAGGGTCCTAGGATCGAGCCCCGCATCGGGCTCCCTGCTCAGCAGGAAGCCTGTTTCTCCCTCTTCCTCTCTCCCTGCTTGTGTTCCCTCTCTCACTGTGTCTCTCTCTGTCAAAAAATAAATAAATAAAATCTTTAAAAATAAATAAATAAATGAGCACTTGTGCAGTGTATCAGTCAGGGTGCTGCAGAGAAACAGAACCAATGGAAACAGGCAGGGACAGAGACAGAGTGATTTTAAGGTGTTGACTTGATTGCCCCAGGCAACAGCCCCCAGGCAGTGGATAAGAGCCCAGCTTCCCCAGGACTGCCCTACAGTTCGAGGTATATAAAAGCAGAAAATCATTTCTTCAGTTGCATTAGCCACATTTCTAGTACTTGGTAGCCCACAGGCGGCCAGGGGCTACCGTACCGTACGATGCAGATTGAGAACATTCCTGTCGTCCATAGAAGATTCTGTCCGGCAGTGCTGTCAGAGGGTCCCCAGGGGGGAGTGAGCCCCAGTGTCTCTGCTCATTAGCACACCTTTTGTCGGCTTTTCTCCTCTCCCTCTCCCTGTCTCCCTCTTCCCACGACCCTACCTGTGTTTCCTGGGCTTTCCTCCCAAACAAAAGACCTGCACCCAAGTCATTGCCTCATTGTCTCAAGGTCTGCTTTCAGGAGAACCTAAATCAATGTGGCAGGTGACATCAGTATGAGGGTGACAGCCCCCACTCCCTGAGAGCCCCTGAACAAGCTGAGGTCATTCATGTCCCTGAGCCCTGTGCCACCCGCACCTCTCCAAAGGTGACATTTGGAGGGACATGCAGAGGCCACCAGACAGGATGGTCAATAGCTCTGCAGTTGGGCACTGGGGCAGATGTGGGGATCACAGGGATTTGGGACAATGCAAGCTTCAGGCAGAAGGGGCTGGCACCTCCCTGCCAGGGCTCTTTTTCAGAGCCCCAGGCCCTGTTCTGGGGGGCAAATGCAGTGAGCAGCTGGTTTCCTTCCCTGGTGAGCAGCTCTCATCTGGCTAAAAGGCACATGGTTCTGGAAGCCCCGAGGAGGCTGCTTCACAGAGGGAGGAGCCGGCACAGTGACAGGGAGTAGGAGGACATTCTGGGACGAGGGGTTCCAACCATCTCACCCTTCGACCCCACATTCCCTTTGCTCCCCTGAGTCTTCCCGAGCAGGGCTGGACAGGGTGGCAGTTGGAGAGCTCATGAGCATTGTCCCCAGGGCTCTGTCAAAATTAAATTAACATTTTTTCCATTTCCCCTTTATTGCAAACATATTGAATGCTGTTGTTCAGACTCCATTTCTCCACTGGCTTCTCCACCCCCTGGTTTCTCGGGCCTGGGCTTCTAGAGCAGGGCTGAAGTAGGGTGGGGAGGCAGGTCTTATGCCCCTCCTCCCCAACTTTACCCGCAAAGGCCCTGGTACCCCAGAGCTTGCGCCAAGGGCCAGCCCAGACAAGGCCCATGGTCCCCTAACCACCCACCCCTTTGCTCCATTGGCTGCCAGCCCTCCTAGCTCCCAGGCACCCACCCCTCTCTGCCCTTCTCCCATGGGGCTAGATGTCCCAGAGGAGAATAAGTTCCCACACCCACCAGCCATCAGCCTCTGGCAAAGATACTCAGGACACAGACCTGCCGGGGGCCCGATCCGGGAGCACAGGGGGCTCAGGTCCCATCATCTCAGCAGGGATCCCAGAGAGAGGACTAAGTTCTTCCTGGAATCCTGCATTCGCTCGTTCTTTCAGTAAGTGCATATTGGCCACTCCCTGGACCCCAGGCCCTTGGAGAGACCCAGAAGGTTCGGGCACACCCTTGCTCTTGGAGTCGGCACTCCAGTGGGGGGCCACAGTGAGGTGGTGCTAGTTCAGAGCATGGTAAGTGCAGAGTGCCGCCGAGCACAGACACAAGCCGGAGGGGACTCCTGCCTTGGGCCGGCAGTTTGTCCAGACCAGAAAGGGAACAGGTATTCCAGGCAGGACGAATGAGCTGTAAAAGATTAGAAGGAAGAATCGGAGCAGCGTGGTTGGGGGTGATGAGTGTGGGGAGGTGGGGGTACTGGGCTGGGCCAGGCTGGAGGGGCCGTCAAGGAAGTGGCCACAGAGAGCCCTGCAGCAGGGAGCCACTGAAGGCTGTTGAGCTGGGGAGTGGCAGCCGTAGGTTTGCACTCAAAGAGGTCCCCCTGGCTCCCCGTGGAGGGCCTTGGAGGGGCAGAGACCAGTAATGGAGACGTTGTGATAGACTGGGCCAGAAAGGATGAGCTCGGAATGAAGGCAAGGGCAGGGGCCAGAGAAAAAAGTTGGGGGAGCACATAAATTGGCCTTGGTCAACCAAAAGGACCAAGGGTGGGGGCGAGGGAAAGGGAAGAGTCACTGCCTAGGAATCAGGTAAGTAGTAGTGCCCTTCGCAGAATGGGGGAGCCTTGGGGAGGGGCAGGCTTGGGGGAGCCCAGCAGCTGAATGGGCGGGCTAGTGGGTCACCCCCCCACCCCCCATCAGGCACATCCATCTGGTTCTGGACCTGCTGGTCTGGAGCCCTGGGGAGGGCTGGGCTGGCGATCCGATGGGGAGGACGGGGCAGTCATCCATTCCAGTGTCTGGTATCAGGCTGCTGGCCCAGGAAGAAGACAGTCAGAGAAGAGGGTCCTAGTGGGCCACCAGCATGAGGATGAGCTCAGAGGGAGGCTCTGGGGGTGGCAGGAAGAGGCCAGGACGTGCAAGGGCTTCATGGCAGGTGAGGTTGGCCAGGCAGTCGGTGGGGGGGAGGGGGGGTGGCGTGGGGAGGAGCAGGGGTACTTAGCTACAAAAGCTCCAACATCCATCCTCAGTCCGTGAAGGGACTGGGGCCGGAAGCCAAACCGGACAGGGTTCCGGAGGGAGTGGGCAGTAACGAAGCAGGGGATGGAAAGTGCGGACAACTCTGGGAAGAAACTTGACTGTGGACAGAGGGAGAAATCTGCAGGGAGCAGGGAGGGTGGGTCTATGCGGCATCAAGAGGAACTTTTCTCATTGTAGGATAAGGGCAATTTGAGCGTGGTGTCGTGCTCAGGGTGGGAAGGGTGTGCAGCCACGGAAGAGCAGGGGGGTCGCTGGGGTGAGGTCCCTGTATCCAGAGGACCTCTGTCATTCAGGGGACAGTGTCTGGATCAGTGAGCGAGCAGGTACAGAAGGCTCCAGCATCACGCGGGCCCCCTTCGTGTTGGGGACCGAAGGGAGGGGCAGGCCAGCTGGGCGGGAGGCTCTTGCAAAGTGGGAGGGAGGAGTCCCCATGGGGTGGCTAAGGTGCTTGGAGTAAGTGGGGGGAATGAAAGAGGAGGTCCCCCACCGCCGACACCCCCAACGCCCCGTCCCCTCTCCGCATCCAGGAGCACACAGACATGCCGCGGGGCAGAGAGCCCGAGTGTGAGGGGCTGCAAGGGGCAGGCCAGCCGGGCCAGCCAGCTCTAACCCTGACTCCCCGCGTGACCTGGAGCTGACCTCTCTGCTCTCTCCCACCCTCCCCTTCCCCACCTACACAACGGGGCCTTGGCATCGCGGGGCGCCATGTGACATTCCGTGAATCTTACATTTCAGACGGTGGAATTCCGAGAAGTCAGTCCTCTGATTCCAGGCTGCTAAAATTCTATAACATAATTTCTGTGTTGCCCCCAGGGATGAGTCCAGCAGACATCTCTCCCCAGCAAATTGCTGTGTCTGCCCATCCCAGCTGCCAGCTCTCCGTCCCTCCCTTCTCCGCATCAACTCTGGGCACGGCCAGCCTCGAACACGTCCCAAGTGAGCACTTGGCAGGCGGGGGCCGTGATTCATGCCCCTCCAGCAGGCTTCGTGGCTAGCCCGCCCGCCAGAGTATGCAAGACATTCTTGGCCTTGCCGTGCGCTCGGGATTAGCAGGGCGGGGGTGGCTGGGGCAGGGGGAGGCAGACTGTGTTCTCCGTCCTCAGCGAAGCAGGGGGCATCCAGGCACGAGCATGTCTGAAGTGGCCGCCAAGCTGGCCAGGGAGGGAACATCGCCCCATAAACCAAGGCCACGTCTGGGACCCAGACAGCGGAGCTGGGGCGGGACATTCGAGGAAGTCTGCCACCTGCTCCGTGTCCAGGGAATGAAGCAGGGCCAGGAGTCTGGAGCAAGCCAGGCTGCTCATCCCAACACCCTATTTCCCCCCACGAGCCCCTTCCTGCCCCCCAAGTCCCTTCTTCCTTCCCTGCGGTAGCCTGGCCCACTCCCTCTCAGCCCCCAGATCCCGTGCTGAGAGCATGAAGCCTATTCCTATCTAGTCGAGGGGCAGAGAACATAAGCTGCCTCCCATCTCTCTCTGTGCCCACTCCAGGTCCCCCACATACCTCCCTGCAGGGCTGTGCCTCCACCCTCAGACCATCATTTCAGAGCAAGATGATGTCTCCCTAAAACCAGACCTCCCAAGTTAGGGCAGAGTCGCACACGGGCACGGGCACACACACACACACACACACACACACGCACACACACACACACACGCACACCAGTGCACACGCACTTTGAGACCAGCATCCTAGCACAAGGTCCCGCCACCCTCAGACCATCATCTCAGACCAGGGCTGTGATCCAGGACCGTGCACAGCCCAGGGGTGGGAGACAAAGGATGCTGTCATTTCCCCCACCCACCCATGGGTTCACTTGGTCCGCAGAAGACTCTCTGTGGGGAGACAGGTATAAATAGTCCCCAGGGCTTCCTCGAAAGTATGTTCTCTCCCCAGGCTCTGGCTAAGCACTCAGCCAAGGCTTCCCTGGAAAGGGCAACACCAGAGACCCACGTTGACCCAGAAGTGGCCATGCCCTCCTGGTGCCCTGGGACCGATGGGGAAGCCAGACCCCACTCCATGGGGCAGACCTGGGCCCTGGAGAGTCTGAAGGTCTGAAAGCCACACCTGGGAGCCAGGGATGCATGGCAGCCAGGAGGGGGGCTAGGGAGGCCGTCTCCAGCCTCTGGGGGAAGACAGGGCGAGTCAGGGCTGGGAGGCCCAAGGTTTGGGCACAAGGCCCCAGGGGGCACAGTTGCACTGGCCAGAGTCTCCGGACCCAGGTGACACAAGCAGGTGGGCTCAGGAGCCATGTGCACAGGTGCACAGGTGGGCAAACAGCCACCTGACAGCCCAGGGGTGGGTGGAATTGACCTCAAGTTCAGTGAAAGGGTTTGCTCATAGAAGTGGGTGGTATTCCTCTAATTCGGCCTCGTCTTCTGTCCCCCAAGACTGGGAGCCAAAGGACTGGGTCTAAATCCGGGCTGGGCCATCTCTCAGCTAGAAGGGCTTGGAGAAGATCCCTAATCTCTCTGAGCCTGACTTTGCTCATCTGTAGAATGGGAGTGGGACTAAAACATGAGCCATCAGAGAATGACATGGGTCTGGAAAGGACCCCACACCACTACAGGATGGCCGTCCTCATGGCCACAGTTCTATTCTATCGTCTCCTCTGAGAAGCCCCTCAGGGGTGCTCAGCTCCGGGTGGGGGGCAGCCCGAACCAGAGACCCCGAGCTCCAGGCCTGGAGCCCCTGCTCTGTCCCTGGCAGCACCCGAGTGCGGACAAAGAAGGGACCGGAGCCCAGCGGGACTCAGCATGCTTCCAGCTCGGTTCATTCCTGACGTTAAGTACTGAGACCTCTCCCCACGGGGGCACCCGGCCAAGCCCCTCAGAGACTGGGCCAGATCCGGAGGACAGCTTGGCCAGACCAGGGATGGAGCTGACTCCCCGTTCAGTCCTTAAAAGTCCACCGGCCTGAGCTTCCCTCCCACGGAGGAGGGGGCCTGGGCAGGGGCTGCATTCCTGGCATGCCATGGAGGGGGGAGCCTGTCGGAGGTCTCCCCAGAAAACTCCTGGCTCCAGGCCGGATCCTGGGAAGAGGCCACAGCACCAGGACCTAGAGCGGCCCGGCTGCTTGTTGCCTGGCAACTCGGAGCTGTGCTGAGCACGCCTGACAGAGCCAGCAAGATTTGGGGGGCCAGGGGTGCGCTTAGGACGGGGCTCCATAAAAGGGAGGGAGACACTGAAGGGAAGGGGTTTAATGAAGGGGGAGGGGGCTCAGTGAGCAGGGCAGGGCTCACTAGAGGTGTGGGGCAGTGGGCAGCTCCCTCTGGCAGCCCACGGAAGTCTATCTGGAGGAGGAAGCATGACCCTCAAGCTGGGTTTGAAGGAGAAGCAGGCCAAATAAAATGCCTGGCCATGGGGAGTGGAGGGGCCATCCGGGGGCAGGTGTGTGGCAGGGAGAAGGACAAGGTGGGGCTGCAGAAATGGGTGGGCACCGCCCCCCTTAGCCTGGTGAGGGATGCCAAGGGGGTAGGGCTGCATCTTAGAAGTAACAAGGACTAGACAGAGCTGTATAGGTAGGGGAGGGGCTGCCTGCAGTTGACATTCTCCCTGAGGAGCAAGAGAAGGACGAAGGGTCTCTGGATGCTATTTACCCCGTGGTTGCCCCTCTGCCTCCAAAGGCTGAGGAAACTTCTGATCTCTGCCCATCATCCCCCAAACACACGCGGTTCGTCCATAGAGGACGTGATATAAGAGGGAGTTAGAGGCAGGGTGGTTCATGAAATCGTCCTCAGACTCTGTCCAAGGTGAAGGGCGAGACAGGCTCCCAGGCCCCAAGTCCCATAAACCCAGGGGGGCTATGGATCATGGGGCATCATAGCTAGACCCGTTCCTTCTGCCTCCTTCTGACCCTACCCCACCCCAGGAATGCAAGTGGCCCTGGAAATACTGTTCAGGTACAAACCCTTCTTCGGGAGATACCCTGAGGGGCAGGGAAGGAGCAGGCCAACTGACGAGAGGCCAGGGCGTGGGGGCATGGAGAGACCCCTCCTGGTCACCGAGTGGCTCTGGTTCCTGGGGAGGGACAGGCTAGACCAAAGCTCTCTTCCCCATGGCCCAAAGGGAGAGTGACAGATGGAAGGAAGAGAGACTGCAGAGCGAGGAAGGGGCAGAGGAGAGCCCTAGACCAAGGTCCCAAGGCCTGGGTTCTATACCCTGCTCTGCTACCAGGCCTCAGTTGTCCCATCTGTAAAATGGACAGGCTGTCCCAATGGCTCCTTTGACCCGGGTTTTCCAGCTCTTCTGTTCTCTGTTGCTGTCAAGGCCTCCCCTGGGGGGAGGGGGCTCTTGTTCCTCACAGAAACCCCTCTCCACCCCCCACGCCCCTACTCCGTGTGGCCAGTATGAGAAGGAACAGCTGGCTGGATATATGGGGGTGCCACCGGGGGGCCGGAGCTGGGGAAATCGCCTGGAAAGGCTGGGTGGGGAGGAATTTGGAAATTTTTTAAACCTTGACAGCTGGAGCCCCGTGAGTCAGTGGGGCAGATGGAAGCTATTAGGCACTGGCGGGAGATACAGTGGGGCGGGGACGGGAACCCATGTGGGGAGCTCGGAGCTCAGACCCAGGCGGGTGGCTTCCTCCCAGCCGCACTGCCGCCGGGGACCCAGGGCTGCTCTTCATGTTCGGAGGCCCCGAGCCAGGCTGTGCACCAGGCTTACGTGTGCGGACTGAGGAGGCTAGAGGCGGGGGATCCAGGGAAAGAGGGGAGCCTGGGGCAGGAGAGAGGTGTGAGACACCGGGCAAGGACCCCTTGCCATTGGACTCATAACGCTTGCCGCCCAGATGAGGAAAGGGTCTCAGTGCCTGCCCATTCATATCCACCCCTCACTCCCAGAAGCTCCTAGAACCTTCCCTAGTGATAACACTAACACTCCTAAAAGTCTAGTCATGTTCTCCCTCCTTGGGAGCCTACTCTCGTGTCCTTCAAATGATATCTCATCTCTGGGTGAGGGGAAAGTGGGGAGTAAGACATTTCACAAAGAATTCCGTTTTAGACCATGTATTGAACTCGTCCTGGGCCAGCCCGGGTTCGGTTCCAAGGACTGCGGGAAAAGCCCTCTGAGCTCCCTGCCCTTCAGAAGGGTCACACAGGGGAGATAGTTGGAAGGAGGGAGCATTCCACCTGAGAGGTGGGGATGCCACGGGAAAGAGGTAGGTCGGGAGACAAATCTTTCCTAGAAGCAGGGGTTTGCTAGACAAGCCCAGATGAGGAGCTGTGTTGTGGGCACAGAGATGGGTGTGTGTGTGTGTGTGTGTGTGTGCAGGGGACCTCATCAGAAATCCAAGGCAGGAACCCATGACCTGTCCCTGGAGGCCCTGGGGAGGGATCATTAAAAGAATTTTTAACAGGTGCATCCAGAGTATAGAAAATCACTCGGTGACCTGTGAGCAGGTCAAGATAAAGCCTGTTTAGAAGAGGGGGCAGACCCAAGAGGGGCTTAGGTCAAATCCATAGGATTTGGCAACAGGATGTAGGGGGTTGAGGGAGGGAGAAGGAGGCATTTGGAAAGCAGGGAAGAAGGAGGTGCTGTAGGTGGCAAAGAGACAGTGGGGAAGGAGCTGATCTGCTGCCATCACTGAGCTTCCCCAGAATTCGATGGCTTTACAGCATCTGGGACATCTCAGTGAAGACGTCCCCAAAGCTGTCAGCACAGAACTGGCAATGGAAGTCTTTAATGAGGATGAAGGGTCTTAAGCAGAAGGCCAAAGAGCTCACAATGTTCTCATGGCTAAGATGGGGAGCCACTGGAGGCTGTAAGCAGGGGAAATGACACAATCAGCTTTAAAAATATCATTTTGGTAGTAGGGAGGAGGCCAGGGCAGAGGGAAACTGGAGGCAAAGAGACTTAGGGCGAGGACGAAATGTTCCCCTTGAGGCCAGGTCTCCAACAGAGGCCAGGGTCAGAGAAAGGGTCATAGTTCAGATCCTGGAAAGAAACTAACCTAGGCTTCAGGGTCACGGTGGATCTCACTTTTTTCATTAGTAGCATGTGGACAAGTTGGGTCATAAAGGATGCTTACACTGATCCTTTATGTCAGACCCTATTTTAAATGACTTGACCAAAAAACAAAATTAACAAAACAATTCAACGTGCAATTGCATCAAAAAGAACAAAAAATTTCGGAATGAATTTAACAAAAGAATTGTGAGCCTTGGACACCTAAATTGCACAACATCATGGGGGGAAAAAATTAAACATCTAAATAAAGGGAAGGACAGCCCATGTTCCTGAATTGTCTAAATCATGAATATTGTTAAGATGACAATACCACCAAAAACAGATTTGGTGTAATCCCTTTCAAAATCCTGATGGTGTTTCTTGCAAAATGGAAAAATTCATCCTAAATTCATATGAAATTTTAGGGGGCCCCAAATAGCTAAAATAATCTTGCAAAAGAAGAACAAAATCGGAGGACATACACTTTTTAATTTTAACGCTTGCTATAAAGCTACAATAATCAAGGAAGTGAGACTCTGGCATAAGGGCATATATAATTCAATGGAATAAAATCGAGAAATAAACCATTACATTTACGGTCCATTGATTTTTGACAAGGGTGCCGAAAACATTCCATAGGGAAAGAATCTGGTTTTTTTTTTAACAAATGGTGTTGGGACAACTATCCACACGCGACAGAATGAAGTTAGACCCCCTACCTCACACCATATACAAAAGTTAACTCAAAAGAGATCGAAGACCTAAACGTAAGAGTTAAAACTATAAAACTCTTAGAAGCAAACACAGGGGTAAATCTCCGTGACCTTGGATTTGACGATGGCTTCTGAGACACGACCCCAAAAGCACCAGAGAGAAAAGAAAAAATAGATCGGATACCATCAAAATGAGATACTTGTGTACATCAGAGCACACTATCAAGAAAGTGAAAAGACAACTCACAAGATATTCGCAAAGATATTTCAAATGACTTAAGAGAATATGTTGTATAAAATTCTCTCGAAAACTTCCTCATGGCTGGGGGGGTGGGAGGGGAAGAAGGAGAAGACTCTTCCCCAGCGTACAGAGCGCCAGGTGTCCTGTCCTGTCTTTCCTGGAGGGAGTTTGTCCAAAGGGGATCAGCCCGTCTAGGAAATTAGGGAAATAAAAATCGGAGGAGGGTGGGAAGAAGCGAGGACTCTTGCCCCCAGGGCGGTCACAGTTCTCTGGGAACTTGCTCACAAATTCCCCGAATTCCCCCATATTAATTTTAGAACGAGTCCTCGAAACCCGAGGAGGCTGGGGACGTCCCGGCGCCGGATAAGGCAGCTCTCAGAAAAGGGGCAGCGTGAGGGAGAGGCTTGTCTGGCCGGGCCTCCGCTCCCAGCCAGACCTCGTCCATGGAAGGGTCACGAGAGGCACGAGCCGGGGCCAAGCCCCGTGCAGGGCGAGGGCTCAGGCAACCAGCCAGAAGGTCCTGGGGCCTGAGGCCTCCGTTCCCACTGACATCAGTGCAAGGTGTCAGGGGGCCTGAATCATCGGGGCTGGGGCCAGCCCCCTCCCGGGGGGGGGAACATAGCAGAGGTATGAGGCACTCCCACCAGGGAGGCAGCCCTGGGACTGGGCTGGACCCCGTGACTGTTTTATAGAATTAGCAAGTGGGACCCGCCGCAGGAGGGTGGGTGGGGATGTCTTTGTCCTGGGTTCCAACAGGCTGGGCCCCCCCTGCCCCCACCTCTTCTGATTCACAAAATTAATTCCAACGGCTAGAGAGAGGAGCCTGTCAGCAGGGCCAAGGGGTCATAAACATGGGGAATATTAATAGCTACAGCCAGGCTGTCTGGGGGGCTGGGGGGGCCTGCCAGAGGGACTGACTTATTTCATCTCCTCATTAATGATGCAGAGAGAGGAGCATTTACCGAGCCTGGGGCAGGTGCTGACCCACATCAGGGCAAGGATGATCCAAGAGGAGGACAGACCGCAGGGCTCTGTTCAAGGGCTCTGTTTCCCCCCAGAGAGGACTCCTCTTTGCACTACTGGGGGGCCCCGGGCCCCACAGTGCAGGCAGGGGCGAGCTGGGTACACCAGGAGTGTCCCCTGGCTAGGTAAGGATGAGTCTCTTTCCTTGGGCTCAGGAGTGACTGACTCATCGGTGCGTGTGACTGCGAACACACACACACACACACACACACACACACACACACACACACCCCTTTGCACATTTCTGAGAACAGGACCAGGAAGGTAGACCTAACCGGGGTGTGTGGTACCAGGTCAGGGTACCATGTCCTGCCACCCCAGAGGTGCACGCTGACCCGGTGAAGATGGGCTCCTTACTGAACTAGACCTTGACCTCCCCAGCCCTGCCCCCCAACCTCTCCCTGCAGTGAATCAAGTTCAGGGGAACTTACAACTGGGAGCCAAAGAAAACCCCATGGACACACACACACACACACACACACACACACACACACATCTTGACATCTCTGGCCCCCACTCCCCCATCCTGTGCACAGTCTGTCCCATTAAGGGGAACAGAAATCAGGGCCCTTGGCATGTTCTGCCCCCTCCCCAGTCCCTTAGGTCCTGAGAACATCACTGCAAACGGACTTCAGGACCTCGGGATCAGGGGGTCACCGGCAAAGGAAGGAGCTGGTGAAGGGAGACAGCTGGAAGAGTGCTTGCAGAGAATGGGCTCAGAGGCATGCCCAGGGCCCCCCCTGCAGATAGGCCCCTCGGGAAGCCCCCCAGCTCCCAGCTGCGCGGCTCCTGGCTGCCAGGGCTGAGACAGACACAGACGGCCCGGGACTGGCAGCAGCTGGGGCTGGGAGCCTGCCGAGTCCCAAGCTGGAATGAAGAAGAAACCTGTCCAGGGATGAGATCAAGCGGATGGCACAAGTGTCCCCCCAGGGAGCCGCGCTCTGCGTCCCAGGACATTCCAAACTGCGAACAAAACATGGGTAGGAGGCCGGCCAGGCTGGGCCAGTGCCAGGTGGCCCCCCCCACCCCTCCCATCAGCAGAGAGGCCGGCCCGGCAGTGGGACCGGCTGGGAACGTAGCATGAGCTGCTGGGAACGCTGCCCGCACAAGTCGCCTGGGGACGCAGCATCCAGGCACCTGCCACGTTCCCGCGGCTGAGCCATGTGCGGTGGTCTGCCCGCTCGCCGCTGAGCTCGGCCCTCAGGGGAGAGCTGCGCCCATCCACCTGCCGGGGCCGTTCCACTTAGCAAACACCTTCGAAGCCACAATCGATCCCATTTACCAACCCCTGAAGGAAGCCAGGCCTGGCGGCTTTCCCCATTTTGTAGGAGGGCCCAGAGTGGAATTTGCTTGAGGCCACACAGTTACTGAGAAGCTGATGTACATTCTCACTCAGGACTGCTGCCTCCCACTCACGAGCTCTTTCAATGCAATATGTAAATTGGAATGAAAAAAAGACAAGGGCTTGCCCAAGGCCAGAGGGCACCAAAGGTAGAGGTGAGATTGTCAGGCTGGTGTTCACAGGTACTATGCCAGGTAGCTGATGTCGAGAGAGATGGACAGCACTCAGCATCTATGGCTCAGAGAGTTGGGGAGTAGGGGGAAATCATGATGGCTTCCTGGAGGAGGTGTTCTCCCCAGCAGGCCAACTCCTCTGTGAAGCCTAACTCAGGTGGCCCTAAGTAGAGACAGCAATAGGTCAACAAAAGGAAAATTGCAAAGCAGAATCAGAAGCCATCGTGGTGAGTTGTCCCTTCCCCTCTACAGGCCTCAGTGGTCTCATCAGTACAATGGGGGCAAAGAATGCAGACTCCCGCCATAGCCCACAGTAACATGGTGTGGGTCTCTGAAGGCTAGCCCAGGGCTGCTCAGATACTGACCCTCACTTAGGAGACCTCAAGTTCTAGTGGGGTGCCCGGGAGGGCAAGGGACACCTTGCCCCAGCTTACCTTAGGCCCGGGGAGGGGCCGGATAGAGTGTCAGAGAGGTGCTGGCAGGAGCTGATGGATAGGAGATAGAAAGCCTGAGTGTGGGTAGCCAGTGTCAGCAGCTTGGACCACATTCCATAACGGAGAGGAAACTGAGGGAATTAAGTAAGGCAGGTCATGGTCACAATCACCATGGTGCGGGGGACACTGGCTCAGGGAAGGAGTAATCTCTGTAGTCCAGCAGTGGCCATGAGACAGCAGCCGATGGAGAAGGAGGCTTTCTCTCCCTCTTCCTGGACTGTGGGCCCTTCGAGGACAAGAGAGGGGCTCTGGTCCCTGGGGCAGACACGGAGAAGCAAGATGGTCCTGATGACTGTGTGCTGGCCCCCCAGGGAGCCTGGCCATCACAGTCCTGCACACGGATCTCTGCTGCACTGGGTCATGCTGACCGAAGGCTCCCTAGGCCCCTCCCATGGCCACAGCTTGCAACGCAGAATGGCTCCCAGCAACCAGTGGTTCGAATGTCCACATCAAAGCGGGGCAAAGCATGAGAGAAGACAGAGATTCGAGGAAGAATTCATCCCTCCTGAGCCAGCGAAGGCTCACTGAGCACCTACTGTGTGCCAGGCTTGGGGCTGGTGTGCAGCACCCAGAGATTAACAAGATAGGGAGGGCCTCATGGGGGAGGGGGTGCCCAGAGACCCATGAGCCATGAAGCCCCGGGGGACTGGGCAGTGGGCAGTGGCATGGAGAAGGACCTGGAAATTCAGGGCAGAGATGGGAGGAAGGAGACGGTGCAGAAGAGATGGTGGGGGGTTGGGGGGGTGGGCAAGGAGTGCATGGGTAAGTATTAGTGACCCCGGGAAAGCACAGGATTCTGGGGTCTGCAAGTGAGTGAGAGGGAGGGGAGCGGGGAGGGGGCTCCGTGGGGAAGCCTCAGTGAGGGGAGGGGGCTCAGCAGTCCAGTCTAACTCTGGACCGGGACCAGGATCCCAGAGCCCACCTTCCCCCAAACTACCCGTCTTGCCAGGTTTTGGTGGAGACACAGAAGTGGAGTTATGGGCCATTTTCACCTTTTAAAAACCACAGATATCCGACACGGGGCACCAGAGCCAAATTTCTGGGAGAGACAGAGGCCCTGTGGGCGCTTCGCTTGACGTCAATCGGGGCTTCTCTTTTGTGTCTGCGGCTTTGACAGGAGGAGGCCAGATTAGGGGGCTAAGCTGAGAGAGAGAGAGAAGAACCAGAGGCCAAGCGTGGCCCCTGGTCCTTCTGACCTGCCCACTCCGGGGCAAAGCCCTTGTTACAGGTGTCTGTCCTGGCCAAGGGCTGGGGGCATCTGGAGCTGGGGGCACCGGAGCCAGAATCTGGACCCCTTGCCCGGCTCCATGCCTGAGCCCTGATGCAAAAGCCACACTTGTGGTCTGGAAGGTTCTGCACTGGGGAAGGAGCTCTTTGAGGACGGAAGTAGCACCATCAGCCACTAAAAGCTGGTAGATGCCTCCTTGGCTATAGGACCTGGTGCAGTGGATACCCAGGAAGGTCTGTCCCGTTTGTCCTTCCTCCTCCTGCCTGTCCAAGCCAGAACTCCTGCAGTGGCCTCAGACTACCCCCCGACCCCCAGTCCTCTTGACAAAGCTGCCCAAGCGGTCAAGGTCCCGGCTTTGGCAGAACAGCCCTACTCCCCAACATGGAGCTTCTCAGACGGAAACTGAGGCCTGGAGTGAGCCAAGGGGCTAGCTGGTCCAGCACAAGCCTCAGGACACATTCACTGAAGTGCCCTCCCCACCCACCCAACCCAGCCCTCACTCTGCCTTTGGGCAGCTTACAAGGCTTCAGGGGTCAGGGGTCAGGGACCAGCTGGTTGTGGGGGTAGGGGTCAGGGACATATCCCCGGGGTGGGGGAGTCATATTTAACATATCCCCACCTTAATCGGCTCCACACATGAGTCTTGTCCTAATACACACTGGGTGCCTAGTCTGAGACTTGACCCCCAAGCCCAGAGGGACCCCAACACTCACCCTAGGCTAATCCCCACCACAACCCCAGAACGAGCCTAAATCCAACTGGACCCTAAGTCCACCACTAGACTGAACTCCAACCGGAAATGCAGGCTGACCCAGGAGCCCACCCTGACCCTAATCCCAATCCCAGATGAAAGCCCACTTCTGACCCCAACCCCAGATTGAACCTTGAACCTGACCCCAAGGCAGAACCCTATCCCAGCATAAACAACGTGGGAAAGAGCCCCGGGAACACCAGGACCTTAAGCCCCAAGCCCTCGGCTGCCAGGCAGGGTGGAGACTCCTCTGAATGCTGGGCCCCAGGTATGAGGAAGGGAGGGACAGTCCATTGTGTCACACTAGCCAGCCCCATACCCCTGATCTCAGGTTTATCAAGTCGTGGAGGGGTGGGGGGGTCTCTCAGCCTGCCTGCCTCAGGGCAAGGTGACTCTGATGGGATAAATATAGGGTTGGGCAGAGCCATCCTAGATGGAACACTGGACCCGTACATCCTCCTGCATACAGGTCTTTCGGGAAGGGTGGCCTGAGCCAGGCGGAGGTCCTGTTCCCGAAGGGACAGTTCCACTGCGGCATTGAGCTCTCCGTCATGAGGAGCAGAGCACGCCCAGGGCCATGCTTTGCAGAGGGTACAGCTGATGTGGCCATGCATGAGGCTCAGGCCTAGGGGCTCAGGGCTTAGCACTGCGGGGACCCCCGACCTCTGGGCCTTGCCTAACAGCAGGAGACACAGAGTCAGGGTGGGAGGCTGGGGGCTGCGGGGAATCGGTCTATGTTTGCAGGGATGGCTGGGGACTGGGGAACCTCCAGCTTGAGGGGGTGCTCCTTCCTCCCCCGCAAGTGCCCTTTGGTCTCAAGGCAGAGCCAGGGCCCCGGGGGAGACCCGCCTGAGCCCCCTTCAGCATCCCCCCAGTGTCCGGCCTCACTTCCCGCCTCACTGTGAGAACGTGCGCTTGCAGCCACAGAGAAGAAATCAGCATGAAGGAATGTGCTGTCCAGGGGCCAGCGGACAGGATGGGCTTGCCGGAGAGGGAGCGAGCAAGGAGAGCTCCGGGAGATCGGAGCCGGGAAGGAAAACAGAGATGTGCTAGGGCAGCTGGCCAGGCAGCACCAGCCCAGCCATTGTTCCCAGCCCCACGGGTCAGGTGCACTGGGCTCGCGGCCGAATCCCAGCCTCTGCTCAGCATGGCCCCAGCCTTCCCCACCACGCCTGCCCGCCTCCCTCCTGTCCCAGACCCTGACCTCTGGGGCCTGGCCCAGCCTAGGAAGAAGACAAATATGGCCTCCGTGCCCCCAACCTGCTCTCTGGGCCGCTGTCTGTCTCTTGGCACACGTCACCTCTCCCTGCTGAGGTCCATGTGCTTCCACAAGCCTGACTCTGTCCAGACCTCCCCATGGGAGGGTGTTTCTGCTTTCAGTGGCCTGATAAGCTGGTCCACATGTGGACGTTAATAGCTGATAATAGCTTAGACCTGTCCCATCGGAGTCTGGTCCCCAGACTAGTAGCATCGACATCACCTGGAAACTTGGTAGAAATGCAAAGTAGAAATGCAAATTATTAGGCTTCACCCCAGACCTGCTAAATCAGCCCCCACGGGGAGCATGCACACTCAAGTTTGAGAACCGCTGGCTTAGAGTGTGACCAAGGTCAACTCCACAAATGTTGATGGAAAGAATAGGTAATTGAATGAACAAAATGGAGCGAATGACTTTCAAGAGGGCCTGAGTGGAGGGTTGAGTAGAATGGTCTGGCGTCCAAGCCCCAGGGACAGTTGAGAGCTGCTGCCTGGGACAGGGAAGGACTGACCAGCTGGACTCGCTCTAAGATGGAGCAGGCTCTCAGACAATGTCACCTGCAAGGAGGCCATCCAGCAGGTCGGGACTGGGGCCCAGTCAGACGCAAAGGGGATGAGCCAGAGTCAACAGGAAGAAGGGGTCCAGCAGGTCAACAGGATGTAGCTATGGGAATCAGGGACCTGGGAACCAGGCAGGGTTGGGGACATCCAGGAGCAGACAGACAAAAGGGGCCCCAGGAGCAAAGCTAAGCTTCCATGAACAGAACTGGGACACTAGATCCCATGCCATTCTTCTGAACCTTGAACTTGGCTCCTTCAGAAATCTCCTAATGGAAGTCAGGCGGGGCCCTGAATCTGGGGCAGAGCTGAGCCTGCTGGTGGGGTCTGGGGACTCCAGCTGTGAGGAGGGGACAGGAATCGGCAGGATCAGAACCCCACACTGGTTCCAGTCCTGCTAACTCAACCCAAAATCTGGTCTTAGAGTCAGATCTCTCCTGAAGCTGGGACTGCTCTTTCTAAAACTTCTCACTGGCCTCATGAGTGAAGTCCCTCCAGCTGTCCCTACAGGATCATCCCAACCTTGACCACAACTGACCCAACTGTGGCTCATATTTTCAGATTAAGTTAGAGAGATGGACAAGGTCTGTCCTTACCCTCTTGTTCTGTTCGCCTGCCGACCCATCTCCCTTTGGTGCCAAGGAAGAGAGGACAAATTGTGTGGCCAGATCTCCACGCTAGCTTGGCCAACCCCCCATGGCCAACTTCATCCAGTGTTATAAGGGTAATTTCCCACTTGACATAAAAAGAGAAGCATCTTCTCCCACAGCTACCATCTCTACTGAGTGACTTGGTGTTTCAAGTCCATGAGGTGTCCCCTTGAACATGCATGGCCCAGAGCATGTCCCACTTGTCCTGGAGAAGATTCCATAAGGAAGAATGGCACCAGCACAAAATAGGGCTGGGAGACACTGCACACCAGGGTCCCTTCTTAGGAGATCAAAGTCCCTGTTAATAATTTATTTAAAAGATTTATTTATTTATTTATTTATTTATTTATTTATTCGAGAGAGAGCGTGAGCAGGGGGTTGGGAGGAGGGCAGAGGGGGAGAGAGAATCCCAAGCAGACTCCCTGCTGAGCACAGAGCCCTGAGATCATGACCTGAGCCGAAATCAAGAGTCAGACATTAACTGACTGAGCCACCCAGGCACCCCACAAAGTCCCTGTGAATAATTAAAGGCTCTTTGGGATGCCTGGGTGGCTCAGTCGGTTAAGCATCTGCCTTCAGCTCAGGTCCTGATCCCAGGTTCCTGGGATCGAGTTCCACATCGGGTTCCTTGCTTGGCAGGGAGCCTGCTTCTCTGTCTGCCTGCAGCTCCTTCTGCTTGTGCTCTCTCTCAAATAAATAAATAAATAAATAAATAAATAAAATCTTTTAAAAAATAAGGCTCTCATAAGTCCTGCCTAGCTGCCAAGTTCAGTGTTTCCCCAGTTTATTGGATCCAGAACCTTTTTCTTTCCTCTCCTCCAACCACGTTCCATGGAGCATCACTTGGGATACACAACCAAAGTGCAAAGTGGCATTGTCCCCAGCCACCTAGACACAGACGACCTTTCTGGAGTTCCAGGAAGGAAAAACAGAAGCTGGGGGAATGTCTCGTTCAGAGGCCCTGTGGCAGAGAGAGTGGGAGACTTAGGAGATCCACGAAGGATCAGCATGGATGTCCTTCTCTCCACCTCCAGGAGACCCCAACTCCAGAGCCACTGTCCCCAGAAAAGGTGTCATCGAGCAGAAGCCTCAAAGGAGGGGCCAGCTTAGCTGAAAGGGGAGGTTGGAGGGGCTGCCGCTCTTGGAAAAGAGAGGCGTGGGTCGGCTGGAGCGCCTAGCCAACAACACAGGAACGACAGGCATCTCCCAGTATCCTCTGGAGGAAGTTCAATTTCATCCTTTGGCTGGACTTGAACCAAAGACCAGCTCATGTCTCCATTCTGTCTTCTGCAAGTTCCTCTGCATCCCCCCCACTCCCGAGGCCTGGGACAACCTCCCAGCCCCCACCTGTGTGCTCGGAGGTGTCGTCTTTGGGGTGGAGGGGAGAGAGTCCTGCTTCAGCTCCCCGCCTCCTGCCCAGACTCTTGGCTGCCTCCTGAAGCCGGACAATGCAGGGAAATGTTTGCACCCAAACAACTCCACTGCGTCAGGAACTGCCTGACCCTGCCCAGGAAAGAGATCTCCTGCCACTCCACCCTGCGGCCCCCTCAGTCTGGGGACCGGAGACCGGAGCTGGCGGGGTGGCCCCGCAGAGGGGTCGGCAGAGCAGAAGGGGTCAGCGGCAGCCCCGATGGGGGCGGGAGCGGGGCTCAGGGTCATCTCTCTCTAGGGACTGGGGCTTTCCTTCCTGCCTACAACAGAAAGAGAGTTCTGTCCCGCCTGTGGGATGGGCAAGAGCCAGATTGTCAATATTTATCTGGAGAGCCTCAGCCCTGGATTCATCTGGCCGAAGATAATGAAAAGAGCACTTTGATGTGATTTGAGAAATGCATTCATTCATTCAACAAGCATTCGCAGCCCCTCGGTGCTGTGCCAAGCCCCGGGCACAGCACTGGGGATCCAGGAGTAGATGAGCCCCGCCGTGCCCTGGAGAGGTCTAGGGGCAGATACGGGCCCCCCAGAATAGAACAGGGGGCAGGTGGGCCCGTCATCAAATGCACCCGCAGCTGTGGCCACCCAGCTCGGGGAGCCACGGGTCAGCGCTGCTTGCAAAAGCAGAGGTCACCGTCCCTGTGTTTGATAAAGACTAAAATGCCCTCTGGTGGCTCCCCTCCCAGCAGCCCTTCCCATCCGCTCCGATTCCGCCCTCGCCAACCCCAACAAGCCCCGAGGTGAAGAACACCAGGTGCGGGCCAGCGAACGTTGTTTAGAGCAGCGCCAGGGGAAAGCAGATGGGCCTCTCCTTGCGCGTTAGCACGGACATGGCCCCACGTGACGCCACCACCGGGGTGACCTCCAGGCATTCCTGGCGCACGGAACTTCAGGGCACAGCAGCTCCCTGTTTCCAGCAGTGGGAGGTAGAGGGGAGAGAGCCAGTGACCCCCAAGTCCCAGTGGGGATCTTCTTGGTAGCCTGGAAGAGGCCGAGGCCCAGATGGAAGGAGCTGCGGGGGGGGGGGGGGCCAGCCTGCTTGTCGCAACCCCTCACGCCCACCTCGCCTGCGAGCCAGAGACTGTGTTTTTGTCTTTCGGGGGTCTGGGGGGGGGAAGGGGTGTGGCTCAGGGCCTCGAGTGATGAGTTAAGTGACAATGAATTTGAACCACATGGAGCTCGGGCTTAAGGGGAAAGTGTTTTGGTGAAACGCAGCTGGAATTTCATCAGCCCCCACCCCCCAGACGGTATAAAAATAGTCCGGGCCAGGCAGGCTCTGACCCACAGGCCTGGCCCAATTTCGCCGCCCCCTGTCCCGGAGAGACGCTTGGAGTGGCCTCTTTCCCTGAATCTGGGTTTCGTAATCTGGCCTTGTTGTTTTGGTCGCCTGTTTGTTGACTGGCCTGATTCGTCTGGGAGGATTTGCTCCCTGATGAGCTCCCCGCTGCTTGGCTTTGAAGAGAGAGCGAGGCAGGCAGACCCTCTCTCGCTGGTGGTAACAAGGCCCAAGGGGCTGGAAGAAGCTGGAAAGATGGGCACAGGCACCGCCCGGGGGACTGGTGGGGAAGCCCTATGATCTTGGGAATGTGGGTGGGCCGGGGCGGGGGATGGGGTGTTGCTCTGGACACGAGGGTGAGAAGCTGGCTTCACCTAAGCAAGAACCAGAAGGTTCTATGAACATCTCAAATCCAGCCTTGTTCCTCAGAAGGGGAAACTGAGGCCCAGGGCGGGAGGTAGGTGATTCCAGGCATTAGAACCTATTAACAGCACAATCAGGACTCACCCCAAGCAAGGACGTCTGCTTCCCAGCACAGGGCCCGGCCCCCAGGAGGCATCCAGGGTGTTGGTGGACTAAGAAAATGCTCCGAGCCCCCAGTCCTCCGCTGAGAGGAAGGAGACAGAGCGGGAGCTGGGCGCCCCGGGCAGACGGAGAAGCTGGACAGGACTCTACCACTCTGAGCAGCTGTCATCCCATTCCCCCAGACGTGAATGGTGGGAGCCGCTCCCGAGGGCACCCCCCCCCAAGGCCGGGAAGGAGAGGGGATATGCTACTGATGTCCTTGCAGACCCAGAACCAGGGCCCAGGGGACAGCAGCCCCCGGAGGGAACGAGAGGCGCCCACCGGGGAGCCAGGGGCTGTGGGGATGGGGACAGAGCCCCCAGCAGCAGCATCCCTCAGACCAGCTGACGAAGCCGCTGACCTCACAGTCCAGAGTCAGGTGCGCTAGACCAGGGTGGGACCCTGCCCCCCTGGGGGGAAGCGGGATAAGGAGCGTCGGCCCTGAGTGAGCCACAGGCCTCATGGGCCACCTGGGGAACCAGTGCCCTAGCCTGGGCACCCACGTTCCCCTCCAGAGCACCGAGGCTCAGGGAGACTTGGTCCCGGGGACTAGGACGGACCCGGAGTAAGTGGTCCAGGCACTGGGACCCTGGCAAGTGGCAGCAAAGGGCTCTGGGCTCTCCCCCGAGCTATGAGCTGAGCCACACCTTCCCCATCTGTGAGGACAGCGCCCCAGGTTAGGGGAGGGGCCGGGAGGGGCCGGGGTAAGCCCACCTGGGGAGGCTGTGGGGGTTAAGCCGGGCCTCTCTGTGCAGCCTGAGGCAGGGGCCCTGTGTCCACCACCTCTTCTGGCCCTCACAGGCTGCCCAGGGCGGAGGAGGGAGGTGCTATCCGGGCTGAACCAGCGGTTTCCTCCTCTTGCCAAGTTCAACTATGTACAGTCCAGTTAATCTGGGTCTTAGCAGGAGCCTCCTCTGCTTCCTTTCTCCCCAGGCTGGAGCCCCCTGGAGAGAGCCAAGTCCCCGGGGACCACAGGACAAGACCAGCATCCCTCCTTCCTGCCTGGGTCTCCCCACACCAGCCTGGGCCACAGAACCTCAAAGGCATGTAGGAGACATGGCCCAGGGACCCCCTTCCCCCCACACCACTGCCCCCTGCCCCGTGGAGCCTGGGACCCGGCCTGTCTAGAAAGCCCTGCTGACCTGGTCTGGGCTGCCCCCCCTCACTTCCCAGAAGGGTTCCGCTCCTCCCACTCCTATTGTCCTCCCCCTTGGCCCTCGGCCAGCCCCCAAGTCCAAGCTGAGACCACTCCAAGCCAGCCAGTGAGGGAATGGGGGCATCGGGCACGGGCTCTGGGAAGTCTCGGTGTGCCCCAGGAGTTGGGGAAATGGAGGTTTCTCTTGGCAGGGGTGGGAATTAGGGGCTCAGTGAGAGGGGTCAGAACAGGTCTGGATTCGAAACTCTTGTCAGCGGGGTGGACAAGTGACTGACCCACTCTGAGCCTCGGTTTCTTCATCTGTAAAATGGGCATGCGCAGGACACCTTCCTGCCACGCCTTGGGGAGGGAGATATTACGTCACGTAAGACCATGCTCAGCACAAAGGAGGCGCACAGTGAGGTTGGCTGCCGCGTTCACCCCAAAGAGGGAAGGCGCTCCGGTTGGTGGGAGAGTTTGTTAGAAGGTTGCTGTGGGAGGCGCCTGGGTGGCTCAGTGGGTCATGATCGCCTTCGGCTCAGGTCATGATCTCAGGGTCCTGGGATGGAGCCCCGCATCGGGCTTCCTGCTTAGCAGGGAGCCTGCTTCCTCCTCTCTCTCTCTGCCTACTTGTAATCTCGCTCTCTCTGTCAAATAAATAAATAAAATCTTAAAAAAAAAAAAAAAGAAGAAGAAGAAGGTTCCTGTGGGACAAGGAGGGTCGGTCAGAGTAGTCCAGACAGGACAGGGGGACAAGACAAGGCGACCCCTGTGACCAAGCTGCCTCTGCTTTTCCTCCCAGGCTGGGGACAGCAGCATCACTTCTCAGGACCCGAAAGCCACCCCGTTTCTGCCTCCCTCTGTCCCTTCTCCAGCTCTGTCTCCAGTGTCCTCCTTCCCCCGCCCTCATGCCTAGAGGCAGTGGTTAAGGACACGGACTTTGAACCCAACTCTGCCCCGCGTCATGGCTGAGTGGACCTGAAGCCTCAGGGTCCCCGTCTGTAAAATGGGTCCGTGATGACAACACGGACCCTCTGTTGCAAGGGAGCCTGGAATGAGTTAATACCAGGAAAGCCCTCAGAATGGTC
Source organism: Ailurus styani (assembly GCA_002007465.1). Classification (NCBI taxonomy): domain Eukaryota; kingdom Metazoa; phylum Chordata; class Mammalia; order Carnivora; family Ailuridae; genus Ailurus; species Ailurus styani. The sequence continues at coordinate 2,166,272 of LNAC01000109.1, forward strand.
TCTGGCCCATGGTGAAGACTCAATAAATTCTAGCCCTTGTGATTTTCTTATTTGTGTCTCCGTCCCGCCTGTTTGTTGAGTCAGATTTTCCGTGGGTGAGGAGGTAGAGCAGGAGGCATGAAGCTCCGTGGTTTCCATTGCCTGGAGCTCCAGGTCCTCCAGGCTGGAGGCTGGAGCAGTAAAGGATTCCTTTCATTTCAGGCCAGTGATGCTCTGATAAATCGAGACCACAGGAGGCTAACCTTAACCCAGGCCTCGAAGGCGGAGCCACCCGCAGAGCCCAGGCTGTTCTGGGCGGGGCGGCCCCAGGGCCCTGAGCACCCGGCCACAGGCTGGTGACATCTCTCTGCAGGTTCAACGCCCTTTCCCTCCACCCATGCCTCCCCAACCACTCTCTATGCCCAATACCTGGCCTCCACCCCAGGCCTGTTTCTACCTCCTGCTGCAGGAGGCTCAGAGTCTGAGAAAGCAGCATCTTGGAAGCCTAGGATCTGGGAATTCTAGGGCCTCAGCATAGCGAGAGGAGCTCACTGCTACAATGACTGCGACAAGGTCCCCGTGCTGTCGCTCAGGAGGGCCCCGTGGCCCCAGGGAGGTCAGGAGGGCAGTCTGAGGGGGAGCTGGTCCCGGCCACCACGGGGCAGTTCCCATGGCTCAGAAGTTTCCTCTGAGCCAGACCGGCATCGCGCCCCTGGCTGCCCCGCGGTGTGTCCCTGTCCCCAGAAGCCCCTTGCCCCGCGCATCCTGTCGGCATGCCAGCCCTGGCTCCCTGGGGCAACCCCCTTTCCCGGGCCCTCTTCCCTGTGTCTGGGGCCTCTGGGGCGACCTCTATCCCCATCCTTCCGAGCACGAGTATTGGCCAGGCAATGGGGAGGAGAAGGGAAGTGACAGCCAGACGCATCGTGTGAGACGGGCTTCATGACAGGGACTCGGTACGGTCCCCCACAGCTGGCGGGCACCCCCATAGAACCCTCGGCACCCTGGGTGGGGGAGGCCCAGGCAGGCCACCCTGGGGGGCCTGGAGACTCTTTCAAGCGATGCCAAGGGCTGCCGGACAAGTTGGTGCAGAGTGCCAGCTGTCACCACTCTTGGCAAGGAACATGTGTCCCCATTATGTCAAAACTCTGCTATTCCCCCAGGCAGCCCCCGGGAGAAGCCCTGTGAGCTGTGCCATCCAGAAAGGAAGAGCGAGGCCCTTGGGCACGGGGCCCCCAGTTCAGGGAGGGAACCCCAGGCAGCCCCAGCTCCAGCCCCGCCAGGCACGGGCAAGGAGGAGCGACCCCAGAGCTCCAGCCCTCCAGATGTGCAGCCAGCATTCCGTTGTGGAGACAGGGTGGAGCGGCCGCCAGGGGCCCAGATGGGCCGCATTAACCTGGGAGCAGGCTCTTCGGGGCCCAGATGCTCCGTGTTTAGCCGGCTAGCCGGCTTCGGGCTCCAGATGTGGGGCTGAGCTGGGGGCGGGACACGGCTCCAGATGGAGGGAGTCCGAGCGGGAGGGCACAGGGCTCAGCTGCAGAGCCCTGGGCATGGGCGTCTGGGGCTTTGGGGACCGGGACAAGGGGCCCCCACACTCGCCCTCTCCAGCACCCCCAATCCCAGGGCCAAAAGGGGTTCAGGGTTCACAAAAGAAAATTCTGACTCAGGAGCCACAGAGCCCAAAGGCTCACGCCTCATGTGTGAGTAGCGATAGAACCCAGGGACCTGCCCTGGGTCACAGAAGCTAGGGACAGGCAGGACCCCAGCTGGAGCAGAGGAGCTGATGTCCCTCCAATCACAGGCAGCGTTGGGGGAGGGAGCTCTTGCCTCTCACAGAAATGCACCCACCTGGACACCCTTGTGCAAGCATCGAGAGGAGGCTCTGTCCTGACATTCGAGGCAGGGTCTGTGGGGTGGAGGGCACAGTCCAGCCCCAGGAGAGTCTCTGAGTTTGCAGCCTTGCCCTGGAGCTGACTGTCCCCAGCCTCCCCCTAGTCCAGACGGTGCTAGTCCATTTGGGAAGCGGAGGGACAGGAGGGCAGCTAGGCAGAGAGGACCTGGGCCAACTGCTGACCCCCCGGGGGCCCCAGGCCCCTAGCCGCCAAGGTGAGGTGGTAGGAGAGATGGTCCTATTCACTGAGCACCCACCTCCAAGCCCCTCACCTTTGGGTCCCCACAACTCCCGTGCAGGGTGTGGGGTCCTCATCTCGCAAGTGGACAGCTCTCTTAGATGAACCACCGGGCCAGGCCAAGCCGAGCCAGGCAGAGCAGGAGGAATATCAGGGATGTGCCGCTGACCTGGGCTTGGTCATGGACTTGAGGCTCTGCAGGCTGTGGCTCAACATGGCATCTGTGGAAGACTTTTGTAAGGGAGCCCAGGTGAGGAGCTGTCCCTGGGGCCTGGCCCTCCTGTCCCCATATAGCCCATCTGCCCTGGATAGTGGGACAGCCAAGAAGCCCTGAGACCCCCCAGCCTGAGCCCCAGGCATGCCGCAGCCCCTCCTGCCACCCAGGCGGCCCTCAACCTAGAGAACTGGAAGTTCTCAATGTCTCCTCCTCCATGTCAGGAGCCGCGCCCCTGCCGCCCCCTTTCCCCAGGCCCTAGAAGGGCTGCTGCGATTGCAGGGATGAGGGCAAGGTGGGCCCACCGGCCATATCTGCACACTGGCCCCCTTCTGGGCTTGGAGCCGGGAGGGCATGGAGGCTGCAGAGGGCAAAAGTCGGAGGCCAGGCCCAACTGACTGCCAGGGGCACAGCCAGGAGACCCAGCCCAGAAGAGACCTCGGAGTGGATACAGCTCCTGGGCCCCTGAGGGCAAGGGAAGCAGGCACAGCTACCCCCCAGGGCTGGCGGGCATCCTGCAGGCTCCTTCTGACCCTGCTCCGGCAAAGCCCCCCGGGGAGGGAGAGAGCAGGACAGCAGGGTGCAGCCTGGGTAGGGAGGCCGGTGGGGGGAGAGGGCTGAGCCGAAGCACTGATGGGTTATGTCAGGCCAGCGCTCCGGGGAGGGGGTTGCGCCTCTCAGCTCTGGTCGCCCCACGTGCGGCCCATGCCCGAGAGCTCGGCCTGGAGAGATGCTGGCTTGCTTCTGAGTGTGGCATGGGGGCCGGGGAGGGGGCTGCTGGGACGCTAGCAGGGAAGTCTCGGCCAGCCACAGTGGCCAGGAAGGCCGGATCGGGATGAGCCCCTCACCAGCTGCGGGGTCGGGCATGGGGGCCATGTGGCTTGGTTTGCTGGGGTCCAGAGCCCCAGGGACTACCCCCAAGCCTCTGGAGGGCTCTCTCCAGCTCCTCACTTCCTCTGCTGCCCACACCCTACCCCAGGGCTCCAGGACCCCATCCCTCAAATCAAGGGACCCCCATTTCTCACTTGGAGGCTCTGCCTGCCATCTGCCCAGCTCGCCCCCCCATTCAGCAAGCTGCACCTGGACAGCGCCTGACGCCCCTGTTTCTCCTGAGGTTGGGATGGTGTCGGGAGCCGGGGGACAGGGGGATGCCAGAAAATGAGCCCCTTTCCCGGGGCTGTGGGCTCAGGGGTGCATGGGAGCTCGAGGAAGAAGAGGGGAGCTCATTGCAAGCCAGGTCAGTGAAAGGCCAGCGACTCAGGCCGGGGACGGAGGAGGGGGCCCCTCGCAGTCCGTCGTGGCTGGGCAGCCAGGGCCCTGTGTGTCTTGGCGGAGCGGGACCCCTGGGCAGCCAGGTATGTAACAATTCCAGCCATTTCCTGCCCTATTAATGAGAAAGGGGCTGATATAAATATACACTCAGCATAAATAAATACAGGCCAGGCCCGGGGCTGCATAGCAGACAGATTGCGTGGAGCTGCTGGCCAGCCCTTCAGCCAGCTCCCCCCACCCTGCCCGCAGCACCCCCCTCACCGCCCCCCACTTGTTTTCCTCCAGCAGGCCAGGGCCCCTCCACACACACAGGCCCGAGGCAGATGGACTGGCCGCCCTCACCCTAGGCCTCAGGAATGGGGTTCCCGTGGCCCCTGGGAGGGCAGCAGGCCCGAGAGAGGGAGCTGGGTTCCTGGTCCCTCCTGCCTCACACACAGACCTGGTGACGGCCCTGGGAGGCCTGAGCCCTATAATCAGGACTACTCATAGGTGGGGAAACTGAGGCTCACAGGCCTAAGGTCACATAGCTGGCAAGCTGTGGATCGGGGATTCAAACCAGAGGCTTTCTCGCCCCAAGGCCTCTGAGCTGCCCACTCTGTGCGAGGGGCAACTAGGGCAGCCTCTTTCCTTCCTGCCTTCCTCCTAAGCCCCAGTCCCTGGATGCCAGGGTCCTCTGAAGGCCCTGGAGGACTTCTGGACCTGCAGCTCCACGGAGCCAGACCTCAGCTCGGGCAAGATGCACGGGCAGCCCCCGCCCCAGCCCACCCCACCCCTGCTCCAGACCACCTCCCGGCCGGAGCATCCAGGTCCCTGAGGTCCCCCGAGTGCTGGCTGTCCCATCGGGGATAATTCGGTCACCCCACACTGCACAGACCTGGAAACTGTTCCCAGGGGGACTCAGGTGTCAGCCTATGCTCTGGAACCCAGCCGGGGGCCCTTCCCTCGGCACAGGTGAGCCACAGCAGCTAGGAAAAGCCAGGTGCAGAGACGTTCGGAGACTGGCGACCTTCATACAGCACGGGGCAAATCTGGGGCCGGCACCCAGGGCTGCGGTGCGTTCCTCTCTTGTAAACCCAATTCAAACGCCCCCTCCTTCAGGAAGCCTTCCCAGCCACACTGGGCCAAAGGATGGGCTCCCAGTCTGCCCTCAGGCCTACTCTGCCTCCCAGGCCTTGAGGTATCCTCTCCCCAGTGTGTCGTGTGAGTGGGCACTTAGCCCAGGCAGCCGCACTGGAGTGTCCACCCCCCCCCCCCCCCCCNGTGGAAAGTGGAGGCCAGGCCTTTTCTAGCTGCAGCCTCATTCCCGCCAGCAGCCAAGGATTTGGGAGCCAGCTGTGTGAGAGGGCAAGTTGAGCAGGTGGGCATGCCCAGGACAGCGTCATCCTGGATCCCAGTTGGTTTCCTGGCCCCAGACCATGCTTCAGGTCCAAGGCCAGGCCAGGCTCTTGGCCTCTGTGACCACAGCCCCTCCCCCAGCCCCGGTCCCTAGTGCCCCAGACATCTTGGCCCCAGACCGCAGGAGGGGCGGGAGCACGGCAGGTGGAGGGTCACCGAGGAGTTCCGCAGGGCCGGGGTCAGCTCCCACCTGCGCCCATCCCTGCCCACACCTGCACGTGGTTCCTCGGGGGGGCACCCCCTCCTGTGCTTCGGAGCTCCCTTGCAGGGAGAGGCCAGAACTACAAGCTGACCTCGATGCAGCCATTCAAAAGGACAAGACATCCACATGGACTGACTTGGAAATGGGCTGGTGGCATGTCATCGAAGGCAAAAAAGCCTTTCGCCTGTCGATGTGCATAGTAGGATGGGTCTCGCTCGGAGACAGATCTGCAGGTGGAACATGGGAGCCTGCTCGCAGGCTCACTTATACGCCAAGCATCGAGGCTGGAAGGGTGCACAGCACACAGACCACCCTGTTTCTCTCAAGTTTCAATCAGAGAGGAAGGAAACTCTTTCGCCTTAACATGTCTGTATTGTAGGTAGTGTTTTAAAAAGTTAGTAAAAGGAAAAATACCAGTGTCATATCCACAGTCTCGCCTCTAGCCCCACTGTCTAGGGCTGTGCCAGCCTCCCTGCTCGTCCCAGCCTCCAGCCCATCGCCCAGCTCTGTCCTTTCTCCTGTCATTTCCCCCTCCCCGCCATCCCCAACCTCAGCAGGGGGCCAGCTTCACGCACCTCAGCACCCAGCTTTCCCTACAAGTTGTGTGCATGCTCTGGAATGCCAGTCACGTTTACTCCAGCACCTCCTCAGCAGATGTTCTGCCTTGTGAGCCAGATGGGAGCCCTTCAGATGTCTCCCCCCAGGGGCAGGCCGGGTCTGCTCCTCAGACTCAGAGAAAGGGCCCAGAAGTTCACCCCACACCTATCCCGGGCCATCTGCAGGTCCATATGGGAGGCAGAGCAGGAATCTGGCCCTAATTTCCCTAGGAAGCAGAATACAGAAGGCGAATATGGGGCAGAACTCTCTGGAACATCTTCCGACACTCAAACCACCCTCGGGCTTGGGAGTGAATGGAAGGTGATTGCTAACTCCCATGAAACCAGCCCTCCCCCTCCTCTCATGGGGGAGAATTACTGGCCTCAGGGGCAGGGGGATTCTGACCCACTGCCACCTGAGCTTGCTTCGCTCCCTCAGCTGAGATTTTGGATGTTTCCCTCTCCCTGAAGGAGATGGATAGATGGATGGATCTATATGGATGGGTTTATGGGGGAGTTGTGAATGGATGGGTGGGTGGTTGGGTTGGTGGGTGGATGGATGGATGGATGGATGGATGGGCACACGGATGGATGGGTGAATGGATGGATGGATGGATGGGCAGATGGATGGTTGGATGGACGGACGGACGGACGGATAGATGGATGGATGGACGGACAGATGAATGGGCAGATGGATGGATGGATGGGCAGATAGTTGGATGGACGGACGGATGGATAGATGGATGGCTGGATGGACGGACGGATGGATGGGCAGATGGATGGATGGATGGATGGATGGATGGATGGGTAGCTGAGTGGTAAAGTGAGTGGCTAAGAGTGTAAATGAATGGATGGACTAGTTGCAGACTAGCTGAGGAGTCACTACTTTTCAAAAGGAACTTTCTAAATCTCTGAAATATAAGGCCTTAGCACCCCCCAGAGGCCAGAGTCTCTAATGACCCATCTCCCCTAAAGCCCTGAGCACAGAGTCCTGAGAGTCAGGGGCACAGACCTAGCGAAAGTTAGGGGTTCTGGGAAACCAGAAACCTAGAGTCCAGTGCTGGCCCCTCCCCTGACTTACTCTAGGGAACTTGGGAATGTTCAACCTTCTGAGGCTTAATTTTCTCATCTGGAAAATGGAGCTAATCAAACCTGACCCCTGTAATGCTATGAGATTTAAACAAAATTATGTATGTAAAGCGTCTCGGAGGGTTATCTGGCACAGATCAGGGGCCCATGGAATGTGATTTCCTTCCCAGAGGCAGCCCTAGGGCATGCAGGCACACACACACGCACACCAGTAGGGAAGAGGGACACAGAGCAAGACCCCAGGCCAGACCAGATCCAGAAAGGCTGATAGGGACACACTTATTCTGTAGGGGTCCCATGCTCTGGCAGGGCTGGCCCGGCCTTGGGGCCCAGGGGCTCAGGGAGGAGGGATGCAGACGAGGGTCCTGAGCCCTGCAGGGGCTCAGCCTCCTGGGCCTGGGCCAGCTGGGCCGTGTGCTCGAAGGCAGCTTGCAGCAGGTGGGAGGCAAGGCAAGTGGTCCAGGTGATGAGATAGGCCAGGTGCCAGGTGAGCGCTGTCGTGGTCTCAACCCACCAGTAGAGACGTTTCAGCAGCACCCAGAGCTCCGGCACCACGCAGTTGTCCAACAGCGCCTGGAGGGGACGAGCAGATGGGCAGGTGGCCGGGCCCCGGGGCCCCAGGCCTGCCCTCTCACAGCCCAGCCCCACGCGGCCCGCCCACCTTGCTGAGCAGCCGGCGCAGGCTGCAGTGACGGGCCCTCTGGCACAGCCTCCAGGTCAGCAGCGACAGCAGCAAGCCCGCCAGCATCAGACCGTGCAGGCAGGACAGAAGCAGGTCGGCGCAGGTGACCGCAGACAGGCCTAGCCGCTTCGGGGCCAGGCGCAAGGCCCCGGCACAGTGCTGCACGCCCGCCCACACCAGCCGGGGCGCCCGCAGCCCCAGCCACACAGGGACTCCCATCAGTCCCAACCCCGCCCACAGCGCCCGGCCCAGGGGGCTGGCGGCAAGCCAGGGGGCTGGGTGGGCCTGGCTTCCGCGGGACCCCCAAGCCTCCCGGGCCAGCCCCAACAGCCAGTGGTTGAAGAAGAGAATCTTGAGAAGCAGGAGATTGTAGAGATGGACCCGGTTCTGGACCAGCTGTGGAAGGAGGGAGAGCCGACCTGTTGTCACGCACGTGTGGGAGGAGCCCTACCTGCCCCCCCCCGCCCCCCCCCAGCCTCCATTCTTAGGAGGGGGGTTTAGAAAGTATTTCTAATTATCATTGGTTTTCTTTCCCTTGGATTGAAGTGAGTATCTGTAATACTCTAGATGTATTTAGTGGGTTTATTATTATTATTAGAGAAGGAGTAACCATCCATCCCTCTCAGCCCTCTGATCTTGCAGGATTTGAACCCCGGGCAGGTTTCCTCTCCCAAACGCCTGGGCTCTCCGGCCCGCCGGTTGCCTGTTGGTGTCATGAGGCTGCTGGAGGCAAAGGGCAGTGCCGTTAGGGGTGGAGAGACGGGAGGCATGGGGGCAGCGCCCAAGGGACTGAGGGACCTATGAAGAGAGAGGGGCCTGGGAAGATCTCCAGGCTTCTGTTCTGGATGTCCTGTCTCCCATCCATGGGGAGAAGAGTGAGCTTGGGTGGGGAGTCAGTAGGTGGGAAAGCTCCACCGGAGTCCTGGGGCTGAAGGGCCCCTCATCAGAGCCCAAAAGCCCCCTATCTGGACCCCACGCACTTTGTCCAGAGGACACCTAGAGCCCTGGGGGGCGGTGTGGGAGACAGCCCCCTGGGGCTGGCTGTGCACCCCACCACGGGCACCGCGGCTTGGGGGTGGGGCTTCTGAGGCGAGCAGTCACCTAGTGCCACCTGGTGGGACAGGTCTACACGGTCCAACAGCTCTGAAGTGGCTGTGAAGGGCTGAGACCCCACCCCAGGGACCCCTGAGCCCCGTTCACCAGCACTGAGAGCTTCACCACCAGCAGCAGAATCCCCAAGAGGCGGGATCTGAGGGGAGGGATGGCCTCCATGTCTGTCCCTTCTCCCCTTCCTCCAGCTGGGAGAGGGAGGGTGACCTCACAGATACTGCGGGGTGGGGGCCGAGTTACCGTGGGGACCCTGTTGCCACAAGAGACCTCCTTTTACCTGCCTCCTGCCCCTGCACGGCACAAAAACTAGGGTATTTGTCGTCTCCATCCTGTCCCCTTCGTGGTTGGAGACTGACCCGGACTCTACGTCTGGCCTATCCATGCAGGTGCCTGAGAAGGTCCTCAGATGGACAGCCCTGGGGCTGGAGTGGGAAACTGAGGCAGTCATCTTGCACAGAAACGTGGCTGAGGGTGGCTGGGTGTTGCTCAGCACACATCCGTGGAAATCCCCAAGACCCAGGAAACAGTCCACCCAGTGGACCCCCAGGACCACAGGTGACACAGTATTTGGAGACAGATGGAACCCTCAGCTGTCCAAACCTGCAGGCCCCTACCTATGCCTCCCCACCCCAGTCACAAAGCCGAGAGATGAAGTTGTGACTTTTCCTCTGCGATCTTAGTGACACCTGACATTCCGTTAGAGGAGGGTAGGAGAGAAAAACTGTGCTGACCCAAAGGCCCCAGAGAGTTCTGGGGAGAGGCACGGACTGAAGGAAAGGGGACGATTTGCTGAGCCAGCCCACTCCAGGAGGCTATCGGCTGCCTGGAGCATCTCACAAAGCTTGCCAGAAGCTGGGGTTAGGGTCAAAGGCTTAGCATTTTCTGGGAGAATCCAGAACCTTGATCACAGCACTTCTCACTTTGCTTTACTGTCTGGGTCCCTTGCAGGTGGCCCCACGAGGCTACAGAAGGGGGCTGTCACGCCTTTTAGAAATTTTTTTTTTTTTTTTAAAGATTTTATTTATTTATTTGACACAGAGAGAGAGAAATTACAAGTAGGCAGAGAGGCAGGCAGAGAGGCAGGGAGAGGAGGAAGCAGGCTCCCTGCAGAGCAGAGAGCCCGATGCGGGCCTCGATCCCAGGACGCTGAGATCATGACCTGAGCCGAAAGCAGAGGCTTTAACCCACTGAGCCACCCAGGCGCCCAGAAATTTTTAGAAGCACGCCCTCTGCTGGACAGGCTGCTGTAGTGCGGAGCTGGGTGACTGGAGGGCCCCCCTGTGCAAATCAGAAAGGGCTGGTGCCACCCCAGCCCTTGCACACAGTGTGCTTTCAGTCCTCACTTGCCACCTGGGCCAGGCACCCTTGTGCAACATACAACCTGCTCAACTGGACAGGGAAGGCTGCCATGAGTCCCCGGAACGTCAAGAATGACCTCTGCCCAGGGCAGTCCTATTCGCGCATTCATTTCCTCTCCCGGGACAATAGCTGGTGTCTGCAGGGTAGGGTGTGCAAAATCCCCTCCATTCTGTCCTCTGCCTTGCCCCTCCCCCACCCACCCTCTGTGTCTGCAATATTATGGCACTAAGGGGTCACCGGAGCTTCAGAAAGGCCTCCTCGAGCCAAGTTTTGAAGGATGACTAGGAACTTCCCAAAGTGTGAAGGATGGTCCAGACAGAGGAAACAGCACAATTCAACTGATTCCATTTTACTAGAGCATAAAGCAGGAGGTGGGGAGAAGCACAAGGCAAGTGGTGAGGGTGGCAAGGGCCACGTGGGTCGTGAAATATTCTATCACACAGCAAGAGCCGTGCAAGGGCTGAGGCGGCAAGGAAATTGCTGTGGGCTCCAGGACAGTCCCTCCCACTCGTGAGGAGGTGAGCTAGCGAGAAGGGGTCTGGGGTCAGGGGTGGGGATCAGCTGGGAATCCACAGCAATAAATCCTTGGAGTGGAGAGAAGTGGACAGACGCCAGAAACAGGTAGAACATAGAACAACAGGGTTGGAGGCTGTCCTATATGGGGAAAGGTCCAAGATGGTAACCTACTTGCAGGCTAACCAGCCAGCCTGTCCGAGTTCCTTGGCTGCTGGCAGAAGCACGAGGTTCCCAGGTCAGAGAGGAAGGACCATCTACTGAGCATAGCACTAGCTGCTAAGTGTTTAGCATTGGTTCCTTGAGCCCCGCATCCCCCAGTGTGACATGGACAGGGCCATAGGGCCCTGGTCCACCCAGTGGGTGTATTATGAGAGAGTAAGCCTGTGCTTACAGAACCCAAATATTTTGTAATGGGCAGTAAGCAAGCCTGCCCTTTGCTCCTGAGAGAGACACTATCTTTATCACACTAGAATGTCTCGTGCTTTGCCCCAGAGAGAGACACCGTATATTCCAAGGTTGTCTGATAGTCAGACAGCCTGAAAAGATAATCCAGATCAAAGATCAGTGTGCGGAACCAGGAGAGACCTATGTGCTTGTCTCGCAACAGAGGGTTGAAGAAAGAGAGGTAAAGCAAGGCACGGATCAGGGGTCCCCCTCAGGAGGCTTGGATGAAGGGCGGATGGTGGTGCTGCCCACTGAAGTCGGGGTGGGGAGGAGGCATGGGTTTGGGGAAGGGCCCGACAGATTGCTGGGAATCACACAGTAGGGACGAAACTAGGATTTGCAATTTGTTTTCCTTCCTCCCTCTCCTCCCCTCCTTGGCTCACCCCCTACTATCACCCAGCACCACCATATCAAGAATTCTATTCTCCCTAGGCTGAGTTCATGGTCTTCAACTTCACATTGACCAAACCCCCTGGACCATGTCATCCAGGCAGGAGATGGGGTTGCAATAACTTGACTCTGCCCCACTGCCACCAGGGCAGCCCCTCGGGGCATCTCTCAAGATGAAGCTGAGTCTTGATCCCAGCTCCATCAGCTGTTCCCCACCCCCTCCAAAGCTTGGTCCCCGAGTGAGATTTCAGCAAGGGCTCTCTGTGGCTCTGCGCTTGCTCAGATCACAGGAGGCGAGTGTCACAGAGGGGCCCACAGGGCTGGAAATCCAATGACAGAGCCCAGGAGCTCCCCCACACCTAGCCCCAACCATGCAGTACCATTGGCCAGAAACCCCAGAGTCCCTCGCCCCCCACCCTTTCTTCCTCAATTTCCTTCCAAGCCTCCTGCCAAGAACATGGGTTCTTAGGCCGGGAGCCATTCAACCCCTTCTCTTTCCTACCCAACACCCAGGTTCAAGGCCATCCGTGTACTATTGCGCTGCATGGCCTTGGGACTTCCCAAGGGACTTCCCCTCCCTGGCCCTGCCTGCACCTTGCAGGGTAACAGGGAAGACCAAGTGGGTTAACCCAATTACCAGTGGCCGCTGCCTTGCCTGACGCCAGGGGGCGCTGTTCCGTCCCCGGGCCCCTCTGCGCAAAGACTCCCCTCCCCAGCCCAGGCCTTAGGGCTACAGGAGGGCAGGCAGCCCACCTTGAACTTGGTCCCATTTCTGGGGCCGAGGCCTCTCAGGCGCGCTCCCCTGCGGGTGCAGGACGACAGTGCGGCCGCGCGGGGGCAGCACACACCGGCGGTGCGGAGCCCGACGCACCTGTGCGTGATGCTCCACTGCGTGGAAAGTTTTCCGTTGCTATTTTGTCCCCTGTCAGTCGTGGAGGCTGGTTTCCCTGTGACAACAACCGTGCGTCATCCAGAGGAGCTCGCCAGGTGCGTGTCTCGTCATGCCTGGGTTACTGGAGGCGAAACCACGGGAAACGATCTGGACCAATAATCTCCTTTCTTTCACGTTCCAGGGTTAGAATCTCACTCTATTTCAAATCTTCATCCCCCCCCCCAGATGTACACAAAAGTGATAAATATGCCTTCATAGTTACTGGAATTTGTGTTTTTGGCTGTCTCTAAAAATGGCTTTATCGAAGCCACTTAAATACAAAATAATAATTAAGAACTGATGAATGAGAAAGGAACCTGGACTCCGTCCGAACTGACCTCTGACATTTACTCACAGGTCTATGCTTGTGCCCCAAGTTCCTCCTTCTGTAAAACTGGGATATACTTTGTAGGATCCAGCAGGTGAGGTTAGGGGGAGGAGTCAATGAAACAGGGTCTGGGAAGTGCTTTGAGCAGCACCTGGCCGGCACCAATGCTTGGGGGCTGGTGGGTGAACAAAGTCAGCACCTGTGGATTGAAAAGTTAACTCAAGAATTTTCTTTTAAAGATTTTGTTTATTTATTCATGAGAGAGAGAGAGAAAGAGAAAGAAAGATGCAGAAGGAGACCAGGGAGCCTGATGTGGGACTCGATCCAATGACCCTGGGATCATGACCCAAGTAGAAGAAGGCAGATGCTTAACCAACTGAGCCAACATGTGGAAATATTCATCTCAACCAAACCACTTTCAGGGGACTCACTTGGAGGCTGAGACTACATTTTGAAATTCCAGAACATAACGGCCAAATATAAAGAAGGGTCATTGCTACCTTTTAAAATGAGTTCAAAAAAATTTTGAACACAAAAATGAGTAAATGTATCTTAAAAATATTGAAAAGGATATAAAGTGGCCATACCATCCCATTGTTCAAACACATTATTCATCCCCCAAATGAAAGTTCTGATAAATGGACAAAAATGTAAAAATGCCAGCAATGGATTGCAGAATCACACCTGTGTGATACAAAAATCAACAAATGAACAAACAGCAGTGGGAAATGTAATTTTCACTAATTTGTTTCTTGATCAATTTGTGCGGAACCAATGTGTTTAGTGTACTTGTTTTCTCCCAGGTCACTTAGACCTCTCTCTCTGAAATTCTCCCACTCGCCACCCACCCATCCTCAGCCACTCCCCCTCTCCCTGTTTGCTCTCTTCTCTACTAGGCTTCTTGGGTCCTAAAGAAAATGTTCCTCCATCTATTGAAGGACACTTAGGTTGTTTCCATGTCTTGACTCTTGTGAATTTCAGTGCAATGAATATGGGAGTAGACAGCTCTTCACAATCCTGATTTCAAGGTCTTCAAATATATACCCAGAAGTGGGATTGCAAGACTATAAGGTAGTTCTGTTTTTAATTTTTTGAGGACCTCCATATATTTTCCATAGTAGCTGTACTAATTTACATTCCAACATGTGAGAGAGAAGTAGATAGATGATAGATGATAGATAGATAGATAGATGATAGATAGATAAGGACACACAATGGGATATTATTTGGCCTTGAAAAAGGAAAATTCCTGACAACATGAATGGAGCTGCAGGACATTATGCTAAGTGAGATAAGCAAGACACAGAAAGAGAAATACTGCATGATCTCACCAGCACGTGGTATCTAATAAAGCCGAGCTCAGAAACCGAAAGAATGGCGGTTGCCAACCAGAGGCTGGAGTTGAGAGAAATGGGTTGGTCATAGGGTACAAAGTTTCGGTTATAAAGATGAAAAAGTTCTAGAGATCTAATGTACCCATGGTGAGCACAGCTAACAATACGGTATTGTTTACCTGAAATTTACTAAGGAGCTAGATCTTCAATCTTCTCAACACACACAAACACAAATGGTAACTACGTAGAGGTGATAGATACGCTAATTAGCTGGATTGTAGTGTCCACTTCACAACGTACATGTATATTCAAAACAACAAGTTGTACACCTTAAATACACATAATTTTTACAAATGGAAAATGTCCCTCAGCGCCCCCTCACCTGACCTTTTAAACCATGTTGTAGAAATAAATTCGGCAGACATCTTATCGCCACCACCAGCCACTGGCCATCTAGCTCCTGCCCCCACATTTCCACCACCATTGTCTTAGGCCAAGTGACCGATAAACTCTTTTTTGCTAAATCTGGTACAGAGACACCATGAGCAAATCCAAAAGGTAGCATCAGCCTAGGAGATATGTTTGCAACTCATGAAACAGCCCAAGAATCAGTATCTGGAATACACAGAACATCTAAGGAACTCCTACAAACAAAGGTACATAAGATCAAATCAAGCGACTCAATAGAACACATAGGCAACGACAACCCACAGCAGAGGAAATCCAAAGAGCCGAAAAACTTATGAAAAGCTGTGCACCTTAATTAGTAATTGAAGGAAATGCAAATTAAAACCACAATGAGATATTTTCTCAGACAAGTGTGTCAGTGAGTCCGTGAGGGGCAACCAGAGCATCTCACATGACACATGCCCCCACCTGGCAGTTCCATGTTGGCTCTTTGACTCTGAGAGCAGCCCCCCATGGTAAGAAAGGTGTTATTCGCAGCCGCCCATTGCATACATATGTGAAACTGAAACGAGTTCACAGGACAATAATTGCCCTTACTATGTGCAATGTGCACTTTCTATTCTTTTGATTTTACAATGAACTGAATTGTTTTTGTTACCCCCTACCAGGATGCAAACTCCATTTGGTAAACCGCTCCTTCCAGAAGTAGTCATTTGTGAACAAAGAAACATGTGCAAGGCTATTTGTGGCAGCATAATTTTCCATCGGGAGGGGAATGAATAAATGAATTGGGTGTATCTGTTTGAGAGATGACTAAGCAGTGGTTACCATGAATGCAATCTGTAAACACCAATGTGGAAAGATGTCAAAAATGTAGTAAAGGCGGGGGTGGGGAGCAGGGGGTTAAGTAAAAATTTATGGAGTAGTAGCTATAAAATGATGGCATTCACATGCATTTTCTCAAACCCATTAAGTATTATTATATGTTCCAGACACATGTAATAAAAATATAAAAGCGAGACCTAGAAGGTACTGCCCATTCAGGGTGGTAGCTGGGTCCCTGGGGCAGCAGATGGAGGAGGGAGTCTCAGCTTCATCTGTAATCTCATCTTTTTCTACATTCACATATTCTGAAGGAACAACGACAAAATGCTAACACTTGTTCATTCTGGGTAGTGGGTGCCTGAAGGCTGAGAACAAGCCATTCAAGCAGAGATCTGAAGGAAGAGTGATCCAGACCAAAAACAGCAGAGCAAAGGTCCTGAGGTAACCATGGCATGTTCCAGGAACAGCGGAGGCTAGGATGGTGGAGTGAGGAGAGAGGTTAGGGATGAAGGTGGTAAGGAATTTGGATTTTAGGTTCTAAGCAGGGGCGTGAGCTTACCAAATTTATATTGTAGGCGTGCCTGGGTGGCTCAGTCAGTTAAGCGTCTGCCTTCGGCTCAGGTCATGATCCCAGGGTCCTGGAATGGAGCCCCATGTCAGGCTCCCCACTCAGTGGGGAGTCTGCTTCTCCCTCTGCCCCTATCCGTGCTTGTGCTCTGTCTCTCTCTCTCTCTCTCTCTTTCTCTCTCCCTCAAATAAATAAATAAATACAATCTTTTAAAAAAATGTATACTGTAAAAAACATCATTCTGGTTGGACATATGTTGTTACGGTGGAAAGAGTGATCAATGAAAACACGGGGTCTATGGTGCTAATCTCTGGTGTGGTTGAAAGTTTCCATTTAAACTTTCAAAACAATAATCGATACTACCTCTGGCTTCTCTGAGGAAAATGGACTGCGGGGGGCGGGGGGACCAGAAGGCAGGCAGGGAGGCTAGGGAGGAGGCTGTAGCAGGGGTCTGGGTGAGAGGGGAGGGTAAATAGGACCAGAGTGGCAGCGGTGGAGGGGGCAGACCATGGGATTTTTGGGCCATGGAATGTGGGCTGAGAGAAGAATGGCTTGGGCTTAGCTCCCAGTGAACTGTGGTTCTGGAGGAGGACAAGGAGGGGCGGGCTTGGGAGTGGGGACAAGGAAAACCGGGCTTGGGAGCAATGCCAGAGAGAGGCTCGTGGCCTCCACGGGGGAGCTATCAGGTGCACAAGTCCAGAGTTCAGGGGAGAGTCAGGGCTTGGAGTCACCTCTTTGGGGATAGCAGGCACATAAAAATATTTGAAACCACGGGACAGGATGAGGTCATATAGGAAGTGGGTGTGGTTAAAGGGCAAGAAAGGGGCCAGGACAGAGGGATGGGGGTGCTCTCGGACTTGAGGAGGAAGAGGGGAGAGAAGAAAGGGCAGCCAAGGAGACAGGAAAGCAGAAGGAAGGGAAGTTGCTCTCTCATCCCCAGTCACCCTCCAAGCTGTCAATCATCCCTCCCTGGCAGCCCCCCTCCCGAGGCTGCTCGGACTCCGGCTCCGGCATGGATCATTACAACAGGCCGGGGTCCACTCCGCACACTGCCTTCTGGGTGTCCCTGTGAAATGCAGATCTGACAAATGCAGATCTAACTCCCGCAACCGCAGCCCTGTGTTGGGTTAGAAAGCCATTCCCAGCCTGGTGACTGGGGCCCCTGAGGACACTCCCACCCATCAGACACAGAGGCGGGTACAAGCATATATGTTTGCACACACTGAGGAGCGGGGGGGGGGGTGCTGCACCTTGCACCAGCCACCACCCCCTTCACCTCCTGCTTCCCACAGGCAGGGCTCGCTTCCCGCACCCAAGCCTGGAGGTGCCAGACCTCGCTTTCCCAGCCTCTAGGGCTTCTGGGGAAACGTCCTCCCTCCAGAGACAGAGAGACAAGGAGACAACACCCAGCCTGCCTTGGGGTTTGTATGTGAGGACATACTTTGTGTCTGAGCTGCTGCCACTATCCTGTGACTAGAAGGAACCCTCAGAGCAAGCACACAGTGATGAACAGGAGATGGGACCCTGGGTCCTCGGTGAAATCAGCAGGCCATGGGGCCCCTGGATGATGCCATCAGGGGACGACTCTCAGGGTGGGCTCAGGTCATGATCCTGATCAGGGTCATGAGATCAAGGCCCGAGTCGGTCTCCTTAATCAGCAGGGAGTCTGCTGGGAAGACTCTCTCTCCCTCTGTCCCTCCCCCTGCTCATGCTCTCTCTCTCTCTCTCTCTCTCTCTCTCTCTCTCTCTCTCTCTCTCTCTCTCTTAAATAAATAAATAAATCTTTAAAAAAGCAGAATCAGCAGGCCTGGGGCCACCTTGGTACGTGGACCAGTGGACGTCTCCTAAGACTAAACAGCAAACCCCTACTATTTAAACCTCTTTGGGTTGGGTTTCCAGCACTTACATCCAGAAGCATCCAGATGGACCCCCACACCCTGAGGGATGCACACATCCCACCCTCACACGCCTGGTCCCCGAAAGTTGTGCTTCCCCCTCAGAACTCTCGCCCATTGGCATCACTGTGTCTTGCCTGGGGGCCATCTTGTCCTCACATGGCCTTACCCTTGTCCACTTGACCCTTTCCCGCCGCTCACTCTGGCCACAGGGTGACTCACCTGGCCTCAGCCACCTGCAGCCCTTGACCTCTGGCTTCTACATCTGTGAGGTCCACAAAACACAAAAGTGCTCACAATTCAAAAAACACAATTCAAAACACAATAGTTTTGACACATAAGCTGCTCCTTTTCACCCGCCCAAAAATGGTCTGGTGCCCGCTGCTCCAGGAAAGGGTTATTATCAGCAAAACACACAGGAAAGGCTTTGGGGTTCCAAAGTTTAGGACTTACGGGGGCTGACAACAGGACTTGGAAGCCGTTGGTGTGTCAGAGTCACACCTCCTGTCCCGAGGCTAGGACAGGGTTCTGGGGCTCTGGAGGGGAAGGAATGGAGTGGGCTCTGGGGAGAGAAGTCAGTGGGGCCTGGGGTCCAGGCCTGGGAGCAGCAGAGCAGCATCCCGAGACCACCAGCTCCCACCAGAACCCCCAGGGCAAGTCTTTTTCTCCGCCAGGGTGTAGAAGCCATTGCTCTGGGAGCCATATTGGTGCCCACGAACCAAGCAGCCCCCCCCCCAGATCAGGAAGTGGGGCATCATTGAGTGGAGGCACTGAGGGACTATGGGGACAGATGTGCCCCTCCAGGTCCTCCCCAGGTTCCCTCTGATGATACAAAGGGACTGACTTTGGGGCTCTCCACTTTACCTAAAGTCTCATTCTTCATGGTGATGTCTTTCACTACCACAGCGCCCCCTACCCCCGCCCCAGACAAAGGAGTGGTCCTGGACACCCAGCAGGGGGAGAGGGGAGCTTCGAACCAAAAGCTGCACACAGATACTGAGGAGACAGTGAGCAGAGCCTGAACAGGAGAAGACACCCTTCTCCTCTGCCCCCTTAGACCAGGCTAGAGTGGGGGCTGTTTCTGACTCATCCCTGTGACTCCAATGCCCTGCCCAGGGCCTGATAAACAGAAGGTACACAATAAATATTTATTGGCCTAAACGGAACACGAGGCCGTAGCGATGGGGCCCACACTGTCGGCTGACGGAGCCAGTCCCCCTCCCCAACCTCCCCCTCCCGATTCACCTGCTAGTGGTGGCTCAGGTGGCAGCCGGGTGACCCAGCCTGGCCAATAGGATGAAATAGAATTCCCAGCCCTAGGCTTCCAATGAAGCTTTTGTGATGATGAATAGTCTGAGCTGGTCTCACTTTCTGCCCTTTCCCCTTCATCCTGTCCTGTCTGAAGGTGCAGGAACCATGAAGAGGTCAGTCATGAGCACAAAGGCCTCTGTGCAAAAAGTGACAGAGAAAGAGGACAAGAGCGTGGGTACCTGATGGCACAACTGAGCCTCTGACCAGACTGCCCAGTCTCGGCTTCTGTGATAAGCCCTGTCCCTGCCTCTGTCTTCACGCTGTAGCTGTTACGTGTTTTCTATTATCTGCAGCTGAACACAACGGATTCCCAACATGTTCACTGTACGCCTTTGGACTAAAACAAATCTGGGTTTGGACCTTGGCAGGTGACAGCTGAAATCTGGGTTTCCTCCACTTCCTCAAAACTGCTCTTGCCAACGTCATTGAGTTAATTAAGGGAAATGACAAGTGATTGTAACAGACAATTCTGAAATCTCAGTGGTTTAACACGATGAGGCTTATTTGCTCCTGTTACAGTCAGATGCAGGTTGGTGGGGAGGGCACGGCTCTGCACAGTCCTTTAGGGTCCCAGATGCTGTCATCTGGCAGCCCCACTCTCCTCTGGGTGCTTGGAACCCCTCCATTGAGGATTGGATAGGGGGTGTTTATGGTTCAGGTCTGGAAATAGAGACTTCACCACCATCTGCCTTCTATTGGCCAGAATTCAGCCTCATGGCTGAATTCACACCCACGGGCAAGGGAGGCAAAGAGGAGGCAGATTTGGCCACCAGTGTACACTATCAGGGTCTACCTGGGCCCCCAAAGACCTCCACATCCCTATAGTCAGTGCTCACTTCTGAAGTCTCATTTTAAACCGCATCAGTGCTGGCCGTCCCTTATCTTTTTGAAACACTGTGTTCTTGGCATCCTTCCTGACTTCTCTGTGTTCTCTCCAGCGTTCCTAGACACTCCTCTTCCTCCCTGAAGGGTTGGGGGTCCTCAAGCTGGATCCTGAGCTCCGTCCTCTTCTCTTTCTCTTTTCTCCCCACATACCTCACCTTTACGAGCTCCCTTAATCACCACTGGTTATACTCATGACCCTGAATCGTGACCCTCTCTCCTGAGGTCCAGACTGGCACCAAACAGCCTCCTAGACATCTTCACATAGACACTTCAAACTCAACACCCTCAAACTGTGAATATTCTCTTTGCCCCAAGCCTGCTCCCCCTCCCCAGCTTCCCTTGCTGTGAACGGCACCATCATCAACCCAAAGGCTTAACTCCCAACAGCTTGTTTCCCCTCCCCAGGCCACACACTCCCAATCACCAAAATCCTGCTGCTTCTGCCGCCAAAACATCTCTGAACTTCATCCATTTCTCTCCACAGCCATGACTGCTATCCAAGCTCATGCTGCCATCACCTCCTTCCTGGACAACTGCGACAGGGTCCCAAACTCCTCCTGCCCAAACCTTGATCCCCAAGAGTTCTCTAGGCTGGTGCTTCTGAAACTAGCTAGCGGCATAGAAATCACCTGGAGAGTCTGTTTAAAGAGGATTTCTGGGGCATCCATACAGCCTAGCGATCTTTTTATTATTTTTTTTTATTCTTTGCCCCAGGGGTACAGGTCTGTGAATCATCAGGCTTACATCTTTCACAGCACTCACCAAAGCACAAACCCTCCCCAATGTCCATAACCCATCCACCCTATCCCTACCCTCCCACCCCCCAGTAACCCTCAGTTTGTTTTGTGAGATCAGGAGTCTCTTATGGTTTGTCTCCTTCCCCATCCCTAGCAATCTGATTCTGATTCCCTTGGTCTGGGGAGGGGCTCAGGAATTTGCATTTCTAACAAGTTCCCCTAAGGGAGTCCCCTGGAGGAACCCAACCAAGCTAAAGATGCTGGCACCGAGGTTGCAAGTTTTGGGACCGGAAGCAAGGATCCCCGCGCTGTCCAATACGGAGGCCACTAGCCACAGATGGCTATGTAAATTACTGAAACAAAATAAAACTTAAAATTCAGTTCCTCAGTAGCACTAGCCACATTTCAGATGGTCAACTGCCACATGTAGGTAGTAGCTACTATATGGAACGGCGTCCAGGATCGAACATTTCCATCGCCAGAGAAAGTTCTACTGGATGGCATTGCCCAGACCGAGGTGACCGTTCTAAAAATGAAGGCTGATCTTTGGTCCCCCTCTTACCCGTAAGATTTCAGAGGCTCTCACTTCCTAAGAGTAAAAGCACGCAAAGGACGTCGAGAGCCGGGAGGGCATAGACACGCTCCTGAACTGGGAAACCCTGACAATGCCGGCAAGTTCAGAGCTTCCCAGGCTAGAGAAAGGCCAAGAACTTTGAGCTCATTGGCTGATGGTGGGGGGGCGGCTGCCAGCGCTTTCCTTTGATTGGGTACTTTCTCAGAGCGGAAAGCCAATCCTCGAGGGCGGTGGGGGCGGGGCCAGGCTCGCCTTACAGGCCCCGCCCCGAGTTCCGGGCGCTCTCAACACCGCAGGCGAGTCGGCTTGGCGGTGAGTTCTGACCCCCCCTACCTCCTTAGATCCGTCTGGTGCTTTAATCTGGCTCACCGCTTTGGGAGTGGGGAGTTGGGGGCAGGTCCTCCCTCCCGCTGCGGGGAGCACCCTCCCCCCAGCCCTGAACCCCACGTGTCCAGTCTCGCCCTGTGCGTGCTGTCACCGCCTATGAAATGGCCTGGCGGGTAGAGGGGTGGGAATGGGAGAGATTGCAGTGGGCCCCGAGATACCCAGGCTGTGTCCCCACAGGAGGATGGCTCAGGAGGAAGAGGGGAGGCTGTCCGAGGCGCGGGCCCGGGTGGGGGCCTTACACGGCATCACCGACGTGGGCCACAAGCTGCTCTTCTATAAGCGCTGGGCTCCAGACTATGACCAGGTAAACCTGCCAGGCTCCTCACGTCGACCTCTCTTGCTCGCCCAGCCTCAACTTTCCTATCTGTAAAGTGGGAACAGTTAGCCTCGCACACCCCCAACCGTGGCTTGTGAGAATGAGGTGAGCCCCTGCAGTCCTCCCCCCTTCAAGGACTAGCCCCTCTTCAGCTCATCCACAGCAGCCCTGCCCTCTGGCCAGCCCCGTGGCTCCTCATGAGCAGCCCCTAGAAATCAGGAACCAAGACCAAGCCACCCTGGGACTGCAGGCCAGGCAGAGGGGCTGGCTGCCTGGAGGAGGTGCCCCTTGAGGGGTTACTATGGACCAGGAAGAGAGCGCTCCCTTGGCTAGCAGAGCAGTTCCCAGCAGTGGGCTGGGTGCTGACTCTCATTCTGGAAGAGGAAAGCATCTCGTGCTGGAATCCCCGCAGGGCTGGAGCCCTGGTGAGCGCAGCACACACAAACAACCCCCCCACCCCCCCACCCCACCCCCACACAGCTTGGCCTGGCTGACTCCTAGACAACCCTGCCTGGAGGTCCCCCAAACAGTGGGGCACTCGTGCCAGTCGGCTCTCAGTGATCTGTCCCCAGGACGTGGCCGCCCTGCAGTACCGTGCCCCACGCCTTGCAGTGGACTGCCTTACCCAGGCCCTTCCAGGCCCACCGCACGCCGCCCTGATCCTGGATGTGGCCTGTGGCACCGGCCTGGTGGCTGCCGAGGTGAGGCCTCCCCGGATCCCTCTGCCCTCTCTTCCGCTCCCCACTTGTTCAGATTGCCTTTCACCCCTGGCCCCAGAACTCCGCCTCCCCCCAGCCCGTCAGACTCATGGGTCCCAAACACTTGGACTGCAATTACTGCGGAGCCCACTGCCCTCCCCAGGTGCAGAGACCCAGCTGGGAGATGGCAGGTCTGAACTGTGACTGAGTCGTCCCCCCACCCCCCCCCCCCCCAACTCCNAGGCTCGGGGCTTCCTCCAGCTGCACGGAGTGGATGGGAGCCCAGAGATGCTGGACCAGGCCCGAGCCCATGGCCTCTACCAGCACCTCAGTCTCTGCATCCTGGGCCAGGAGCCTCTGCCCAGTTCTGAAGGTACTTCCCCTCCTACCCAGATACCTTACCAGTGCCCCTTTCTCTTGGCCAGCCTCTATCCCCCCCTCCACAAGCCCCCTCTCACACCGAGCCCCCCAAAGCCTCACTGAACCCCTCTCTGATCGGATGTTGGCCCAGAATGGGGCCACACCTGCCAGATCCCCCTGCCACAAGGGCCAGGCCCGGTCCCTCCTATTGGGTATCATGAGGCCATGACGAAGACAAAGCCCCACAGTGCCTCTCCACTTTCCACGTAGGGACCTTCGATGCGGTACTGATAGTGGGGGCTCTCAGTGACGGCCAGGTGCCCTGCAGTGCCGTACCTGAGCTTCTGCGAGTCACCAAGCCAGGTGAGGAGCAGCCCATCTGACCCCAGGCCCACACCTCTCCCCCCACCCTCCCACCCCCACTGCCATGGGAGCAGACAGCAAGCCTCAGAGCCTCTCAGGCCAGGCGGGGTCACACAGCCTAGCCTCGCATCCCAGCCACCAGCAGCCACCAGCAACAGAGCCAGGCAAACAGGCAGGGCAGATGGGGAGCCAGCTGGCCTCTTACCCATAGGACAGCTCCGATCTCCTCTCTGGCTCTGTCTCCTCAGCTCCAAGCAGTGGCAGAGCCCCTGCCCCCACAGGATTGCGGTGGGCGGGAAGAGGGCCAGGCCACAGGTGGGCCCACGCTCTGATAAGTTAGAGACGGGGAGTGAGGGAGGCCCACACAGGAACACGGCCACAGGCAGAAGCCGGAAGTCAGGAAGACAGCCACAGGAAGTGACCGGCAGGAAGGGGAATGGCGGAGCGGGAGGATGATGAGGCAGGGGAAGCCCCAAAGGTGCTCCCCATTGCAGAAAGACTGTATGTTCTCCCCCCTCGTTGGGCCCAGTAGGGCCCATGGCTAAGCCTGGGCAGGTCTGGGCAGGCTTCAGCCTCCGGGAACTGTGGAGGTTGACAGAAGCAGGGTCTTGAGTGGGGCCAGAGAGAGAAGTAGGGACAGGGCTTGAGAGAGCGGGAAGCTCCCCTCAGAACCAGGCCAGTCCGTGCTCATCAGGCCCCTCAGCTGGCCGGAGCCCGTCTGTCTGCCCACATGACACAGGCTCCCCTGTGTTGGAGCCTTTCCTCTCCCAGAGCCCCATCCACCCACCCTGCAGGGCCCTGCTGCTCCTCACCCCTTCCTCCAGCAAGCCCTCCAGACACCATCTCTCCTATGTGTCTCTGAGCCTGCGATGGGCATGCTGTAGGTGCCTGGAGAAGTCCCAAAAGGATAGGTCATTCATTCATTCATTCGTTGAACGAGGGCTTAATGACCCCACAGTCCTTTCTATGACCCCAGGGAATCAGCTCCACTCTGTAAGCTGGGAAGACGGGCTCAGAGAGGTGAGGGGACTTGCCCGAGGCCTGAAGTGCTTTCTTCCTGTGCCTCCAGACACAGCCACATCCTCCAGCAGAGGGGCTAGGTGAGCAGCGAGGATGGAGCCCCCCTGTCCAGGGGATTAAGCCAAGAATTCCTAGAGTAAAGGACACTGGGGCCTGGAAGGGTGTGTAGGAGGCTGTCAGAGGAAGCAGAGGGGTATTCCTTGGGGCTGGGAGGGTATATGCCCCCGAGGACACCCTTGAGGACAGGAGCAGAAAGGGACAACCTTCAGCCTAGAAGCATGGTTCCTGCCCCTCCCCCACTCATCTTCCCCCACCCCGCCCTCCCCAGGGGGGCTGGTGTGTCTGACCACCAGGACCAACCCATCCAACCTGCGCTACAAGGAGGCACTGGAGGCTACTCTGGATGGGCTGGAGCGGGCTGGGGCGTGGCAACGCCTCAAGGCCTGGCCCGTGGACCAGTGGGAACTGGCCACCTCCGAGCTTGAGGTGGGGCCTGGAACTTCTGACAATGATGGCTTCATCTCTGGCATCGTCTACCTATACCGTAAGCAGGAGGCGGCCCAGATGGAGGGAGTGAGGCCCTGCCCTCAGCCCCCCACTGACCTCTAACCTTCCATGTGACTTCAGCCAGGCCCATCCTGGGGCCTCCTCTGCTTCATCTGTAAAATGGGGCCCCTGTGCCCACCTTGCCCCTCAGGGAGTTCTGCCTATTAAATGAGTCCCAGAAGGGGCCCAAGGACTCTGGCTCTGATTCTGTCCCCCAGGAAGGTGACATCTGTCCCTGAGGACAGAAGTGAGAAGAGACGGAACAGAGAGGGCTCCCACCCCAGGCCTTCCCTGAGCCGGGAATGATAGGGCCGCAGGTGTGACCCTGTGACTCCTGCCATCATGGCGGCTCCTCTCACGCTAGCTGGAGGACAGGGAGACCCGTGCTCGTGTCCCTGGCCTTGACCGATACTTTCGCATGTCCAGGATTTAGAGAAGAGTCAGAAAGCCCTGTGTGTCTTGGAGGCTCATTAGGAAGGAGTCAGGATTCAGAGGGCTGGAGAAAGGGAAAAGGACATTCCAGACACAGACACAGCAGAGACAGCCTGGGCCAAGGCCAGGACACGGGACCTGGAGGGCAAGCGGATCAGCCTGGCTTCCCAGACAAAGCTGGGACAGAGAGGGAGCAGGCAGGTGCCTCACTCCCTGGGGCTGACCGTTCTCACGTGGCCCCCCAAACCCTTCACCGTGGTCCTGGGCACACAGTGAGTTTCCTATCTATGGCTTTACCTTCTAACAAATGAAGGGCTTTGAGCCAGGTGATTCCAAAGGTGAGGGCCAGCTCTGATTTGCCACATTTCCTCAAAACCAGTTGTTTTTTTTTAAGATTTTATTTATTCATTTGACACAGAGAGAGAGATTACAAATAGGCAGGGAGGCAGGCAGAGAGAGAGGAGAGAGGAGGAAGCAGGCTCCCCACTGAGCAGAGAGCCCGACGCGGGCCTCAATCCCAGGACCCTGGGATCCATGACCTGAGCCGAAGGCAGCGGCTTTAACCCACTGAGCCACCCAGGCGCCCCAAAACCAGTTTTTTTAAGCATTCTTGTCCCAGCCAGGACACAGTGGTCCTGCTCCTCGCCGACCCCCCACCCAGGCTTCTAGCCCTGCCCTGCCCACCTTCAGGGCTGAAATCAGAAACGATACGGTCTTCCTGTACACAGGTCCCATTTATTGTAGAAAATAATAGTAATTACCATGACAAACAGATCTCGTTAAGTTACAAAACAGAAACCGCAGAGGAGGCAGGAAAAAGGCCCAGGACTTCCTGGGAGTGAAGGCCAGAGAGAGACGGTTTCCCCTCCACCCCCACCCCTGTCCCCAGGATGTCCAGTGACCTTGGCAGGGGCGGCGGATGTCGCAAGTCACAAGAGTCCCAGGGTCCTGTGTCCGAGGGTGCTGAGGCGGAGCCCTGAGGCTGCAGGGTGGGGACAGGAAGGGGTGCGGGCGGCCTGGGCAGCCTCCATGGCCTCCTCCCCACCACTACCCAAACCAGTTTATAGCCCCTTCACCCCTCCCCTCTAAACCCGTCTGTCAACTCTGTGTCAACTCTGGCTCCGCGGTCAGGTGGGTGAGTGAGGCCCCAGCCGTTCTCCTGGACAACACAGGAATGGGCAGGGCACCCACTGGGAGGCAGAGCCCAAGCGAATTCAGGGCTGAGCTGTCCTGACCAGCAGGAGCCAGCTGCCCCCGCCCCCACCACACCCTGTGACTCCTGCCCCCTCTCCTGTGTCCACGGGCCCTTCAGCGGAGAGAGGCACAGCGGTCTCTTTCTGTCCATCCTTGCTGGTGTAGGGGGGGGGGGCTCGGGTCAGTGTCCAAGGGGGGCCAGAAGGGTCTGAGGGCTGCCAGGCCAGTGGCCCGGCTCAGTCCCCGTGTGCCCAGCCCCAGGCAGCCTGCAGCCCCATCCTGGGCTCTCAGGTTGCGCCTTCAGTCCGGGGAGGGACAAAGCCGGCGGGGCAGAGCTTGAGGAGCGGGCGCCTTACACGTAGTTGCTGGCTGGGGCGGAGCGGGCGGCGGAGTACTTGGCCGAGTAGGGCTTGTCGGTGCGGGGCGGGCAGTTGCAGCAGAGAAGGGCTCCCCCGAGCAGCAGCAGCCCCGAGGCGGCCCAGCCGATGTAGAGAGAAGCGCCCATCTCCCGCTTCTGGCCCGAGGCCACCAGCGGGTTGTAGAAATCCCGGATGATGGTGTTGGCCGTCCAGGATGCCGGCACCATGACCAGCAGGCCGGCCAGCAGGAACACCACGCCCGCCACAATCATGGTCTTGGCCTTGGCGCTCTCATCCTCCACGCAGTTGGTGCACTTGCCCCCCACCACGGACAGCAGCACCCCCAGCACGGCGAGGAGGATGCAGATGACCATGAGGGCGCGGGCCGCCTGCAGGTCCTGCGGCAGCGCCAGCAGCGAGTCGTACACCTTGCACTGCATCTGGCCGGTGCTCTGCACCACGCAGTTCATCCACAGGCCCTCCCAGATGGTCTGCGACGTGACGATGTTGCTGCCGATGAAGGCCGTCACGCGCCACATGGGCAGCGCGCAGCTCAGGATGGCGCCCAGCCAGCCCAGCACCGCCAGCGCGATGCCCATCACCTGCAGCCCCATGGAGGCCATGGCTCAGCGTCTGCAGCGGCGGGGAGGGGGGTCTAGAACCTGGAAGGCTGCGGGGCTCCGGCCCTGGGGGCTGTAGGAATCCAAACACGGAGGGCAGACCGCAGGGAAGACTTTCACTTGGAGTCCAGAGGTGTTGGATCAGCTCCCCAGGTCCCTAGTCTTCTACAAGCAGGAGCCCAGTAGCTCCCTTCAGCAGCCGGCTCCCGCGCGCAAGACCTGAACGGTTATATGGCTCTGCGGTGGGGGCGGGAGCAGAGGGAGGGGTTTCAGTCACTGGGGCCTGCCCCCCCCACCCCCGACCAGTTTCTCTGGATTCCTGAACCCAGGCCAACTTGAAGGCACTTCAAGGCCTCAGCCCGGGGCCCCTGAGTCAGGATCCTGGAGAGCCAGTCTCAGGGGAAACTGCCCTCTCCCCCTGCCCCCGGCCCGTTGCTGAGGTCAGCCTGGAGACAGACACTGAGTCACAGCTCCTGGGCACCTGGACGCATGAGGCAGCCAGCCCCAGCCCGGGTCGGGTCCTAAACACCAGGATCCCCACACCTCGGGCTCCCTCATTCCAGGTTTGGGTGGGCAGACAGGGTGGGGACGGTCAGGGAGAGGGTCTGAGGATGAAGTCCTGGGAATGTCAAGGAGGGGCCCCACCTTGATTACTGTAGTCCGGCCCTTATCACTGTCGCCTCTGGCCCCGTCACCACCTCCCCGGGGATTTCGGTGTGGGCTTCCTGAGGGTGGTTTGGAGAACACGGAGGTGGGGGGGGCAGGACTGCTGGGTCTGTCACCTGCTGTCCCCTCCCTTCCCACTGCCAGGCTCCCCAGCTCTGCAGAAGAGGAAGTCTTTGGGCTGAAGAGAAAAGGAAGCCTGTCCCCTCACCAGGAGAGTTTCGGCCAGTCCCCCGCCCCCCGCCCTTCCCCAGCCCCGGGGGCTGAAGCTGCTTGCCCAGAACTGAGTGGGGGAGGTCAGGGAGAGCAAGCCATGGCCAGGCCCTGGGAGCAGAAGCAAAAGTCTGTTTACTCTGGGAAGACACACAGAGCAGTGGTCAGATAAAGCGAGGATAGGGGCAAAGTCCCATGAGACCTGGACGGGGAGGAAGAACAGACTGGATAGAGGTGGGGCGCTGGGGAGGGGGCTTGGGAGGGAAGGGGAGCGGAGGGGCACAACTCCCTGGGGGGCGGGGGGGGCTGTAGTCCCTGTTTCTGTACTGAGGGCGGGAATCACCAGGAATGGGGCCCCTGGGAGTTGTGCAAGGCCGCAGGTCTGGGTGAAGGAGGACATTTGGGGAGAAGCAACATGGAGGGCAAAGGTACAGGAGCTTGGGGAAATGCAGCTAGTTCTAGGAACCCAGAGGAATCCAGTCTGACCAGACCCTGGGGTTGTGGGGGAGGGGCCGCGGGAGAAAGGGCCAGAAACCTCTGCCCCAAATATCACGGGCCCCAGGATGAGCAAGGGCATGGGGTGCCAGGCAGACAGGGGTCCACACACCTTAGAAAGATGTCTCTGGAAACCGAAAGGAGGTGAAAGAAAGCAGAGCAGGGTTTTGGGGGGTCTTTGTGGGGGACAGTGGTTGGGCCTCACTCGTCCCCCAGGGATCAAGGGAACCCCTCACCCTCCACATAGTCACTACCAACATGGTTCCAAGGCATCCCTGAGCTCGAAGCACTGTCCGGCATCCTGGGATGGCCGCGTGTCCCCCAGCTTCCTACAGGAGAATCAGCCAGCGTGCGTGGTTTAGGTTGGAGTCATGTGTGAGCCTCGGCGACTTGGGAGGCCTTTGAGATGCCGTGTGGATGGGCTGACAAATCACAGGGCTGGCTGGGACAATCTAACGCGGTGGGGAAGTTGAGGTCTTGCGTTGTGGTTGGCGGTACACACAGCGCCCCCTCCCATGAGGCTGTGGGCTCCCAGAGGCAGAAGTCGGGGTGCTCAATGAATGCTTGGGGCACCGAGTAAGGCAGGAGGCACTCTCCTGGTTCCCAAATGCACCCCCCACTTCCCTTACACTGCTCCCCCCTCCAGGCGCGCGCGCGCGCACACACACACACACACACACACACACACACACACACACACACACACACACACACACACACACACACAAACACAAACAGGGACGGTTTCTGCCTAGACCACACCTCCCGGGTTTTCCTTACAAGGCTCAGAGCGGAGGAACAGCAGACGCCTGCAGGCTGAACAACAGAGATAAGTACCCTCCCAGATTGGCAATAAGTGCTTTCCTGTGATGACCTCATCGAAAGTAAGTAGGGCAGGGACTCTGACAGCCTTTGTACAGATAGGTAAACTGAGGCCGAGAGAAGGCCAAGGGCTTGGCCAGGACGGGATGGGCACTCCATCATCAGAGCCTCCTTAGTCAGAGGCCCCTCATCCATGGTCCCAGCCCTTCAGTAAGCTTTCAGAGTCCAGAGGTGGGTTGCCCAGATAGCCAGACCCCGGCCGCACCCCACCCCACCCCCGCTCCTGCCAACTTCCTGCCCTTGTTTTCTTGTGACACAGCTAACTGGCATCTGGAGAAATGCGGGGTGGGGGGAGGGCGCACATGGGTCCTAGACCTTTCCACCTGTGGCTCAAAGAAGTGACTAAGAAGCTGTCCTTCCCTGCCCAGTTCAGCCAAGCACATCGCGGTTGGGGGAGGGGCTGAGCACAGGGAAAGGACAGGTGCAGGGGGGCCCAGGTGAAGGGCAGGCCCAAAGCAGGGGAGGTCTATGGGAAGCCTGGATGGGGCTGTGGGTCCAGGTATGCGGAAGGAACAGGAGGTCCCCGGGACCGTGAGCAGCTCTGCACATGAGCGGAGCTGGAGAAATATGTGTGGAGGCTTGACTTAGGCCAGGAGGTACTGGCAGGGTCCCACCCACCTGTTGCAGGAAAAACACCAGGAGAAACCAGACACTTTTCCTGCAGGCGCTCTGGCTCTGGCTCCGGCTCCGGAGCCTGCCGCTCCTAACAGCTTGAACAATGTTTTACTGTGACATCTAATGGGTCTGCCATCTACCATCTTTGCTTCTGTGCTGAGGAGGTCAGGGCTGGCACTTTCTTCCTTGTCTTTCACCCAGTATTCATTGTCTAATTCTATGCTGATAGAATTGCATCATGCATGCCGGTTTTTTCAAGGACAGCCCTCTCCCCAGATCAGTGCCCCCATCACTGCCCACCTCATAAGCATCTCCCCAGCCGTGTGACCTTGGAGAGGCCCGTTTCCTTCTGAGCCTCAATTTCCCTCTTTGTCAAATGAGGACATCGGCGCTCCTCCCCTATGGAAGACACCTGACACATGAGATGAGGGTGTGAAAATGCCTTGTCAGCTGGAAAGTGCAGTACCAACGAGGACGAAGGAGCCACCCCTGGG
Organism: Ailurus styani; assembly: GCA_002007465.1. Classification (NCBI taxonomy): domain Eukaryota; kingdom Metazoa; phylum Chordata; class Mammalia; order Carnivora; family Ailuridae; genus Ailurus; species Ailurus styani. The sequence goes on from LNAC01000109.1 coordinate 2,197,099, forward strand.
CTCTGGTACAGCTCACAGCAGGTGGGAGCTGGGACTTCTTAGACCTCTCCTCCCCAGAGCCCTAGGAGCTCAGCCAAGCCCAGGATGGCAACTCCCCACCCCACCCCCATGCACACACCCCATGCCCGGTGTCCACTCCCCCGACATCCCTAGGAGGACAGCTACGGTCTCCCACCCAAACCTAGCCATTCCGCTGTCTTCTGAGCCTAGAGCCTGTGTCCTTGCAGGGACTTCGCCCAGCCTGCCAGACCCCTACCAGGACAGCCAGAAGAATCTCCTTGGGCCAAGCAGACCTGGGCTCTGGGAACTTTCCTCCTTATTTCCTGGGAACAAGGAGATTAAGACCAGGAGAGCTGGTGTCAGCTCAGAATTATCCCCGGACACCACCACCCCCCCGCCATAACATAACATTTTGATCCTTACAAAATCAAGCAGATTTTTTTGAAGACAAAAAGGAAACAGACTCACTCTCAGCTCAAAAATTAGTCTAGCTGAATGGGCGCCTGGGTGGCTCAGTGGGTTAAAGCCTCTGCCTTTGGATCTCACGGTCCTGGGATCGAGGCCCGCATCGGGCTCCCGGCTCAAAAGGGAGCCTGCTTCCTCTTCTCTCTCTCTGCCTGCCTCTCTGCCTACTTGTGATCTGATCTCTCTGTGTGTCAAATAAATAAATAAAATCTTTAAAAAAAATTAGTCTAGCTGAAAGTTAGTCCAAAATATTTATTTCTGGGAAGCCTGCGTGGCTCAGTCAGTAAAGCATCTGTTGCCTTTAGCTCAGGTCATGATCCTGGATCGTGGGATTGAATCCCACATCGGGGTCCCCCCTCAACAAGGAGTCTGCCTCTGCCCCTGGTTCATGCTCTCTCTCTCTCTGCCAAATAAATAAATAAAATATTTTTTTAAAAAACCATTTATTTCTGCAGAAGTTTACAAACTCATTAGCCCACAGCCACGAGTTAAGATTCTGTTCTTTTTTTGAACCAGAGATGACGCCATTAAGTTCTAAGATGTTTAAATTTCAGTAAATAATCTGCAACAATCCTCCGTGAGCATACACACTGTGTCACCAAGGGTCACTTCAGACCATCTCCCTGCATTGTTCCAAGGCAGAATTTCCAGGAGGCTTCCAGCAATAGGCGGTCACCTCCAGCCCTGGCCGGTGTGGACCAGCCGCCTCCTGCTCAGCTCTGGAAGCCACCGGGATTTCCCCAGGGTGGATCCTGCTTCGCTGGGAAGGCTGGCCCCCAGGCTGGCACTCTCTGAATCTGGGGGAGGATGTGGAGGCCCCTTTGTGGCTGTCCTATGAAATAGCCCCAGCTCTCCCTGGGTTGAGTCCCAGCTCTGCTACGACCCGTTCCGTGACATTGGGCAACAGCCTTGAACTCCCTCAACTGATTTCCTCATCTGGGTAAGGAGGATGACGAGGTCTCCTTCCCAGGCTCTGGGAAGCGCAGTGAAGACACACAGCCAGGGCCCAGGACCTGGGCCCACTCGGTCCCCTGAGAGTCTTCTGGCCGCCCTGACGGGGCCCTGGTGCGCCCAGAGGACAGGCCCCAGAAAGCCACAGTTCTCGGGCTCAGAAGTGGAGGCCCAGCCCCGAGCTGAGCGCGTCGCCCTCGGCCCTTGGCCTGGCAGCCCACAGCGGTGCCGTCCTCCCCACTGGCTCCGGATGGGGTAATGACAGGCCTGACTGCCCGGCCTGGCCAGACGGGCTGAGCCCGTGCTGCCCCAGGCTGGGCCCCACGTGGGCTGAGGGAGAGGGTGGCGAGGGGGAGGGTGGCAGTTCCAAGGAAGAGAAGCTGGGCTGGCCGCCCCCCACCCCCGGGCAGAGGGACAGGGATGGCTTCGGTGAGAGGGAGGGGCTGGGGGGTCCCCTGTGCTTGGTTAGAGAGAAGGTCAGATGCGGCAAGGATTCTGAGGGGGAGACTTACAGAGAGGACGGACTGAGTGAGTCTTTAATTGTTTCCCATTAAGTTTGTGCCTTGGATCCCAGCTTCGGGCTGGTGGTTTCAAAAAGTCTTGTATTTATGGGTGACTGTCACCATCCTCACCGTCCCACCACGCTGTCCAGCCGTTCACAGGCGGGCCACTCCCCTACTTCTCAGTGAGCTCCATCCCGGCCCCAGGCATGAGACGTCCTTCCCACCCACCCCAGTCCCTCCCCGCCCCACGCCCCCTCCTCATTTCTGTCGGTTATGTCTTCAATTTTCTGGAAGCAGTGGAAGGAGAGAACCTAAAGGCCAGGGGATCCTTGAGGACTCTAATCTGATGGAGGAGTCAATCCCGCCCAGCCCCACCCCTCCCCAGCCAGGAAACCTGCTTCTGCCAGACCCTTCCAGTCAGTTGGTCAGCAAACAGTTTTCAAATACCTGACATGGGCCAGGCACCAGGCTGAGGGCCTTAGTATTACAAGAAATAATTTTCTCTGGGTGCCTAGGTGGCTCAGTGGGTTAAGCCTCTGCCTTTGGCTCAGGTCATGATCTCAGGGTCCTGGGATCCAGCCCAGCATTAGGCTCTCTGCTCAGCAGGGAGCTTGCTTCCCCCTCTCTCTCTGCCTGCCTCTCTGCCTACTTGTGCGCGCGCTCTCTCTCTGTGTGTCAAATAAATAAATAAAATCTTTAAAAAAAAGAAAGAAATCATTTTCTCTTACTATAGAACTACATGGGGGGTATCGTTCCCATTGTAGAGATGGAAAAACTGAGGCTCTGAGAACTGATGTGACATTCAGGGCCACCAGAATAATGACAAGGCCAGGATCCACACCTAGCCCTACCTGATTCTGGGGCTTCACCTCTCCACCCACCCTCTCTCCTGCACTGGACAGGCCCAGGGCCAGACATGGAGCTCAGTGAGGAGTCTGGCCAGCACTTGCCCTCAAGGTCCCTGGATCTGAATAGACAGTTTCCTACACCAGAGAGGCCAGCTCTGTGTGAACTCTGAAAAGGAAAGAGCCAGCTCCACCGGCAACCCAGGCCAGGCTTCCTGGAGGGAGTGACAGGTGGAAGAGAGAGTTCTCCAAAAAGGGAAATGGGGAGGGGTGGGGGAAGGGAGGGCCTCTGGGAGGGGGGGTGCTTTGTGGGGTCTGGAGCCAACAGATGATGGGGCTGGGCTGGAAAGCAAGTTGGGCTTATCAGGGGAGGCCTCGAGTGCCCAGCCCTGGAATGTGGGGACACAAGGGAGCCACAGACAGGCTTTGAGCAAGGGCAGGCCCAGTCAGCTGTGACTTGTAGGGAAGTACCTGGGCCAGTGTAGCAGGTTAACTGGAGAATGAGAGACAGGAGGGCTGCCCTGTTTTCAGGTAGATGAAGGAGCATCAGGGCAGGGAAGACGGGGCTTCCCTGGGGAAGGGGGCTGGGGTGGGTGGGTCATCTTGACCCAGGACCAGCCTGGATCCCAGAGCAGCCCACTGGCCCTGCACTAGGCTGGGCCGTGCCTCCAGTGGGCAGAGCCAGGGGCTGGGGGCCCCACCCGGCTGGTGGGAACCTCCAAGAAGCCTGGAACCCAGCACTCTTGCCCTCCAAGCAGCCGGGGCAGGGCCCACGCCTGCTGACAACAGAGCAGAGAAGCTGTTTCTGTTTTCATGACACACCGAGAGGGAGAGAGAAACCAGCAGGCCGACCTGGGGACTCCCGGGTTGGAAGCTAGTGAGTCAGCAGTGACAGGCCGGGAACAAAACCTATCCAAAGTCTAGGGATCCTAAGTGGCATCACCCCAACCCCAGGTGACTCAGAGATCACATTACCCTTCCCTCCCGCTGCAGAGGGCCCCAGGCCTTGCTTCCGCGCCTCTGGCCTGGATGGGGCAGACCCCACCCCCACATCCTGACCCCTCGCCTCCTCGGGCCCCATCAGTCCAGCTGCTAGATCTTCTTGGTCCTCCTGCCAGGTGCACCCACTGACCCAGCCTGGCCAGCAGTCCTCATACCCCATGGCTCCCAGTTCCAGATGGGTCAAGCTCCGAGGAAGGGCCCCCAACCCCACCTGCCCCACCAGCTGGGAGGCAGGAGGTAGGGCCTAGCCCGGAGCAGCCATGCTTGTGGTCAGGCTTGAACTTTTCTCTTTTTCAGTGCTCTTTTTATGGCAGGGCTTAACCTACCTGGTTTGAACTTTTGATGTGTGCCCGGGTACCCACCCGCAGCACTTAGTCACACCCTCCCTCCTTCCTCCACACACCCCTGCTGCTCTCCAATGTGGCTGGGGGAGCCGCAGAGGCCTGGGGGGGTGGGGGTGGGGGGAGGCGGGGCACTGGCCAGCCGCCACCAGCGTGGTGTTACCACCCTCACTCCACAGCTCTCCCCCAACTCCCGAGCAGCCTACCCAAGCCAGGCCTCACGACCCAGGCAGTTGGAAGCTCCCTGCACACACCTGGGTGTGCAGCCAGGCTCCTGAGTTTTAAGTTTTGTTTCTTTACTTTCAGTCACCTTATTCCAGCCTTTAGCATCTCAGCCGGCTGGCAGGAAAGCCAACATTGCTCCTTCCTGCAGCTCCTTCTTTGCCCAGGGTTCCTCTTGGTCCCAGGACACCCACAAGTCCCTCCTTGTCCCATCAGTCATTGCCAGGTCCTGGCTGTCATGGAAACCTCCAGGCTCCAGGCCCAGTGGCCCCTCCAGGGCCTGGGGCTCAGCGGCCTCCCAGGCACATGGAGGAATCAGAAATCACTGACCAAGAACCATGCAGCCATCGCCTAAAAGGTATCACCTTCTGTTCCGGGGAATAGCGCACCCAGTGCGTAGTAGGCACGCACAGTAGGAGCTTCCCTGTCCCGGCACATTCTCCAGTGGCCCACAGCCCCCCAAGTCCTGGCATCCCAATGGAGCCACCTCTTGCCTGTCCTTTCGGTCTGTCTTCACTCCAGAACACCAAACTCTGGCTCTCCTTGACCTTCGTCTCTACCTTGGGGTCAAGCTCAGGGAGAGCTTCTGCCTCAGCCCTGCCTCTCTTCCCATCCACCCCCCTCACACCAACCATTGTTTCCCCAGCCTCCTCGCTGGCCTCTCTCCGGCCTCACCCTCCACCCCAAGGGCACAGTGACCTTGAGACACACACTGACCTCCGGTCGCAGAAGCCTTTGCCCGGGGCCCCAAGTGAGCAAGATGACGTCCACCCCCAGGAGCAGACCCTAAAGTCTACCCTAGTTCTAGCCCAGACTTTCTCTCCTGCCACGTATCCTAATGTCCTGATGTCCTAGCCGGCCACCACATCCGCCAGCCACCTGCCCCTTATCACTGCGCTCTGAGCACACCGCATCCTTCTCAAGCCTCCTACCTTTGCACAGACTGAGGCCTCTGCCCAATAAGTACTCTCACCATTTTGCCAACATGGCAAAGCCCATCCCATCCTTCAAACCCCAGCTCTCAGACCGCTCCAGGGGGAGAGGGGGGACTGTGCACTCACCCACATGGTGTGGTCACCCCCATTGGAGCACCATGCTGCCCACGGATGTGGCCTCTGCCACTTGTCCCCCTTACCAGGCTGGGGGTTCCTTGAGGGCAGAGTGCCCATGCACTGCTCTCTGAGCCTCCCAAGAGAAGCCCAGGTGCGTCTGAACCCACATCAAAGGCTAGCTCCTGAATTCTTAGTATCGCTGGACATGAGTGGAACTAAGAAAGCAGGTATCAGGTATTACTAGAAATAAATGCTTGGCTAAAAGGAGGAAAAGAGACGAATCTCCCGGGCAGAAAAGAACCAAAAAATGAGGGTAAAGGCTGTACCTTCATTAAGGGGAAGCATAACCCCCTTGCTTCAAGTGTGGACTACAGTCACCTCCTTCCAAAGAGGACAGCTCAGGAAGGGGGAGAAAAGAGTAAGTGTATAGTAGAAGAACCTGACACAGAAGGCCTCAGCCAGGTGATCAAGGTCAACAACCATAACTAGAAGACGTGTTGGTCTGGGACGTCTGGGTGGCTCAGTCATTAGGCGTAGGTGTCTGCCTTCTGCTCAGGTCATGATCCCGGGGTCCTGGGATGGAGCCCCCCACATCTGCATCCGGCTCCCTGCTTCTCCCTCTTCCTCTTGAAAAAAAAAATAATAATAGGGGCGCGTGGATGGCTCAATCAGTTAAGCGTCTGCCTTTGGCTCAAGTCATGATCTCAGGGTTCTGGGATCTAGCCCCGCATGGGGCTTCTTGCTCAGCGGGGAGTCTGCTTCTCCTTCTGCCTCTGCCCCTCCCCCTGCTCATTCTCTCTCTCTCCCTCTCTCAAATAAATAATAAAATCTTTAAAAAATAATAATAATAAAGCTGCTTCAAAAACAACAGCAATTAGCACTTCCCCAGTGCCTGTCGCAGGGGGCTGAGATAGCACGGGGCTGGGGTGACGGGTGCGGGACCGCAGCAAGGCAGTGGAAATTCGGGGTGCCTCTCTACACCCCGCCCACAACCCCCTGTCCCCAGTGCGCTGGGATGCCCAGCAAGGAGACAGAGCCCCTTGGCAGTGGCGCTGCATTCCCGCGGAGTGCTGGCTGTCCATCTCCCTGCCCGGGTGGGGCCAGCCCCGGGTCTGCCGCCGCCCTCCGGGAGTCGCCCCCGTGTGTTTGCTTGTGCGAACTACAGCCTCCGTAGGGGCACAGCGCCCAAGGGCCCAAGGAGCAGAGTTTGGAAAATCTGCTCCCGCGCTCTGGCGGGTGAGGGGAAGAGAGGGCTGTGACCGGCAGGGGTGCCTGCGATGGGGCCGCCAAAAGTGCCCCCAATGGGGTTCAGCTAAGGGAGGGCCTTTAGTGCAAATCGTGAGTCATAGGTGGGGTTTACAGATTTTCCATCATGATGGAAAATAAAAGCTGACCTGGGGCGGCCGGTGGCTGGGCGGGTAGGGGGGGTGGGGGTGGGGTCAGGCTGGGCAGGCCTGAAGTGGGTGCCCTTGGGTGAGGGCACAGCAAGTGTGGCTGAAGCTCTGAAGCAGAGGGCGGGGAGGGGATCACCCATCACCCAGGGCAGGACGGTGAGGTCCATGGAAAGGGGGCAGCCCACACTTGATGGGGTGGCCCCAGGAGCAGGGGAGGGGCCCCAGGGGAAGCTGGTGGCACTACAGCCCTGGCACCCTGTCCCGGGTCTATCGGGAGGGGTGGACCTGAGGACTGGGCTTGGGCATGAGGGGAGGACAGCTGTCCCTCCACAGAAGGGCAGGAAGGAGGGGAGGTAGAGACGCCAGTGCCTGGGGAGAAGGGGAGGAGGGGCAGGAGCTGTCCAGGAGCCCCTGGGGTGATGGCGACTCCAGAGTCACGTCCCCTGCTGTCCCCTCACCTGGCCAGTCACCCTTTGGGCCATGGCCGGGCCACCAGGGTCTGGCCCACTTGTTCGTGGACTGGAGAGGCAGTCTGGCCAAGGACACGCTGGCCACCTCTGAGACCCTGACTTCAGCCCCTGCCCCTTCTCTTGGGACCAGCCCCTCACCAAGCCCCTGCCTTTGATGCGGCCCCCCTGCAGCCTTCCTGGGCCGCTGGGGAGACAGAGAGCTTAGGGAAGAGACAAAGCACAGAGCAGGAGGTTCGGAGCAGGGAGGGGCTCAGGCCAGTGCCAGGAGGGCTGGGTCACATCCAGGCAGCGCCCGGGGCACAGCTTCCAGGCAGCCCCCAGGCTTGGTTTCAGCAGGCCTGGCCAAAAAATGGAAGAAGCCCAGGCAGGGCAGGGCCTCTTTATGGCTTTTGGTGAAACCTGGCCCTGGGGACAGGGAAGAAGTTTCCCTGAGCAGGTGTGGAGGGAGGAGTGACTCATTCCTCCCTCCCAGGCTTAGTGACACTGCAGAGCCTAGGAATTACCCCCAAGCAGCCAACCAGGCCAGTCCAAGAGAAAACAGCCCCAACCCCACCCTGGCCACTCTCACCTCCTACCTCCCACGGCCACCCACAGGAAAGGACAGATCACACCCGGAACAGTGGATTCCCCAGATGAGAAACACACACCCTCTCCCATAAGCACAAACCCACACAGATACACACACACACACACTCCCACACACACCCCAAAGTAAACACCCGCCACCCACAGACACTCCCCGGCACCCGCCCAGAAGCCCATCACCGCTGGGTCACCCCACTGCACAGCCACAGGGAGGAAACACCTGCTCAGAGACCCAGCAAGACCTGGGTGCGGGCCCCAGAACCCGTTCTCAGTGGGCCCGTCCAAGAGGCTTCCGAGGGAAGGAGATGAGGCAGCTAAGGTGGAGGGGATGCCCTGTCGGGGTGGTCACCGCTGAGGAAACAAGACACAGATTGGGTTTTAGACGGCTGGGCCCAGCGCTTTTTGGCCACGAAAAGCTGAGGTGCCCCACAGCTGCCTTCACTGCCGCCAGCCCCCCTGTCTTAGGCCTAGGCTCCCTACCCTAAACCTTAATATCCCAGCACAGGTGTCCACAACAAAAGCCAGCAGCAGAATCACTCTCGGAGAATCCCTGGAACCGACAGCACCTGGCCACACCGGCTGTTTCTGTCGGCGCGGCCCAGCATGGCGTCCAGGGCCAGACCTCCCAGCCTGTGGCCTCTGCTGACGTGTGTGTGGCAACTTCCGGCGTCTGTGAGTCCTTCATATTTTTCCACCTCAGACAGGCTTCCTTGGGCAGGGCCTGTATCCCCTCAGAAAATTCTCCCCAAAGGCATGGCCATGGCTCTCCAGTCAGACCAGGGCCCCCATGTTGAGGACAGCTGGAGTGCTAGACATGATTATTTTTACTGAAGGTAACAACAACTGACCATGTTTCCCTTAAGTAAAAAAAAAAAAAAAAAAGAGAGAGAGAGAATTGGGGAGAGCAGTGATAGCGTGCCTACTGGGATTTCTTGGGGAGTAAAATAAGGGTCACCAAATTCCAAAAAGGCACCAACTGGGACAGCTTGGGGACTAGCATAGTCTATCATATACATATATATTATATAAAATGTAGAAATATTCATATATAGTCAACATATAAATTCTAATATATTCTAGAAATAAGTTAAACTAGATATATATAATTATATAAACTAGAAATAAATATTAATATATAACTAGAAATACAGTAAATAATTAAAATTAAGTTCATCTGAATGAAAAGAACTATTATAAAACTTTTAGAAGAAAATAGAGGAGAGTATCTCTTTCTTGGAGCTGGGGACATTTCTTAAATAAGATTCAAAAGGTATGAAAAAAATTGATAAACTTGGATGCTTGATAAGGGTGACCAGCTGGCTCGGTCAGTAGAACATGAGACTCTTGATCTCAAGGTTGTGTGTTGAGCCCCACATCAGGTGTAGAGATTACTTAAGAACAAAATCTCAGGCACTGGGTGGCTCAGTGGGTTAAGCCTCTGCCTTTGGATCAGGTCATGATCCCAGGGTCCTCGGATCAAGTCCTGCATTGGGCTCTCTGCTCAGAAGGGAGCCTGCTTCCCCTCTCTCTCTGCCTGCCTCTCTGCCTACTTGTGATATCTCTCTCTGTGTCAAATAAATAAATAAAATCTTTAAAAAAATCTCTACTGGGGCAGCACTGGAGATGGATGGGGTGGGTCTGGCCCTGGGGACAGAGCTACAGGTGCTCAAGACCACTTCGCCCATCTCCCAGCCTCTCTTACCCCTACCTACAGAAAGAAAAAGAAAACAATAAATAAAATAAAATCTCTAAAAAAAAAAACTTGGCCTGATAAAAGAGCATAAAAAAGGTTATACACCCACATAGCCAACAAATGGTTAGTAATCAGAATATATAAAGAACTTCTCCAAAATCTATAAGAAAAAGACAACCTAATAGAAAGACAGACCAAGGCTATGAATTGGCATCCTACAGAAGATAATTGGAAGGACCAATGAATCTATGAAAGGTGTTCAACCTCACTAGCCATCAGAGAAATGTGAATTAAAATGAGTTACCATTTCACATCCACAGAAGAACAAAACTATCAAGTGTTGGCAGGGATGTATAGCAACAGAAACTCTCCGACATGCTGCAGGGAGTGTTGGTACAATTTTAGAGAATCATTTGGCAATACCTCATAAAGTGAATGGTATATATACTTATGACCCAGCATTTCCACTTCTAGAGAAACTCTCAGGCACATGTACCTGGAAGACAAGGACACATGTGTAACAGGAAAGCAATTGTAAACAAGCCAAATGCTCATCAAAAGAGAAATGAAATATGAGTTGTGACCTAGTTGCATGATGGAATACTATACAGCAGTGAAAAGGGAAACAATTACTGACACACCCAACAACATGCATGGACCTCATACTGAGTTAAAGAAGCTAGAAACAGATGAGTACACGCTGATTACATTTATATAATATCAAAACAAGCACAAGTAATCAATGTTGAAAGAGGTGGCTATCTCTGGGGAGACAGAAAGAGAAGGGACACCAGGAAACCTGGGATTATGGAAACGCTCTCTACCTTGATCTGGGTGGTGGTCACCTAGTACATACAAATGTAAAGATTTCATCAAGCTATACTTCTAAGAATTGTGTATTTTAGGGGCACCTGCCTGGATCAGTCAGTGGAACATGCAAATCTTGATCTTGGGGTTGTGAGTTCAAGCCCCACATAGGGTATAGAGATTACTTAAAAATAAAATCTTTGGGTGGGGGCGTTAGATTTGTGCATATTAAGGGCCTTACTGAATGTATTTTAGGCCTAAAAAAAAAGAAAGAAAGAAACTGCATGGCAAAAGACTCCATAAAAATGGAAGTCATAAGGAACGGTCTGGGAGAAGATATTTGCAACAAATGATTAGTTTTCAGAATATATAAATTAAATAACTTGATAAGAAAAGGATAAACATTCCGATAGGAAACAAAGCAAACTCCATCAATAAGCAGCCCACAGAAGAGAACACTGAAATGAATGATAAATGGGAAGATGTTCAGTGTCACTAATAACCAACAAAATGCACATAAAATAATGAGATGCCACTTGACACAGAATGACCAAATAAATAAATAAATAAAGTCTGACTCCATGAAGTATTGCAGGGATGTGTAGCAACAGGAACTCTCCAACATGCTAGGGGGAGTGCCAACTAGCACAATTTTATAGAACCATTGGGCAGTATCCAGTAAGGTGGAAGGTGCATATACCCTATGATCCAGCAATTCGCTTCCAAAGAAACTCACCGTGCATTCCGAAGAAATGCACCTGAGGCATTTATATAGATGTGTGTCACATCTTATTTGTAATAGCAAAACAGTTGGAAACAAACCAAATACTTGTGGAGAGAAGAGATGTAAACTGTGGTATATGCACACAGTAGAATGCTACATAGAAGTTACAATGAATGAACTAGAACTTCTTGCATAAATGTGGATCAATTTTGAAAACACAAGGTCTGGGGCACCTGGGTGACTCAGTCAGTTAATCGTCTGCCTTCAGTTTGGGTCATGACCCCGGGGGTCCTGGATCAAGCCCCGCATCAGGCTCCCTGCTCAGCAGGAAGCCAGCTTCTCCCTCTCCCACTCCCCCCCCCTTGTGTTCCCTCTCTCGCTATGTCTCTCTCTGTCAAAGAAATAAATAAAATCTTAAAAAAAAAAAGAAAGAAAACATAAGGTCAATGAAAAAAAAAACAAACTGGAGAAAGATATGTGCAATCTAAGACCATCTATATAAAACTTTTTTAAGATTTTATTTATTTCTTTGAGAGAGAGTGAAAGAGAGCAGGAGATGGGGGAAGGTCAGAGGGAGAAGCAAACCCCTTGCTGTGCAAGAAGCCTGATGCAGGGCTGTTTGAAACATCTCATAACTTCAAAAATACGTTTGAAGGGCAAGAGGACAACTTGACAGTGGAGCAGCAAGATGGTGGGTGGGCTGCCATCTTGGTTTCTGCAGTAGATCCCAGGCTGTGCCATCTCTCCTTCCCTCCATGGCTCAGCTTTGGAGGCTGGGCCAGCACTCTTCTCCCATGGAGATGGCTTGGACTTCATTCTTGGGCCTCCTAGCCTTCGGTGGTCCTGGAGGCAGGCTTCTTTGAACGTTAATCAGTGGTGACAGCAGAAGGCAGATGCTCAGGAGGGTCCCTGAGCTCTTATAGGTACTGCCCCTGCTCCCCACTTGTAACCATTACTTGATATACCTTCTATGGCCAGAGTCAATCACCCAATCCATTGTAGAGATTCCCTTTGGTCTGTTCTTATAGGGACACAAGGAACCACAAATGGCCAGGAGGCCCCCCACCTTTCCAGTGTAGTGGGCCTGTGATCATGCACTCCCCCTCTGAGAGCATTCCTCCTTTGGCAGGGTTCAGAAAATATAACTGTTAAGAGTGGACTATAAGGTGTTCCTCAGGGTGATGCCACCCCCATTTTTGCCCCTCAGTTCCTGGATCTACATATATATCCAAGATCCTAGAGACCTAATCCAGGCCAGGCTTGGTGTCTGACCTCAAAGCATGACCTAGAAGCATGCAGGAACTCCCTACCCCACCCTTGACTTTTGAAACATGTCAAACATATGGAGATATGTGGCCTGCTGCAACAGATGATAACCTCCTTTCCCCTCCACTTTTCCCACCTCACACCCCACAACTGATCCTAAGCAGATCTAGAAGCTTCCCCCAAAACCTCTTTTCCACCGCCAGTCTAAAGAGCTCTGTTCCTGGGCGCCTGGGTGGCTCAGTGGGTTAAAGCCTCTGCCTTCTGCTCAGGTCATGATCTCAGGGTCCTGGGATCGAGGCCCGCATCAGGCTCCTTGCTCAGCAGGGAGCCTGCTTCCTCCTCTCTCTGCCTGCCTCTGCCTACTTGTGATCTCTCTCTCTCTGTCAAATAAATAAATAAAATCTTTTAAAAAAAATAAAAAAATAAAGAGCTCTGTTCCTGTCCTGCCCATCTCAACACTGTGTGTATATCCATAGTATCTTTTCCCCCAGCAAGTGATTCTTCCTCCTTCCGATTGATGAGATGGGAGAGCAAATCCCATCTCAGTTAATGAATCCTCTTTAGCAGAGAACAGAGGAGGGAAGTCCGGGAATGCACCTGTGATCTGCCCACAGGAGAAACAGCACAAGGTGTAAAAACATCTGCCAGATGGCAGTCCCATTTCCCAGGCTCCCATCTCCTGGGCGGAGCCACTGCTGTCTTCAAAAGGCCGTTTCATCATCCTGCAGGGCCAGATGCTTCTGGATGGTGTGGTCTGTGATAAGAGCAGGGCTCTGAGGACATTACCCACACTTCTTTGGCTGTAAAGCTGCTTCTAGATCAGAAGCAATATGGTGGGATTCACCAGAACAGTGGATGAGGCATTATAAAGTTCATGAAGGGTGTCAGTGGCAGAAGCATGATACACCAGCATACCTGATACAAATCCCAAGTAAGCGTCTACAGGCATATGGACCAATTGCTGACATCCTCCCAACAGGAGTCTGGGGAGAAGGGTTTGGCTTAGGCCAGCTGGTCCCTAAGGTCCCTAAGGAAGCCCTGTATGGCCTCTCTCCCTGCCATGGCAGCCTCTGCGGTCACAAGCCCAGCAAACAGGCACTGGGCTGGCTGGGGGAGAAGGGTACCTGGCACCCAACAGGGCTGTTCCTCAGCCCACAAAGTAATTTGAGCCCCTTCAGCAACAGGACTGTCCTTTGGGTTGGAGCTCAGAGTCAGGGCACCAGTGCCCCCAGGACGGTACTGATAGGGAAGTATGGCCTCTGTCAGCAAAAAGGCAAGAAACGCTAAGGGTTGAGTAACCTCTGATAGAGCCCTATCTTAAGTCAACTTCTCTCTCCTTGGGCCTCAAAAGCTGCTTTGTTTAACTTTGTGCTGCTTGGATAAAGATATGATAAGGTCCCCAAGGCTTACATAAACTTAGAATGCAGCAGAGTCTATCATCCTCTATTCCCTATGAGGGAGGCTTCCCAAGGTGAGGACACCAGACCCTGCAGGAGCTGAGGACTGAGGTCTCATGTCCCTCCTCTCTCCTGCAGTGCCCTCGGCCCCCAGCCTATCCCCACTGAGTTTCCCTTGGGTTTCTCTCTCCCTTGTTCTCATTTTGGTTGCCAGTAAGGAATCTAGGTCCAAAATGTAGAACTGTAAAAACTAAGCCAGGGGTCTCAAACTCAAGAGGTTACAGGGGATGTACAGGTAATGAAAATGCATACTCAGAGCTAGGTGTAAGACAATAGGTGAGGGACTTCCACTTCTTAGAAAATGGAGTAGATGTACTTTTCCCTGTTCCTTCTGCCAAGAACAACTAAAGGCCCTGGACTTTATAGATAAAACAAACATGAGAAGATTGAAAGGTGGAGAGAAAGCAGACCAGCTAGGGACCTCTAGACCCAAGGACATGCTATGCCCTCATTGTCACCATCCTGCTAGCCAGCTTTGGGCTCCTTGTGACACATGGTGAGTGCTCTGGGTTTTCTTCTTCCTTCCTGTATCCCAGACGGGGAAATGAGGAAGCAGGCAACTGGGAGACACCAATGGGCACAGACAAAGACAGCCCCAAATAAAGTTCTAGTCCAAGGACCAGCAAAGGGGCACCCTAGAAAGATAGACATTTTTGACAATAACCACCTGTACTCACCATCTGTGTAACCAGAGCCTAGACTTCTAACCTCCAAAGGCTGTACGAAAGCAAGCAACATCCCCACCAAAGTGGCGTGACACCTTCAGTGTCAGGGGAGACCACATGGGGAAATTAGCGGTCCACACTCACCGGGGAGTGCCAAGACACCACACATGCTCTCCCACCAGCTTGCATCAGAGGAGGTCGCCCCCATCATGCCGTTGGTGGAAACTACCTGAAGAGCCAGAACTCCCATCTCTGTCCAGAAGTAAAGAGGAACCACCCTCCTCCCTGCCAATCAAGGCCAAATGGGGGCCTTGGAACATCTACTTTAGCCTGGCAATATGAGGAAGCCCCTCGTCCTTCTCCTGTAGTGTCAAAATAAAACAATTAAAACAGAAGGTTTATGTAAGATCCAGACTCTCAGAACATAATACAAAAATGCACAGGATTCAACTGAAAATCATGCATCCTACGAAGAAACAGGAAGATCTCAAACTGAATGAAAAAGACAATCAAGAGCTGTCAACACTGAGGTGACAGAGATGCCGAAATTCCCTGACAAAAATCATCTGAAACCAACCGTGGTAAAAATAATTACATGAGCAATTACAAATGCACTTAAAACAAATGTAAAAGAAAACTTCAGGGGTGCCTGGGTGGCTCAGTCTGTTGGGCAACTGCCTTTGTCTTGGATCATGATCCCAGGGTCCTTGGATCAAGCCCAGCCTCAGGATCCCTGCTCAGTGGGAAGCCTGCTTCTCCCTGTCTGCTTCTCCTCCTGCTTGTGCTTTTTCTCTCTCAAATGAATAAATAAAATCTTTCAAAAAAGAAAAAGAAAACTTCAGCAAAGAAATATAAGTTATAAAAAAGAAACAAATGGAAAGTTTAAGAACTGAAAAATATGATAACTGAAATAAAAACTCGGTGGGTGGGCTCAAGAGCAGAAGGGAAAGGACAGAAGAAAGAATCCATGAGCTGGAAGATAGAATAGAAAGTACCCAGTCTGAACAACAAGGAAAAAAAAAAAGACTGGAAGTAAAATGAACAGAGCCTCGGGTATCTGTGGGACTAATAACAAAAGATCTAATAACATTTGTGTCATCAGAGTCCCAGAAGGATAAGGAGAAGAAGGAAGAGCTGGAAAAGTACTTGAAGAAATAATGGCTGAAAATTCCCCCAATTTGGCAAGAGACATACACTTACAGATTCAAGGAAAGCAAGTCTCAAACAGGAAAAACCACCCAAAAAATATACACAAAGAGATATAATCAGTAACTTCAGGAAACAAAAGACAGAGGGAAAAATTCTTAAAAGCAGCCAGAGAAAAGCAACACCTTACAATTAAGGGAAGACAACTAGAATAACAGCAAATTTTTCATCAGGAAACCATCGAGGCCATAAGTCAAGGCAAATTCTTTTTAATGCACTAAACTAAGTGAAAATGAAAATACAACATATCAAAATCATAGGACTTATAAAGCAGTGCTGAGAGGGAAATTGACAGCATTAAAGGCATGTGTTAGAAAGAAGGGAAAGTCCCAAATCAATAACCTAAGCTCCCACATCGAGAATTTAGAAAAAGAAAACCAAAATAAACCCAAAGTAAATGAAGGAAGGAAATAATGAAGATCTTGAAAATAGAGATCAATGAAACAAAGAGCTGCTTCTTTGAAAGAAAATGATAAAAATGGCAAACCTCTAGTAAGGCTGACAAAGCAAAAAAAAAAGAGAGAGAGAAGATACAGCTTACCAACAGGAATAAAACAGGAGCTATCATACAGACCCTACGGACATCGAGAGGATAATAAGCAAATATTCTGAACAACTACACACATAAATTCAACAATTTAGATGAAGTAGACCAAGTTCTAAAAAAAAAGGGGGGGGACACAAACTACAACTTACCCAATATGAAATTGATAATTTGAGTAGTCCTATAAATATTAAATAAATTAAATTTGTTTAATTAAACTCCTGGGGCATCTGGGTGGTTCAGTCAGTTAAGCATCTGACTCTTGATTTCAGCTTAGGTCATGATGTCAAGATAATGAAACCAAGCCCCACATCAGGCACTGCACTCAACACGGAGTCTGCTTGGGATTCTCTTTCTCCCTTTGCCCCTCCCCTGCTAACGTTCTCTCTAAATAAATCTTTTAAAAATATAAATAAATCAATAAAACTCCTAAAAAAAGAATTTCCAGGCCCAGTTTTCCCTGGAGAATTCTACTCCATTCACTAGGGTTATCCAGAGAAAACAGAGAGAGAGAGAGAAGAAAGAGAGAGAGGGGGAAATTTTAGGAATAGGCTCACCTAGTTATGGAGACAGAAAAGTCCCACAATCTGTCATCTGCAAGGTGGAGAACAAGGAAAGCAAGCGGCATAATCCAGTCCAGTTCCAAAGGCCTAAGAACAAGGAATTCTGTTCTATGAAAAAGAAATATATGCAAAACTGAAAATCAACCTCCAAAGGCTGAAGAAGCTGTAGGACTGAAGAAAAACGTCAAGTACAGCTTGACCAGAAAGGGTTTATTAAGGGGACTTACAGAAGCATGTCTTGGTCTGCCACAAGATGAGTAGACCTCTACAGTCCCATTCCCCTAAAGACCTGCTTTTCTAAGGGGAAACTCCTATGCTGTTGGTGGGAATGCAAGCTGGAGCAGCCACTCTGGAAAACAGTAAGGAGGTTCCTCAAAAAGTTGAAAATAGAGCTACCCTATGACCCAACAATTGCACTACTGAGAATTTACCCCAAAAATACAAATGTAGTGATCTGAAGGGGCACGTGCACCCCAATGTTTATAGCAGTGATGTCCACAATAGCCAAACTATGGAAAGAGCCTAGATGTCCATCAACAGATAAATGGATAAAGAAGATGTGGTGTGTGTATGTATATACATACACACACAAACACACACACATACACACACACAATGGAATACTATGCAGCCATCAAAAAATTAAATCTTGCCATTTGCAACAATGTGGATGGAACTAGAGGGTATTACTCTAAATGAAAGAAGTCAATCAGAGAAAGACAATTATGATATGATCTCACTGATACGAGGAATTTGAGAAATAAGACAGAGGATCATATGGGAAAGTATGGAAAAATGAAACAAGATGAAACCAGAGAGGGAGACAAACCATAAGAACTCTTAATTTCAGGAAACAAACTGAGGGCTGCTGGAGTGGAGGGGGATGGGAGGGATGGGGTGGTTGGGGGATGGACATTGGGGAGGGTATGTGCTATGGTGAGCACCGTGAATTGTGTAAGGCTGATGAATCACAGACCTACACCCCTGAAACAAATAATACATTATATGTTAATAAAATTTTTTTTAACTGCTTTTCTAGTCCTAGAGGCTGGGAGTACATGTTGGGGGACCACCCAAGAAGAGAATGTTTAAGAATCAAGTGTGTCATAGTCATATCTCCAGGCCAGATTACGCACCTTATGCCCCAAGGGTATACTTAAGGGGATGGTTAAACAAAAGGAAAGAATGGGCAGTAGGGGAGGGGGAGGTTGCTGGGCTTAAGAAGGTTTCAGGACACAGAAGGATTATCATGGCAGATTTGGTTTC
Source organism: Ailurus styani (assembly GCA_002007465.1). Classification (NCBI taxonomy): domain Eukaryota; kingdom Metazoa; phylum Chordata; class Mammalia; order Carnivora; family Ailuridae; genus Ailurus; species Ailurus styani. Next base: position 2,215,120 of record LNAC01000109.1, read on the forward strand.
AGGTGACAGGGTGATCAGCACAGCAGATTTAAACATTTTGTTTAATATTACCCTGATACCCCTGATACCAAACCCAGACAATTACAATACAAAAATCAAAAACTTCACTAAAGCTCATGAATACAGACTCAGAAATCATCAACAAAAATATTAGCTAATAGAATTCAGAATACATAAGAAGAATTATACACCATGACAAGTGGAGTTTATTCCAGGCATGCACAACTGGCTCAGTATCCAAAAATCAATCAATATAATCCATCACATGAACAAGCTAAAGAAGAAAACACATCATCATTTCAACTGATGCAGAAAAAACATCTGACAAAATTCAACACTCATTCATGATTTAAAAAAAAAAAACAACTCTCTGAAAAATAGGAATAGAAGGGAACTTCCTCAATTGTTTAAGAGTATCTTCAAAAAAACTTACAGCTAACATTCTACTCGATGGTGAAAGACTGGATGCTTCCACCACAAGATCAAGGACGAAGCAAGAATGGCCGTGCTCACTACCCTTATTCAGCTAGTGATCAAAGTTGTAGCCAAAAGTAGAAAGGCAAAACAAAAGAAATGCAAGGTGTACAGATCAGAAAGGAAAGAATAAATCTATCTCTGTTTGCAGATGACATGATTGCCTATGTAGAAAATCCCAAGAAATCTACAAAAACATTCCTAGAATAAGCAAGTTGACGGTCTCGGGAAACAAGATAAATATATAGAAATAAAACTTTTGGTGTTTGTTAAGGGGACAAAAAGACGAGCTAGAGCAGAAGCAACAGTTGTGTTAAAATTAATAAAAGGAAACCTCACTTGAAAGAGTTGGGAGGCTACCAGTAGGGGGCGTGCTCTCATGCCCTCCCACTCATGATCAATTGCAAACCCAACAGGAAGAAACTACTTGCAAACTGGCTCTCCCTCACTAACCCAGAGGGAGGAGGAAGGGTTTCCTACAACCCGGCAACAGCCCAGCCAATAAGAGGCTGTCACCACTCAGCCAATCAGAAACTGCTAGACTCGGCGCTCCCAGTTTCCTCCAATGGACTTATTTTAACAGCCTTCTCAACTTCCCCCTCTTCTATAAAAGAGCGTTCCTCCCATGGACTTGGCAGTGGTTTTGCCCTAGCTTGTTTTTCATAGATTCTGATTCTCCCTTATTCCCAAATAAAACCATTTTTTTGCTGGTAAAATAACTGACAGTTTTGGGGCACCTGGCTGGCTCAATCAGTGAAGCATGTGATGAGTTCAAGCCCCACACTGGGCAAGGAGCCTAGTTAAAAAATAATAAGTAACTGCCAGTTTCATTTTAAGGTTAATAGTTGCAAATCACACATTCAACAAAGGATTACTATGTAAGATATATAAAGAACTCTCAAAATACAAGAGCTTTAAAAAGGCAAGCCAATTACAACATGAGCAAAAGCTACAGACATTTCAATAAAGGAGATATACAGATGGCAAATAAGCACATACAAAGATGTCTAACATTGCTAAGTCATTAAGGAAATGCAAATTAAAACCATAGCAAAAACCATGACACACATATCAGCATGACTTCAGTAAAATCCAGGGACAGTACCAAATGCTGTTGAGGACGCAGAGAAACTGGACATCTCACACACTGCTGATGGAAATGACAAACGGTACAGTCACTCGGGAAAGCAGTTTGGCTGTTTCTTTGAAAGTTGAATATATGGGGGTGGGAGGGTAGGGATGGGGGACTGGGTTATGGACATTGGGGAGGGTTTGTGCTATGGTGAGTGCTGTGAAATGTGTAAGCCTGATGATTCACAGACCTGTACCCCTGGGGGGATAAAAAGTTGAACATACAACTACAACACAACCCCAAAATTACATCTATAGGCATTTATCACGTAGAAATGAAGGCATGTTCGCACAATAACCTGTACATAAGTGGTTTTCAGCTGCTTTGTTTGTAACAGCCCCAAACTGGAAACAATTCCGACATCCTTCAAGCAGTAGATGGTTACACAAAAGGTTTACATCCACATCGGGCAACATCACTAACAAGGGACAAACTGTCAAGACATACGACAAGCTGGATGAAGAAGAACAGTCATGCTAGGTGACCAAAACCAACACTGGAAGTTCATACTGTGTGACTCCATTTACATAACATTCTTTTTTTTTTCATAGTTTTACTTATTTGCAAAATCTCTCTGCCCAGCATGGGGCTCGAACTCATGACCCCGGAGATCAAGAGCTGTAGGCTCCTCCAACCGAGCCAGCCAGGCGTCCCTATATAACATTCTTTTTTTTTTTTATTAAAGATTTTATTTATTTATCTGACACGGAGAGAGAGATTACAAGCAGGCAGAGAGAGGAGGAAGCAGGCTCCCTGCGGAGCAGAGAGCCTGATGCGGGCCTCGATCCCAGGACCCCGAGATCATGACCTGAGCCGAAGGCAGAGGCTTTAACCCACTGAGCCACCCAGGCGCCCCTTATATAACATTCTTGAAATGACAACAGATGAGTGATTGCCAGGGGTCAGGAGGGGGTGTGACTATTAAAGAGCAGATAAGAATGGGGCACCTGGGTGGCTCAGTCTTTGGGCATCTGCCTTCAGCTCGGGTCATGATTCCCGTGTCCTGGGATCAAGCTCCATGTCAGGCTCCCTGCTTGGCGGGGAGCCTGCTTCTCCCGCTCCAGTTCCTCCATGCTTATATTCCCTCTCTCGCTGTCTCTCTCTCTGTCATAAATAAATAAAATCTCTAAAAAAAAAAAAAAGATATTAGGAACCTCACAGTCACCTCCCCCACAAATTTAAAAATAAATAAAGAGCAGATGAGGGACCCTTGCGGTTTGGAAATGCTCTGTGTCCTACCAATGCCAATATCCTCATTGCAATATTGTACTGTAATTTTACAAGATGTCATCACTGGGGGAAACCTGATAGTATGGAGATCTCTGCGTCGCTTTTTACAACCATATGTGAGTATCTCTGTATTATTTTTTGCAACTGTGTGTGAATCTACAATGATCTCAAAATAAAAAGGCTAATTAACCAAAGAAAGAAAGATACTAGGTACTGTCAGCAATGGGAGTGTGCATGCCCCACTTGAAGCATTCTAACTCAGGCTTTGGAAAAACTTTGTGCTGGTCTAAAGAAGACTCTGCAGGCTGAATTCTGCCCCGGGGGCTGCAGTTTGCAACCCTTGGCGAAGTGCTGGGAACATAGATTAGAGCTGTGATCAAATGAAATTGATAACTATGTTTAAAACACACATTTAGCGATACGCATAATCATTACTATTTATTTCTCATCTGTATACATCCGTACACGTCATATACAAATACTGCACACCCACACCCAGCCACACACACACACACCCTCCATCACACAGACACCTAGACGCTGCAGCCAAACGATGACACTTCCCAAGAGGACTCAGCCATTGCAGTAGGCACAGATGAGTCTCCTGTGTACCCTTTTTGCCCCTCTCCTTGTCCCCGGTTTGCCCCCAGCAAGGGCATCTGGGCCCCCAAGCTTCTCAAGCCTCGGGCTCTTCGGCTCTGTCCCCACCTCTGTACACAGCTCTCCCGGCTTCCCACGCTGGAGAGGGCAGGAAGGTGGCCCCAGGGAAGACTGCCTACTGAGGCAGGTAGAGGAAGGGCCAGAGCATGCCAGGACTGGAAGAAACAGGAGGGGGCCCCAGGGGCCGCCAACGGGGGAAGCTGGCCCCAAGGCCCTGATGCCTACTCTCAGGGGTTGGACACTGGGCGGGAGATAAGAAACAGGCTCATCAAGCACAGGCACTCTTCTCTCCCTTCCTCTTTTCCTAGTGCTTTGCTCCTTGGAATCACACACACACACAAACACACACACACACACGCGCGCGCACGCGCGCACACACACACACACACACACACACACACCCCATTCTACCCAATCACACCTAGTGCCTCCAGCATCCAAATCCTTCTCCACTCACTCCTGCCCAACCTCCTAGGTGACGCTTTCCTGCATCAGTGCACCTCAGAAGCCTTCTTAACATCACTGAGCACCGCAGGGCTCCATCCCTGGAGCATGGGTCCCACCTCGGGTCTTGCTGCCACTTACGGACTAGAGGCTCAGGAGTGGGGTGCATTGTTCCTGGAGGCCTGGAGCCCCAGCCACCTCCCGCCCCCCTCACAGCCCTCTCCCTTCCAAGGGGGTGTCATCCCTAGTTCCTTCCCGCCCTCTGGGGCATACACACTGCATAGACATGCTGCAGGCCCTGAGCACAACCATGCTTTTTATTTTAACAGCTTTCTTGAGACGTAACATACACACCCTACAGCTCACTATTTAAATCGTACTAGTCAATGGTTATTAAGTATATGCACAGAGTTATGCAGCTGTCACCCGCAAGACATTTTCAGCACCCCAAAAAGAATCCCCATACCCGTTAGCAGCCACTCCTCATTTCCTCCCAACACCCCCCACCCCAGCCCCTGACAACTGCCAATCTGTTCTGTCTCTATAGATTTTCCTACTCTGGATATGTTTTTTATTTTTTTAATACATTTTTAAAGATATTATTTATTTATTTGAGAGAGAGCACAAGTAGGAGGAGGAGCAGGCAGAGGGAGAAACAGGCTCCCCACCAAGCAGGGAGCCCGACGCGGGGCTCAATCCCAGGACCCCGGGACCGTGACCCGAGGGGAAGGCAGATGCCCAACCAACTGAGCCCCCCAGGTGCCCCTGCATATTTATTTTTTTAATGGAATCACCCAACGTGTCATCCTTTGTGGCCGGTATCTTTAACTTACTGTAATGTTGTCAAAGGTTATCCAAGTATGGGTGTCTTATTCCTCTTTATGGCCAAATAATATTCCATTGATAGAAGACATACACCATTTGGTTAACCATTCACCAGGTGACACTTGGGATGTCTCCACTTTGGGGCTATTATGGATAATGCTGCTATGAATAGAACATTCGCGTGCAAGCTTTTGTGTGAACCTATTTGTCATTTCCCTTCAGTAATTACCCAGCGGTGGAATCGCTGGGGCAAATAGTAACTCAACCTTCTGAGTTACCTTCTGAGGAACTGACGGACTGGTTTTCACAAGCAGCCATGAAATGTTACGTTCCCAACAGCGTCTGGGGGTTCCCGTTTCTCCAGCTCCTTGGGGTCACCTGTACGTGTCCATCTTTACGATTCCAGCCATCCCCATGGGTATGAAGTGCTATTTCTTTGTGGTTGTTGTTGTTTTCTTAAGGGGCTCCTGGGTGCCTCAGCCGGTTAAGTGTCTGTCTTTGGCTCAGGTCAGGATCCCGGGATCCTGGGATAGAGTCCCACATTGGGCTCCCCACTCAGCAGGGAGGCTGCTTCTCCTTCTGACCTTCCCCCACTCATGCTTTCTCTCTCTCACACACTCTCTCTCAAATAAATAAATAAATAAAATCTTTAAAAAAAAATTTTATTTCTAAGTAATGTCAACACCCAATGTGGGACTCAAACTTGCAACCCTGAGATCAAGAGTCACACACTCCATGGACTGAGCCAGCCAGGCAACCCATGTCTTGGTGGTTTTGATTTGCATTTGCCGAAAGGCTAATGGCTGCGAACATCTCTTGATGTGCTTCTCAGACATTCGTATGTCTCCTGTTTCTATTCAGAATGTCTACTGAGATCCTTTGGCCATTTTTTAAATTGGGTTATTTGTCTTTTTATTATCGGGTTCTAAGAACCATGGTAGATTTTTTTTTCTTTTTTTTTTTTTTAAGATTTTTATTTATTTATTTATTTGATAGAGAGAGACCACAAGTAGGCAGAGAGGTAGGCAGAGAGAGGAGGAAGCAGGCTCCCTGCCGAGCAGAGAGCCCGATGCAGGGCTCGATCCCAGGACCCTGAGATCATGACCCGAGCCGAAGGCAGAGGCTTAACCCACTGAGCCACCCAGGCACCCCGAACCATGGTAGATATTAAGCACAGAGCTAATTGGAGCTGTCTGCCTGGAGCCAAAGTCTTATTTGCAGAGTCCCTGAAGTCTGGCCCCTGGGCACGAAGCTTCCTGTCCAGCTACCTCGTCTCCTCACAGCCCTGCCCAGCACACCCCCATCCCTCAGCTTCAGGAGCCAGGCCCCTCTCCTTGCCCATCCCCCCGACCCAAACAGCTCAGAACAAGCCCCTCTTCACAGCTGAAGAACTTGCAGCTGGTTTGGGGGGGGGGGGGGGGGCACTTGCTCAAGGTCACACGGCTGGGGAGGAGCCACTGGGCTCACTTTCGGGTCTGTCCAACTACACCCCACGCTCTCTCCACACATTCTCTGCACCTTGGCATGTCCTGCCTGGGTTTTTTTTCTGGTTTACACTCACATTGTGTCCATTCTCCTCCAGGCCCTGCAAGGCGGGTCCTGCAGACACTGTTTTCCTTGTTTGACAGAAGAGGAAGTTCAGGTAAGGAGAAGTGACAGGACTGTCCTCAGCCTCGCAGCTGGCAAGAGACAGAGCACATAGCCTTCCTCCCAGGCACCACCAGCCAGGGACCCACACTCTGGCCGAAAGCATCTGACCTCGGCGCCCCCTAAACCCAGCCATGCTGCCTCGGGGTTCTAGTTCTCTTCTCGCCCAAAGCCACCCCCATGAACCAGGAAACTGTAGCAGCCAGCAGTCCACTGACATGGACCCAGGCTACCAGAAGCTTCTGAAGGACAGCCCCCACCCAGCACCAGCTGGGCCCTCTGGCCGGGCACTCCCAGCCCTGCCCAGCCCAGCCCCAACAGGCCCAGCCCAAGACCTTTGCCCCTGCAAGAAGCAGGACCCTGGTTTTCATGGGACTCTGGCCCTGTTTCCCTTACTTTGCTATCACCCCAGGGCCTGGGCACCTAGGGAAGAGGACACAGGCTGCATGCATGTGGTTTGAAAGGTGTGGGCAACCAGAAAACCCCTTAGGTCCAGCTCCATGAGGGCCCTCATCTCCCTTGGAGGTGCCCTTGGTTCCTACTAGATTCCAAAGCTCCATCGTGGCAAATAAAACTGGCAGAAAGCCTTGCCCATTTGGGGACATTCTGGCTGCCCCATTAGAGATGACATACAGGAGAAAAGAAAGAATGAAAAATAAATAAGAAAAATCAAGTATGGAGCACCTGGGAGGCTTAGTTGTTTCAGCATCCGAGTCTTGATTTCGGCTCAGGTCATGATCTCAGGGTCGTGAGACCAAGCCCTGAATCAGGCTCCGTGCTGGGCATGGAACCTGCTTGGGATTCTCTCTCGCCCTCTGCCCCTCCCTCCAATAATTTTTTTTTTATCTTAAATAAATAAATAAATAAATAAACGAACCTCAAGTTTCGTACATTCCCTGGACTAAGGCTGGATTATGAGTCTTAAATGAACGAGTTTCCTAAAGTGACTGAGGACCCCAGTACCTTGCTGACAAATCTAACAGTTATTCAAACCTAACAACCTGGTTTTTCAGATGTATCACCATCAGCCTACAGGCCTATTGTTGAGGACCAGGCCAAGCACTGGATAAAATGAGCAGGAAAGTGACATCCTGAAGGGGATTTCCAGAAAGAAACCCCTAACTTTTAGGAAGATGCTTGAACACTCACTGGAAATTCCCACTGAGCAACTACAGTCGTTGCCTGCTGATTGAAACAAGATTCAGGCTTGCACGCAGAAATCTGATGAACCTGCTCATAACTATTACAGTCAACTCCAAATTGTTCTTTAAGGATGTTCTGGGGACAACTGGGGGGCTCAGTCATTAAAGCGTCTGACTCCTGATTTCAACTCATGTCTTGAACTCAGGGTCGTGAGTTCAAGTCCCATGTTGGGTTTAAAAAAAAAAAAGAAAGAAAGAATATTCTGGTCTCCCTTTAGATGTTAACTCCACACGGGGAAGTTAAGTTTATGTTTATTAACAGGCTGGACCGGGATCTTTCTCTTTCAGTTAAAAGGACCAAGGTGAAATGGAAAACTGACCACTGCAGATTTAGACTGGCTTGCTCACATCCTAGGTGAGTCCCCTAAAAGAAAGGCCGCTAAAATTCTCAATTTCCAACTCAGGCAAATGAGGGCCCCCAAACCTTCTAATTTCTTTTTTTTTTTTTAAGATTTTATTTATTTATTTGACAGAGAGAGAGAGAAAGAGATCACAAGTAGGCAGAGAGGCAGGCAGAGGGAGAGGGGGAAGCGCTTCCTGCTGAGCAGAGAGCCCAATTCGGGGCTCGATCCCCGTACCCTGAGATCATGACCTGAGTCGAAGGCAGAGGCTTAACCCACTGAGCCACCCAATCGCCCCAAACCTTCTAATTTCTATTATTACTGCAAAGAGCCAGAGCAGTTAAAAAAAAAAAGTTTTTTTTAACATTGTTACAAATTTAAGCACTCCAGTTGCTTCAGCCCTCTGGTGGGTCTTTCCAATGTCCTCCCAGTTCTCAGGGTCTGGGCTTTCAGAAACTACAAGGGGCTCTTCCCAACCCTCACTCTTAATCAGCTTGGAGAAATACTCTGCAGACCAGGAATGAATCTGTCTCTGTCTTTATTGACACTGAGCTGTACTCTCAGGATTCAAACTCTGTGCTATAAAGCAACTCCTGTCTCAAAGTATTAAAATAACAGGGGTTCAAATAATCGGGGTTTTTAATAAACCGCAACAGTTTCCTGCCTCTTGTCCAGTAAGAGATAGGCGCTCTTTTTTCCTTACTTCCTCTGTATTCATTTACGGGGCCAAGATTTCTTAGAAAAGTATCATGCAGGGCGCCTGGGTGGCTCAGTTGTTAAGCATCTGCCTTCCGGCTTAAGTCATGATCCCAAGGTCCTGGGATCGAGCCCCGAATTGGGCTCCCTGCTCTGCGGGAAGCCTGCTTCTCCCTCTCCTGCTCCCCCTGCTGGTGTTCCCTCTCTTGCTGTGTCTCTCTCTGTCAACTAATAAATAAAATCTTAAAAAAAAAGAAAAGAAAAGTATCATGCCAGAATTTCTTTCTCCTAAAAGGGAGAAGTAATTCCACAAGTTGACAGTAAAATAAAATAAAACTGAAATGCCAGATAGGAGATATAAACAATCCTTTGACATGTTCTCTGTACTTTGTCTCTGATGGCACTGTAATTGAATCTAGGGACACTGATAATTCATTCCTATCAGATCAGCTACCGTCTACTTTATGGGCAAAATCCTCAGCTGATACTGACAGAACCATGCACCTGCCATCAAGATTCAAAGAGATCGCTCAAACCCTGTTCCTGTAATTAATCAATACCCTCTATGTAAAGAGGACCTTCAAGGCATCAAGCCTGTAACAGATGATTACAAGGCTCAGGGCCTCAGTATTCCTTGTATGAGTCCTGGTAACACCCCCATTTTATCTGGGGGGAAAGGCCCAGGATGGAGATCTGCCCAGGACCTCTGAGCCATAAATAACACTGTTATCGCTCAGCACCCTCGTGTTCCTGACCCCTATGGGCTACCACCAACATCCATTCCCACTGAAAGCAAATTTTTCATTGCAATTGATCTATGAGGTCATTTTTAGTATTCCAATGGATAAGGATAGTCAATATCTTTTTGCCTTCACTTGGAAGAATGGAAATACACCTGGACAGTAATGCCCCAGGATTTCACAGAGCATCTTACCTTAAAAGCTGATTTGGATGATAGAAAGTTGTCTGCGGGGGCGCCTGGCTGGCTCAGTCAGTAGAGTATGCGGCTCTTGATCTTGAGGTCGTGAGTTTGAGCCCCGTGTTGGTCTTACAGATTACTAAATAAAAATAAATTAAAAAATTTTTAAAGCGAGTTTTCTGCAGCCTCTACTTCATTAAAATATGTACACGGTTTCCTTCTCTACTTCCCTCCTCAAATCTCTTCACAGGAATACAGCACCCATCTGTTAAAACTTTGGCCCTTGAAGGCACATAAAATCTCCAAAGAAAAATTTCAGCTTACTCAGGTTTTGGGTAGACACTTAGGGCATCTGATCTTGGAATAAAAAGACCAAGATGAAATCCCTCATGACTGCTTAAGGCTGACAGATGACCTTTGGACACCCACTGACAATTCATAGGGAAGTCCTCTAACCAAAGCAGATTTTTCATGGTTTACTGATGGTTCTTTTTTTTTTTTTTTTGAGATTTTATTTATTTGTTTCAGAGAAAGAGAGGGAGAGAGCATGAGCGGAGAGGCAGAGGAAGAAGGAGAAGCAGATTGCCGACCGAGTGGGGAGCCCGATCCCAGACTCGATCCCACGACCCTGTGATCATGACCTGAGCCAAAGGAAGATGCTTAACCAACTGAGCCACCCATGTGCCCCCATTTACTGATGGTTCTTATTTAAAGGATGATGATGGTAAATACCATCTACTATTGCAACCACCTGGAAGTCACTGAGGTAGCCAGAACCTTTACCTCTGGGTACTTAAGCCCAACAGGCTGAACTTAGACCAAGGGTAAAACCACAAATATTTATACCAATCCCTGGTGTGCCTCGGGGTAGCTCATGACTTTGGAATATTATGGAAACAACAAGGTACCCTAATCACCAATGGGAATAATATTCAAGATGGCTCCTCTGTCCAAAATTTATTAAATGTCATACTTTTGCCAGCTGCTCTCTTATTAAGGCCCTCCAGACTCGACTCTTGAAGGGCCAAAGTAACCCACCTTGATGATCTTTCCATCAAAAGTGCCGTTCTCAAAGAGACCAATAGCCAAACCTATTATATTCCAGAGGGATGTTCTCTAAAATGGTAATTTTGGAAAAATTGACAAAAGATACCCAACAACTGGCCCCAGATAGGGAAAAATAACATTGGAAATGTATCACTGTAGGTTCAAGAAAAAGAGAGAACTCTGGTTTGGACCAAATAATAATGAGCCCTACCCGAAATTCCAAAATTCCCACTACTTACAACTGTCTACACATTAAACCACTGGTCTACTGACAAACTGATAGCATTCATGAACCAACATCTGTGGAGAAAAGTTCCTAAGGCCACAAAAAGTGCCTGTCTCATTTGTCCCAGGTGTTCAAAGGATAATCCAGGGAAATCCATTCATATAAATGGATTTCATCCAGCTTCCCCATCTCATGGATAAAAATGTTTTAGTCATGGTTTGTATGTTTTTTCACTGGACCAAAGTTTGGTGGGGGTTTTTTGTGGTTTTTTTAGAGAGGTTAATGCTTCCTCTGTTGGAAAAAATGATCACAAGGTTCCTGGCTGAAGACGATCAATGCCCTTAAGCAGCATACCTTGCAACCTGGAGATTTCATCTGTTGGAAGACTCTTCCAACTCTCTGGAAAGGCCCGTATCAGAAACTGCAAACCAACCCTGCGGCTGCCAGGGAAGAGGCTCTTGGATTCACATGATGCCTCTGAAGAAAGCACCAGACCCTGGGGCACCTGGGTGGCTCAGTCGGTTAAGTGTCTGACTCTTGATTCTGGCTCAGGTCATGATCTCAGGATTGTGAGATCGGGCTCCAGGCCTGGTATAGAGTCTGCCTGTCTCTCTCCCTCCCCCTGCTTGCTTTCTCGTATTGTGTCTCTCAAATAAATGGATAAAATAGAGAGAGAGAGAGAGAGAGAGAGAGAGAGAGAGAGAGACAAAAGAAAAGAAGGAAGGAAGGAAGGAAGGAGAAGGGAAAGAACGTATGTCTGGACCAGACTGTATGCCTTTTTCTCTTTTCCATGGAGTGAAAATGCACTTTCTCTGCATTTCTCAAGCCTTTGCACAAGGGGGGAACCTCTTCTCTTGATTCTGGCCTTTCAGAAACAGCTTTATCATGATCCAGGAACAAAATAACTTTTCACTTGTTTTTTTCTGAAGGCTTAGATGGTTCAGAATTCATAAAAAATCCTTCTTTCATCTAAACTATTGACTGACAAAAAAATTAAGAATCTAAGAGATAAACTATTTAAAATAAAAATAATAATTCTTTAAAATTCAAAATAAAAACCAACTATGAACGGACAATGGATTCTTATCCAAATCCATGGTCTCTGAATTTACAACTTTATAGACTGTGTTATTTGATAACATTTGTTCTCAACACAGCTCTTTTTGAGACAACAATATATATTTTTTTAATTTCTCTTTTTTATTTTTTTGAAGACTTATTTATTTTGGGGGGAAGGGGCAGAGAGAGAAGAAAGAGAGAATCTCAGGCAGACTCCCCATTGAGCATGGAGCCCCACGCAGAGCTCGATCTCATGACTCCGACATCACCGCATGAGCCAGTCAAGAATCAGAGGTTTAACCGACTGAGCCACCCAGGTGCTCCTCTTTTTTTTTTAAGACTTTATTTATTTATTATTTTTATTTTTTTTAAAAGATTTTATTTATTTATTTGACAGAGAGAGATTACAAGTAGGCAGAGAGAGAGAGGAGGAAGCAGGCTCCCAGCTGAGCAGAGAGCCCGACGCGGGCCTCGATCCCAGGACCCTGAGATCATGACCTGAGCCGAAGGCAGAGGCTTTAACCCACTGAGCCACCCAGGCGCCCTAAGATTTTATTTTTAATCACTGAACTCTACCTCTGAAACTAATAATACACTATATGTCAATTAATTGAATTTAAATACATTTTTTAAAAAAGATTTTAAAGTGGGGCTCCTGGGTGGCTCAGTTGGCTAAGCCACTGCCTTGGGCTCAGGTCATGATCCCAGGCTCCTGGGATCAAGTCCCGCATCGGGCTCCCTGCTCCACGGAAAGCCTGCTTCTCTCTCTCCCTCTGCCTGCCCCTCTGCCTACTTGTGCTCTCTATCTCTCTGTCAAATAAATAAATAAAATCTTTAAAAAAAAAAGATTTTAAAGTAATCTCTACACCCAACATGGGGCTCGAACTCACAACCCTGAGATCAAGAGCTGCATGCTCTCTGACTTAGCCAGGCAGGTGCCCTGAGATAAGTCTCTGAAGTGTTGCTGCTCTACAAAGACTTACACTGCTGCTTCATGTTGATACTTGCACTGTGTCTTCCCAATGCACTAGATTTGTCCTCTCCATGCGCTTGTGCAATATTTACTATTCTGCTCTTATGGCTGCTTTAAGCAGGGACTTCCAGGAGGCATCCATGAGCCCAGGCTTGTCTTCATAGGGAGAAACTTTCTTCCCTAAATTGAAATAAGTGACAATAAACATTTTCAGCTGGTTACCTTCAGACCCAGGGTCCTGGTTTAGAATCAACATTCTGTTTGAAATTGTCATGTTACTTTTGATTCTGTACTTGCCTATTAATCTTTCATAAAAACAGCGTGTCCAATAAGATGATGCTGGTTCAGCCCTTCAAGATGACCTCCAACTCTCGTAACCTGGGGAAGATACAGACTTCAGACGGGAAGTACCTGAGAGTTCGCCCTCCTTACTCTCTTTGTTACTCAAATGTGGCCCGAAGTGGTTTCCAATTGCTATGCACTTTTCTTCCAGTGTGGGTCCTTCCAGACACCGAGGGACAAAACCAGTCTATACAAAATACCTAACTCTTGGTCAGCGATGCTTTCAAGGAAAGATCTTGATCTCGAAGAAGGAAATGTGAAAGTTAATAAAGGGAAACATTGAAGTGGACCTGGAATGCAGGGGAAAAAGAGGCAGGTCGGGGAACCTACCACTCCGTGTCAATTACAGGGAAGAATTGTCAATTACAGACCCCAACAGAAGAATCTCAACAGGACAGAATCATCAGTTATAGGCCCCCAAATGGAAAGATGTACACGTGGCATCTTCTACAAGAAATCCACCACCTCTGCCACTCAGGCAATGAGAAACCATCACTACCCTGAACTCTTGCTTCTTTTTCAATGGACTTTTGTTCAGAACAAGCCCTCCCAACTTCCTTCTTCTTCCCCATAAAATAATATTCCTCTTCTTTGTTTGTTGGACTTGCCTAACGTTTTGCTGCAGCTTGCTTTTCCTGGGTTGTAATCCTCTGCTTTTCCCGAATAGACCCTTTTTTGCTGGTAAAATAACTGGCAGTTTTACTTTTTAGGTTAATAGGAGCAAGGACATTGCAAGTAACATCTCTGACTTCCCACTTTTGCCTAGATCAAACCTTTCACCACCATTTCATTAAGGGGGATCACTCGGGCCCAGAGGGAGGGAGGACAGAGCTGTGAAGGAGGAGGGGAATCAACGAGGAGGAGGGACTTCTGGGAGGGGAGAGCAGCTCTGCTAAATGTATCCAGGATCACCGAAGGAATAAGAGCTAAGGGGGCTGCAGTGGGGCTGGAAGTGAATTTGAGTTCAGCACTGCTTTGGGGCGTCTTCTCGGTGCCTTTGGTTCGGAGAGGCGGGTTCCTGGCTTCTGAGCGCAGACCTCCAGGGCCGGGATCAAGCCCGGACTCTGCGCCAGCCAGGGCCTGAGGGACGGAGGAGCAGGTGCGCAGGTCCAGGGGCAGCCTCCCTCTCCGGAAAACAGCCCCGGCCACGCCCACACTGGGCCCTTCCAGGCCCCATGGACCCCGGCCAGCTGGCAGGGACCCCCTTCCCCACGCCGCCTGTGCCAGTGGTGCCGAAAATGTGGGGAGGTCGGGCAGTGTCACGCAGATTTTGCTTTGTACCTCAACCCCTGCCGGCCCCAGACAATTAGCTTGGGAACAGTCCGGGACGAGAAGCGAGGGGCGGGGTGACAGGCCCCGGCCCCGCCCTCATTTGGCATCCCCCACCCCCCCACCCCAAGCTGCGCGCCACTCCCGGCCTAGTCCTTCCTCCCCGGGCGCTCGGTGAAGGTGGGAAGTGGGGCCACGTCACGGTCCCCAGGCCGGGGGAACCGCGGCTCCGCCCCTCCCACCCCCTCCAGAGCGCTGGGCACGGATCTAAGACTCACCGGCCCCAGCCCAGGGCCAGCCCAGTCGCCGCCGCCCGCCCACAAAGCCACAGGCAGGTGCAGGCGCTGCCGAGGCGCGAGCGCGCAGAGCGGAGCCGTTAGCGCGCGCCGTCCGTGCGTCCGTCCATTGAGGCCTCCGTCCGTCCGCGCGCAGCAACTCCCGCCCGGGCCCGGCGGCCACGGCTCCTCGTCGTCCCGCACCCTGAGCCGCCCGGCAGAGCCGGCTTTGGCGCGCGGCAGCCATGTCCATGGGCCTGGAGATCGCGGGCACCTCGCTGGCCGTGATGGGCTGGCTGAGCACCATCGTGTGCTGCGCGCTGCCCATGTGGCGCGTGACGGCCTTCATCGGCAGCAGCATCATCACGGCGCAGATCACCTGGGAGGGCCTGTGGATGAACTGCGTGGTGCAGAGCACCGGCCAGATGCAGTGCAAGGTGTACGACTCGCTGTTGGCGCTGCCGCAGGACCTGCAGGCGGCCCGCGCGCTCATCGTCGTGTCCATCCTGCTGTCCGCCTTCGGGCTCCTCGTGGCGCTGGTGGGCGCCCAGTGCACCAACTGCGTGCAGGACGACACGTCCAAGGCCAAGATCACCATCGTGGCGGGAGTGCTCTTCCTGTTGGCCGCCTTGCTCACGCTGGTGCCGGTGTCCTGGTCGGCCAACACCATCATCCGGGACTTCTACAACCCGCTGGTGCCGGACGCGCAGAAGCGTGAGATGGGCGCGGGCCTGTACGTGGGCTGGGCGGCCGCCGCGCTGCAGCTGCTGGGGGGCGCGCTGCTCTGCTGCTCTTGCCCGCCGCGCGACAAGAAGTACGCGCCCGCCAAGATCCTCTACTCGGCGCCGCGCTCCGCCGGCCCGGGCACCAGCACGGCCTACGACCGCAAGGACTACGTCTGAGGGGCGGCCGCGGGGAGACCGCAGCACCCCTGGAGCTGGAGCGCGCACCAGGCCGGCGTGCAGCCTCTCGTCGGAGACCAGCCCACCCCACGGTGCCAGGAGCTCTCCCACTGGACTGGGAGGGACCGACCACCCGGCGGCCCCTTTCCCAGCCGCATGCCTCTCCCCCGCACCGACACCCCCCTCCCGGGCCCCCGGGTCCCCCGGGTCGGGGAGCAGGACCACGGCGCGCGGGGGACCAGCCCGCACGGACAGTGAAACCTTGCTCCTCCAGAGCGCGGGCCTGGGATGGCCGCCGCGCCTTGCCAGCTCCGTCGGGCTACAGCCCCGAACCCCGCGTTGGGCGGGGACCGGCAGTCTTGAAAAGGGCTAGTTGATATTTTTCAATAAAAGCCTTTCGTTTTGCATTTGCGGGCGCCTCCTTGTCCTGAGAGCCGAAGGGCCTCCGCCTCCCTGCCGAACACCCACCCCCCATACCCACCCCGCCAAGGTTGGCTTTGGCTTGCTCTACGGCTGTCCGCTGCACCTAACGAAGCTTGGAGAGGGCAGACGTTGGATAACCGAGAAAGTGGGGTTGGAAACTGGGCTGGGTGTGCCCTAGGGGGTCGTTTGGCCTTCTCATTGGGGATTGAGACGTTGAAGACCCAACCTAGAGAGACGGGTATGAGCAGTAACGGCCTGCTCGGTGGACAGAGGCGTAGGGGAGGAGGGAGAAGGGTGTCGGGGGTCCCCCTTCGCTAGCCTGCGCTATCTGGGTCTGTACTCATTCTCCCCGGTGTGGCTGCACACCGAATCTTCCCTGTGCGTGTGAAAGGGCACATTCAGTGTGATGATTTCATATTGGGAAGAGGAGAACAAAAAGACCTATTGTTTTTGTAAAACACCGCATCAAATTAAGGCTGGGCAGAATCTCACCAGGAGGAGAGATGAGAGACCGGCCTCATTTTCTTCCCAGGATCCCCAACCAAGAGGGAGAGGAGACTCAGGACCCTCTCAGGGCTGGAGTTTAACCAGGCTTGGAAGCACTTGTGTCTGGGAGAAGGCACAAGAGGTTCAGGCAGTAGGAAAGGGGGCTGGTGCTGCAGACTGGGAAAGAGAGGTCCCCCACGGCTGGACAGATAGCTAGGTGCAAGAGAGAATGGGATGAGGTCTAGGGGCCCAGAGGAAGCCAAGTCATGGAATCTTATATGCGGAATTACAAACTCTGGACCTTATTCTGGTGTTTCTGGGAGTCGGGGGAAGACACGCCTGGTTCAGATTTATGCTCTAAAATATTGTCTCCCACAGCCCCCTGGGGAAGTGGAATTTAAGGAAGGAGATGAAGGGGGGGATACCATCCAAGAGGCTCCATACCGTCCCTGTTGAGATGGTCCAGCCAGAAAGAAGGCTGGGGCAGTGAGGCCAGGCGCAGGGCCTGATGGGGGCTGGGAGGAAGCAAGAAGAGTGGAGCGTGAGAAGCATTTGGGTATGTGGGGTGAGGGAGAAGGGGAAAAATTTGGTTAACCCCAATTTTCTGCCCTAGGTCACTGATTGGATTGGTGGTGTCATTTATCAGAATAGGAGACTAGGTTACTAGGGCAAGATGATAGGTTCAGTCTTGGGTGCACGGAGTTTGGCAAGCCCGGAGGACCTCAAGGCAGAGACGTCCAGGAAGTGGCAGGACATATATAGAGCCCTGGGACTGGGGAGCAGTAAATGTGGCTCTTGTTAGCACACAGGTGGCACCCGAAACCAGGGGAGTAGGTGAGGTCAGTCTAGAAACCGAAGAGAAAAAAGGGTCAAGAGACGGGCGTTGGCAAGGGTGTCCGAGGTTGCGGAAGTGGTCAGGCCAGATAAAGCCTAGGGAGCAAGCCGGGGATTCAAAGCATCCAGGTGGTCCCTGGGGGGACAGATGCGGCAGGCGGAAAAGCCAGTGGGAGATGAGAAGTAAAATTAGAGTAGGTAGACCATGAGTCCTAGAGCTTTGGTTATAACTGGAGTTTCGGCCAAGTTAGCAAGTTGGCAGGGAACAAGGGTCAAGGGACAGGTATTTAGGCTCGGGGAGACTTGGGATTATTTCCAAATAGGTATTGTGTCTCAAACTGCTTTGCCTGCAGGAAAGGTAAAGCCAAAGGTCCTAGTGGCCACCAGACATTTCAGTAGAATGCTCCGCTCGGCTGCTCCAAAACTCTCTAGTTAAAGAAAACCAATATGTTGTCACCCCTTATGACCCAAGGAAGAGGAAGGAGGTTACAGCTTTCAGTCATTCTCTGTAGGATTCCAGGAAAGGACGAGGGGCTGGGGTTGGGGTCCTGATTAGTCTTTGGGGAGCCGTTCTTCTAGCCTGGGGTGCGGAGGGAGGAAAGGCGGAGAGTGACACTGAGTATGAAAGGGAGGGGATGAGTGATGGAGCCGCATCCTAGGGAGAGCTGGAGAGAGGGGGTGTGGGTTCCCAAAAGCAGAAGGACGCAGTGGGGGGGGCGTCAGTGAGGGGAGGGGGCCCAGTGAGAGAGAGGGGACTCAGTGACTAGGAGGGGCTCAGTGGGGGAAGGGTCAGAGAGGGAGGAGGTTCAGCAAGAGGAGGTGAGAAGGAGGAAACTGAGAGAAGTTTCTCTGGGTCCCTCTGGGATGGAATTGGGGGTGGGGCGGGGGGTCAGAAGGGCTAAGGGGGTTGCATCTGCCTTAAACCTCCACAGTCTCTGGCCTTGAGAGTGCCAGGGGGGTGTCAAGTGGGACCAAGTCAGAACTGAGGGGCACAGAGTGGCTTCTTTGTCCCAGAGAATCCTGCAGGTGGGAGCAAGGTTATTCATTTACCACCAGCTTCCAGAAGCCAGCCTGAGCATAATACCTCCCGGCCACACTAGGACAGGGCTGCAGCCTGGGGCCCTGCAGCCAGCCTACCCACCACAGCCCACCCCAGGAACCCCCACCCCCATCCCCACCAGTGGACTGTGGCAGAGAAGGGAGCAGACACTTGGGTGGGGGGCCCTCAGCTCCTCCCCTGGCTCCCTGGTCTCTTCCCTGGGTTCCCTGGGTTCCCCGGGGTCCTTCTGGGTGCAGTGAGGTATCCTACCCCACCCAACACTCCCCCAACCACACACACACACACACACACACACACACACACACAGAACCTCGCCTGGCTTTGGGTGTAACCCAACTCAAACTCTTCATATGCTTTTTGGAGTTTAAGGTCTAAAGGGGGTGGTGGCATTTGCGGGGTACAGACCGCAAGCTGAGGGGAGTCTCAGAGGAGGGATCCAGGAAAACCGCAGGCTGGAGGAGAGACTGGGAGTCAGTGGTTTCTAGATCCCTTCCTTTTCCTGGGTGCCTCTGGGCACTTGCCTTCCCCTTCTGGGTCTCAGTTGCTCCACCATTTCAACAAGGGCTTGAACCAGAAGGCCCCACGAGGGCCCCCTTTAACTTGTCTTTTCCATCCCCATGTTTATCCTTCTCACCCCCTGCTGCAGAAAATTAGTCAGAACCAAACCGACCGGGTGAGCAGGGCAGTTCACTCCTCTAAGCCTCGGCTTCCTCATCCACAAAATGGGTATGATAATAGCATCAGGCTGTGTGGAGGATTAGCAGAGTCATCCTCCCTGTTCCCATGCGGCCTAGTCTTACTCCATCATGGCACCATGTTGTTTTGATTCTTGTCAGACCTATCCAGCAGGGGGTCATCCCCCAAGGTCAGGGAAACTGTCCTGACCTTCTGTCTGTCTGCGGCACCCAGCGCAGGCCAACACCTGTTCGTGGAAAGAAGGCCCGCCTGAGTGCTTTTCCACCTAGCCCAAGGCTAGGCACACAGTAGGACCTCAATGAACGTGAGCTGGTATTGTTAATGTTTTAGTTTAGAAAGCCAGACAGGGGTTTGGGAACGTGAAGGCAATGGCAGGGTCGTGAGAAAGTTCTGGGTTTCTCCAAAATCCAGAGCCGTGAACACCCCCTGCCAGGCCCTGGGGCTCTGTCCCACTCCACCTCCCACCATTGTGTCGCAGGGCTGCCCTGCTCTTGCCACACCTGTTCCAGCTCTTTCTCCTGCCGAGACCAAAAGCCAAGTGCTTTATCAAACAAACACGGCGTTTATTGTGGTTCCTTCAAGGTCTGCGCCAGGCCTGGAGGAACAGAGAGTACCTTCCTTCTCCCTCCCCTAGCAGGGATCCAATAAAGGTCATCTGTGCCAAGACAAGTACGCTCCGCAGAGCAGGTGAAGAGAGCAAGAGTCCTGCTCAGGCGCGGGCTGAGCGACCTTGGGCAAGTCACCGGCCGCATCTCACTCTCAGCTGCACAAGAGGTGATATTGTCGCTGATCCTCCCCCCAAAGAACCCTGCAAGGTAGGCATTGCACGATGAGGCCACCAAGGCTCATAAGATGATGGGACTAGGCTGCTGGCCCTGCTTCATCCTGCCAAGGACCAGCCCCTCCCCTACCAACCTGGTCACTTTCTAGATGTGTCCACCTGTCTTCTTCCCCACTTGCTGCCATGGCTCCAACCAGGCCACCACCATCTTTCAGGAACAACCTCGAAAGGGTCTCCTGCCTCCAGGCTCTCTCTCCACACCCCCTCCGGGCTATGCCCCCTTCCAGGCCACTCACCCTACCTAGCACAGCCGAATGACTACTCATGTCACAAAGTCCTGAATCTGACCACATCAGAAAACCCTTCCAGTCCCTTAGCCCCCCCACCCCCAATATGGGTCTTGGAATCCCACTCAGACCCCATGGCATGTCTCAAGAGCCCCTCCAGGGGGCAGAGCCAGGGTCACCTCCATATTGTCTCCTCTCCTCCCCACCCCAACCCCCAAGGCCCGACTCATCCGTACATCCTTCAGTTCTGCATGAACCCTGCCCTCTCAGGGCCCTGGGCCTCACCACAAGCTCTTCTCTGTTCTTGGCAACTTCCCCACACTTACCTCACCCCTCTTGGCAAGCTTAGAGGTCATTTCGTGTCTTAACTGAGGGAAGCTTCCCTGACAGCCAGCCTATTCCTACAGAGCACCTTCCATCCAGGATGCCACCATGGTCTGGTCTCTGCCAGAATTCCTTTCCCCCACCCTCCCTTTTTTTTTTTTTTTTAAGATTTTATTTATTTATTTGACAGAGAGAGACACAGTGAAAGAGGGAATACCAGCAAGGGGAGTGGGAGAGGGAAAAGCAGGCTCCCCACTGAGCAGGAACCCCCCCCCGCCAATGTGGGGCTCGATCCCAGGACCCTGGGATTATGACCTGAGCCAAAGGCAGATGCTTAACAACTGAGCCACCCAGGCGCCCCTCCCTTCCCCCTTTTAAACAATCCCACAGCATTTCTTGTCAGCTGGCCATAGCATAGGCATAATCAGAACAATGTGACCAGGGGGCCTGGGTGGCTCCATCGAATAGGCATCTGACTCTTGACCTCAGCTCAGGTCTTGATCTCAGGGTCATGAGTTCAAGCCCAGGGTTGGGCTCCATGCCCAGCGTGGAGCCTACTTAAAGCACATGCACACATACACACCAATCTGAACAAATGTTTCAGAACTACACTCCCAACAAAGGACACCTAAAAAAAACCAAAAAATAACAACAACAACAAAAAAACTGCATTGTCTTCTCAACAATTTCTCACTTCATTGACCATTTCTACTTGAAGACACTTTGGAACCGAGAAATATGATCTCCCCTAAGCCTGATTCCACCCACTTGTTTTCCTGACTTTGTTTTAGAATGAATCTCTTCCACATCATCTAGCATGAGGTGCAGAGACTCATCAAAACCAATGATACAGCACTCCATGCACACGTTCACTTGCTCACAAAACCACGGCTGAATCTCAGGTCTGTTTACAGGGACCTGAAGATGAGCGACTCCAGCACCTTCCGTAGTTTGGGAGCTAGCCACAGCATGCCGTAGTGGAAACTCACAAAGACCACGCTAACCCACGTGCTACCTCCTGGAATGACCTCTGAACTTGTCTTTCTCCTGCCCCTAAACCATCGGCTCTGCTGGGGAGGAGCCCTAAGCACCCTGTTCACCTTTGTATGCCCCAAGCTTAGCCTAATGCCAGCATGGAGCTGATGCTCAGTAAATGAGAGACAAGGTTCACATCCACAGTGCCAAAAGAACAAAGTTGAAGGACCCACACTTGTAGATTTCAAACCATATCACAAGGCTATAGTCATCAAAGCAGGAGGGTATTGGCATAATGACAGACCAGTGAAACAGAATGAGAGAATCCAGAAATGAACTGTCACATATGCAGTCAAATGATTTCCACAAGGGTGCCAAGAACACTTAATGGAGAAAGAACCCTCTAGTCTCTTCCACAAATGGTGCCAAGACAACTGGATATCCATACACAGAAGATGAAGCTAAACCTTTATATAATCCCATATACAGAAGTTAACACAAAATAGATCAAAGACCTAAGAGCTAAGCTTATTTGAGGCACGTGCGTGGTGCAGTCATGTAGGCATATGACTCTTGGTTTTGGCTCAGGTCGCGATCTCAGAGTCATGATCTCAGGGTCATGAGGTCCAGCCCTGCGCTGGGCTCTGCGCTCAGCTCCAAGTCTGCTTAACTTTCTCTCTCCCTGGGCGCCTGGGTGGCTCACTTGGTTAAACGACTGCCTTCAGCTCAGGTCATGATTCTGGACTCCCAGGATCAAGTCCCACATCGGGCTCCCTGCTCAGTGGGGAGTCTGCTTCTCCCTCTGACCCTCTCCCTTCTCATGCTTTCTCTCTCACTCTTTCTCTCTCAAGTAAATAAATAAAACCTTAAAAAAAAAAGATTCTCTCTCCCTCTCCCCCTGCTCTCTCTCTCTCTCTCTCAAATAAAATCTTAAACAACAACAAAAAAAGAGGGACACCTGTGTGGCTCAGTCACTTAAGCGTCTGCCTTTGGCTCAGGTCATGATCTCGAGGTCCTGGGATTGAGCACCATATCGGGCTCCCTCCTCAGCAGGGAGTCTGCTTCTCCCTCTCCCCCTGCCCCTCCCCCTGTTCATGCTCTCTCTCTCTCTCTCAAATAAATAAAATCTTTTAAAAAAAAGTTCTAAGCCTATAAAACTGTTAGAAAACATACAGCAAAGCTTCACAACATTGGACTTGGTCTTGGCTATAACACCAAAGGCACAGGTAACAAATGAAAAATAATAGACAAATTGGACCCGATGAAAATTTAAAACTTTGTGCATCAAAGAATACCATGGACAGAGTGAAAAGACAATCCACAGAATGGGAGAAAATATTTGCAAATCATATAGCTGCTAAGGGATTAATATCCAAATATACAGAGAACTCCTAAAACTCAACACCTTCAAAAAGAGCCAACTCAAAAACAGGCAAAGGATTTGAATAGATGTTCCTCCAAAGAAGATATATGAATGGGCAGTAAGCACATATGAAAAGATATTCAAGATCACTAATCATTAGGGAAAGGAAGTCAAGACCACAATGAGATACTACTTTACCCCCATTAAGATGGCTATTATAGGGACGCCTGAGTGGCTCAGTAAGTTAAGCATCTGACTCTGGATCTCAGCTCAGGTCTTGATATCAGGGTCATGAGATCAAGTCCTGTTGGGCTCCAGGCTGGGTGTGGAGCCTCTTTAAAAAAAGAGAGAGAGAGAGAGAGATGCTTACTCTAGAAAGAGAGAAAGGATGGAAGGGAAGGAAAAAAACTCGTGTTGAAGATATGGAGAAATTGGAATTTTTATGCACTGTTCATGGGAATATAAAATGGTAGAGCTGCTATGGAAAACAATTTCGTGGCTCCTCAAAAAAATTAAAAATTAAAGAAATAATAAGATAAATTAAAAATTTTTAATTAAAATTTAAAAATAAAACTACCTTGTGATCAAACAATTCCATTTCTGGGTCTATACCTAAAAGAACTGAAAGCAGGATCTCAAAGACATATTTGCATACCCATGTTCATAGCCTGTTCACAATCGCCAAGGACTGGAAACAATGCAAATGTCCATCAATGGGTAAATGGAGAGCAAAATACAGTCCATCCATGCAATGGAATGTGATTAAGCCTTAAAAAGGAAAGAAATTCTGACACCTGCTGCAAAAGGGAGAGATTTTACTGGGGGGACTATGTACAGAGAGGCATGCACGGAGTTAGGGGATTCGGTAAAGGCTATGGAGGTATCAAGAAACTAGCAAGCCAGGAGTTAGGAGAAACAAACAGCTCAGCATCTCCCTTTTCATTATTTTTAAGCGCAAGTGTTGACAGAATAGTGGTATTTTCATCACCATCTCCATTTTATGGATAGGAAAACCAAGGCACAGAAGTGTTAAAGTGCTGCCCAAAGTTCACACAGGGCATCTAGGCTTTGAACCCAGGCAGTCTGGCCTGCTAGAGCCCAGGCTGCACGCCCTGCCTCTTGTTTGCCCTCTCCCCGCCTGGGGAAGTATATATTGATATAATAGTGTTAAAGGGCAATTTGACCATTTCTATAGAATCAATAAAAGTCCCTTATAAAGATACTCTGAGACCCAGCAATTCCATTTCCAGATAACATCGTTCTGCAATATAGAGCATGCAAGAATATGTGATATTCGTTTTATGCAGCCTCAGGCAAGTGGAACAGAACCCCCCACCCCCAGCTCTGGGGATAATTCCCAATGAGACTAACCCAATCATGGTGGTTGATCTCTTTCACTCTGCAGTGACTGGTTTACAGTCGGCATGTGACAATTGCAGCCAATGAGACAGGAGGGAAGATCTGGGGGAGGTGGGCAGCTGGAATAGCCTTCCACGTTTTCTAAGAGAGCATCCTGAATTTCCTTGGTCAGGTGGTGGCATGTGGAATTCTATCTCCAGCTTGAACCCCAAAGAAAATGAGCCCATGAAGCCAAGAGGCCAATGATGAGGAGGACATCAGTCTGGAGAGGTGGAAGGTGGAGCCCTGGAGACAGTAATTGTCATCTCGCTGGGTCCTCACCCTCCTTAGATCTCGGGTTGTGGGAGATGCAACTTTTCTTATTGTTTAAGCCCGTTTGCCTTGGGGTTCCAGCCAAAGATGTCCTAACCAGTACAACTGGGCTGCTGATAAAAAAAAAAAAAAAACAAAAAATCAAGTACAATGTCTCTTGTGAAGTAGTCTTTCAGAAAAATAAACAAAGTCTGAATCTGATCAATTTTCTAGATCCACTATCAATTTACAGGATATGTAAAGGAGGGAGGAACAGAGTAACACAGAACATTGTCAGCAAAATAGCAACTGGCTTCTTCGATGACAAAAAAAAAATGCATTTCGTTTTCAAGGAAAGAAATTGAGATGTAGGGGAATCTATAGCTCAAAAGAGCTTAAAAGAGATATCAACCAATAACAGTTGTGGCCATTCATTGGTTCCTGATTCAGACTCTTAGAGTTGATGGCATTTATGAGACCGTTCAACATTGGAACAGTGAGTAGGTAATTGATAATCTTAACGAACTATGACTTCTTTTTTTTTTTTTTTAAAGATTTTTATTTACTTATTTGACACAGAGAGAGACCAGATCACAAGTAGGCAGAGAGGCAGGCAGAGAGAGAGGAGGAAGCAGGCTCCCTGCGGAGCAGAGAGCCCTATGCGGGCCTCGATCCCAGGACCCTGAGATCATGACCTGAGCCGAAGGCAGAGGCTTTAACCCACTGAGCCACCCAGGCGCCCAACAAACTATGACTTCTTAAAGTATGTAAATGATATGGTGGTTTTATGTTTAAAAAATGAACAAACAAAAGAGCCCTTAGCCTTTAGGGAAACATATGGAAATATTTACATATGCAATGGTATGATGTGTGAGATTTACTTCAAAATCACATGAAGGTGGGAAAAGACATAGATGGGGTGTAGATGAAACAAGATGGATCTCGAGTTGATCATTGTTGAAGCTGGATAATAGGTAGAGGGGGTCCCCATTTTATCCCCCTTCACATATGTTCAAAATTTTCCATAATAAAAAGGTATTTTAGAAAGGTAGATCTACATTGACATTAAATAATATTCCTCAGAAATACCTTCTTTCTCCTGCAAAAAAAAAAATTTTTTTTTTCTTGACTTCACATCTCCAAAGAAAGGCCACCCCATTTCTCTGCTCACTCCTGATTTTGCCTCCTCCCCTCCCACATGCCAATCAGCCTCTCCTGTCTTCTCCTGCTCTCACTCCTTCAGCACCACAAGCCGCTTCTGGCAAAGTCCCCAGTGCCCTCCAGATTGTCATGGCCTATGGTCACTTTTCTATCCAGAGCTTACTCACTCTCGGCAACTTTTGACATAAGTGATTGTTCCCTCCTCTTCAGAACCTCAGTTCCCCTGCCCTTTGGGACTCGTCCCTCCCCTAGACTTTCTCCTGCCACTGCTCTTTCTTCCTGGGCATTCTTCTCTTCCTCTGATGCTCTGTTGAACCCTTTGCTTGTCTCACCCATTTCCGCGGCTTTAATACCCTCTAGCTCCCAGATCTCTCCTCCGAGCTCCCCCAAGAAGGTGTCCACCTGCCTCCTCGGATGCCATGGAGGTGGTGGGGCACAGTGGTTAACAATAGTGTGGCCCCCGGAGCCCAACCACTTGGGATTGGATCCTGGCCCTGCAGCATCCAAGCTCTGTGATGGTGGGCGGGTAATCAACCTCTCTGTAGCGCAATGCATTTAGCTCTAAAGAGGGATCAATAAATAATACAGTTCTTATGAAGATGAAATCGGTAAATAGATAAAGCACTTAGAATGGTATTTAGCACATGTAAAGCACTCAACAAATGTTGACTATTACGATATCTCACGGGCAACTCAACCTTAACATGAGTCAAGTAGAACTCTAGATTGTGGGACGCCTGGGTGGTTCAGTGGGTTAAGTATCTGACTTCTGGGTCATGATCCCAGGGATCGAATCCCCCATGGGGAAAAAAAATCCCTGCTCAGTGGGGAGCCTGCTTCTCCCTCTGCCTGCCACTCCCCCTGCTCTGCTCTCTCTCTCTCTCTCTGACAAATAAATAAATAAAATCTAAAAAAAAAAAAAGGAAAGAATTCTAGATCGTCCCTCCCTACTAGTGTTGTAGAGGGGGGAAAACTTCCTCGCCAGCCTTGCCCAGCTCAGTAAACAGCACAACTACCTGCCCAGGTGGTCTGTCCAGAAACCCAGGAGTTGTCCTTGACTCCTTCCTTTCCCTCCCCATCGTCCTCTCTACCCATCCAATCCTTCATAAAATCTTGCTGATTCTAACTCCAAAACATATCTGATATCTACCTTTTTCTACCTCCATGGCTACCTCCCAGCCAGAAGTGGGCATCGAGTCCTAACTGGACAACCACAGTAGAGTCCAAGCTGATTTTCCTTCCTCTCCTCCATGTGCCCTTCAGTCTGTCCCTCCATCTTCCCCCTGCACAGCCAAACAGTCCTATAAAAAGGCTTCTTTGCCCCTCCTTAAACCCTTCCCTGGCTCTCATTTTTCTTAGAATAAAAATCAAATTCCCTACCAGGCTCCCGCTGGGACCAGCTCCAGCCTACCTACCTCATGCCTCGCTCTCCTTGCTTCCTCTGCGCACTACCTCGGTCTAGGACACTTTTGCACTGGTGTTCATAAGACTGCCTCCTTCTTATGCTTCAGATGTCACCTTACCTGAGGCCTTTCCTTACCATCCTACTTAATATTGCCCACCCCAATTACTAGTAAACACAGCACCTTGCTCACTGAACTTATCACAGTTTATACTTACATATTTATTTCTTTGTTTATTTCTTTGCAGCCTGTCTCCCCTAATGGAGAATAGAAAAGCAGGGGATTTGGAGTTTTGGTTTTTTGTGTTGCTTGAGGAACAGGGTGGTGTAATCGGCCTATTTCTAGCTTTAAAATTCATACTTGGGATTAAAAAAAATTCGGGGTGACTGGGTGTCCCAGTCAGTTAAGCATCTGGCTCTTGATTTCGGCTCAGGTCAGATTTGGGGAGCGTGGGACTGCGTCCCAAGTTGGGCTGTGCCCTCCCCCTTGCTTGAATTCTCTCTAAATAAACATGCAAATAAATAAAATCTTTTTTTTTTTAATTCATACTTGGCTTTAGCATGTGCTCAGTAAATATTTGTTGAATGGATTATTGGATCGTTGATTTAAAAACAAAGTCAGTTATGGACGGATGCGCACGGTATTATTGCAATTATGAAAGTCAGTCTTGGGCGCCTGGGTGGCTCAGTGGGTTAAAGCCGCTGCCTTCGGCTCAGGTCATGATCCCAGGGTCCTGGGATCGAGGCCCACATCGGGCTCTCTGCTCAGCAGGGAGCCTGCTTCCTCCTCTCTCCTCTCTCTCTCTA
>LNAC01000109.1:2262104-2302495 GCA_002007465.1 Ailurus styani
TCCCGGCCTCGGCGGCCACCCGGCGACAACCCCTGCGCCCCCGGCCGGGCGGGCGGGAGCGGCGCGGAGCCCGGGACTCCGAGCCCCCTTCGGGTCCCGCCCCTCGGACCCACTCGGGGTCACGGACTCGCGTGAGCTCGGCGCCTTGGGCCCGCGGGCTGGCGGCCGGAGCAGAGGGTCCTGGATATAAACTTTTCGGCGCCCCCTTGTTTTGGGGGGTCGAAGGGCTATTATCGGATACCCGTGGCGGGACGGAAGGCTGACCTCTCCCGCGGCCCGCGGAGCGGGTCCCGTCTCTGTCCGCCAACTGTGCCTCATCACTGACCCTCCTGTACCCCCGCACGGGTGTGGACGGACGGCGGGACCGCGGTGGGAAGGGGCCGGGCGCGGGCCCCTGCCCAGAGCCCAGCTGCGGGGCGCTCTGCGGAAACCGGGCCGCCGGGTGGGGCCGGGCTCCTCGGGCGGGCGCTGTCCCGCGGGGCGCCCCGCCGCCTCCGTCACCTGTAGCTCCCATCACCTGTGGCTCCCCACCCCCGTCGCGCTCGGGGTTTGCTGCCCGCCCCGGTTCCTGAGGGGTCAGATTCGCCCCCGGTCCACCTTGCTGGCTTCCTGGCAGCCCCGGCCCGCGGCGTTTTCAGACCTTCCGGGGTTCCTGGTCTGAGTCCAACCTGAACCTATTTTTCCACCTGTGTCTCGGAGGCCCCCGGGGTGTGGCTCTTGGGGCGGGGTTTGGGGGGAGTAAGAGGATGCGCAAGGCTCTGACCAGAGCCCACCGTCTCCTAGCCTTGACTGAGACCCCTGCCGCCTGCTCCTCTTTCACCTCTACCCCCTTACACCCGGCTCCCCTGGACTCTGACATTTACCAGGACATTCTCACCTCTGCCCTTAGAGATGGCAAGCCTGGGGGCGTGTGGGGGCAGTGAAGAAAATGAAGCCTGCCCGTGGGGAGGGGGGCATCAGGGCTCTAGACCAAGCTGACCCTTTCTGATCCCCTAGCCAATCTCCCTGCTGTCTGGCAGGTGCCCTGTCCACAGTGCTAATCTGGGGTGGGGGGCAGCTAGCTCACTGGCTCCTCTGAGCCCTTCCTCTGCTACCCACTTGGAGCCAGAGACCAAGGTCCTCGTATGTGGAAAGTTTCAAGTGTGCTTTGGGCTTTTGACCCCCTGGCTTGACCTGTCTGTCCAGAGGCTCCCTGCATTTGTGCCCCATCTCCCCCGTTATACCTGTCTTGTCTCCTGGGCAGTCCGAAGCTGGGACCTGTACTCTCCTGCCTCCATCTCCCCCCTTGCTCTGGCTAGGAGCCCCCACCCTCCCAACAGACCTTTTATTCCTGGCCAAAGGCCCAACCCCCAGGGTAAACCTCAGGAGGTTTCAAAGGAAGAAGACGGTCCCTCATGTCACAGATATGATGTCTAAACACTTCCCCCGCCAGCCCTTGCAGTTGCCCTCAAGCTTCCTGTGCTGTGTTGAGTCAGAAAGAATGTTATCTCGGCGATGAATGGCCGTGTGGTGCATTTGCTCGTGTTCGGATGCCTGGTGGGTCAGATGAGAGTGTGTGTGGGAACCAAGTGGTCAGGGGAACACAGTCCATTCATGTGACAGGCTCTCTGGCACATCAGCCTTCATCCCGTCTCCTGAAGGGGAAACTGAGGCACAAGAGAGCAAATGGCATGCCTGGTGGCTCAAAAGGGATGGTAGCAAGGGGCTTTGTCCCAAAGACAGACTTAGGCCTGGCTGGGACCAGGGACCCATGTGGAGGGCTTGGTTTGTAGGGAGCTTGAACCCAGGACTTCTGCTCTGGTGTGTGTCTCTGTGAGCCCTCGCCCCCACCCCCCGTGTACACACATGAACACTAGCCATGGTGCTCCTTTAGATGGCGAGGCCTGGGTGCTCTGTGGATTCCCTGAGGCCTCCTCTCTAGACCCCACCCTGCCGGCATTCAGAGCCCACGGAGGCTGCTGTACTCCTTGCCAGGTGGCCCTGCCCACTGGACATCTCTGGCAGCCTGCAGGACCCCACACTAGGTGGGGCAGGACAGCTAGTCTGGGGAGCTGTCATTCCCACAAGTCTCCCTCTGGGCCTTTGGTTCCAGCCTGTAAAAGTAGAGAGAAGAAAACCTAGAGCCCAGTTTCTCAGGGCAAGGAGTGGTCACCTTAGTCTGACTCCATATTTAGGCGAGACCTTGAACCCCAGGAGTCAAAATCCCCAGGAACCAAGAGGCCGGTGTACTGGCTGGGCTGGACAGAGGTGGTGCTCCGGGCAGTGACTTGCACCCCCGCCAGCCCTCCCTCCCTCCTCCCCTCTCCTCCTTCCCCATCCAACGCCACCACATTTGGAAGGAAGGCAAAGGGAGCTTATTTATAAAAGTCACACTTGGGGAAGGAGCTGGCGCATTTCCTCAGCGCTCTGCAGGCCAGGCCCAGCGCTCCAGCCTTCCCCAGCTCCCCCTTCTCGTCCCCCTTATCCTGCAGTTGTGCAGACGGAGCGAAGGGATCACTGGGGGCCCTCAGAGATCAGAAGGGCCACCCAGGAGTCTCAGAGGAGCAAGGACCAGAGGGGCAGGGTCACAGAACCAGAGAGACTTAGGGCATGATGCCCCCAGACAGCCCCACCTGGCATGCCGCTGCTTCCACACACACACCCCCCCCCCCCCCCCCNCTTCTTGGAGCTGATCCACCCTTCCCTGGGCCCAGGAAGGTGTTTATCTTTGTGCTGATTCCCATGCAGGATATGGGGCCTGCTTCGGGAGCCAGAGGACAGAGAGGAGGGAGGGTTGGGGCCACCAGACGCTGGAAGAAGGGAACCTGGGGTGGCCCAGGAGGAGTTGGATAGAAATGGGAGGAGGGAAGCTGATCCAAAAGCAGGGACCCCTGTGAGTAAAGGCAGAGACTGGAACGCCCAACCAGGAAAGAATGGTGGGTGGTCTGATGCCTGCTCACTGGAGCAGCCGGGGCAGGCCTGGGTGGGCAAGCCCAGTACGTCCCTTTGCCCACCTGTTCCCCCTTTCTCTCGCATTGCTAGGAAGAGACAGGGTGTCCTGGGCAACACCAGGCAGGTTCTTGCCTTAACCTCTCTGCGCCCGAGGCAGCTGACCAGACCCACCTTGCAGAGTGGAAGAATGGGGTTATAAGAGTAGGCCTCCTTCCTCCCCTTACCTCCTTGGGGTTTCCCAGAACGAACAGTGGGTTTCTTGCCCAGAAGAAACCTGGGGTGCAGCCAGAATGACCTTCAGGGACGATCTCGTCTTTCCTCTTTCACAGATTGGAAAAGTGAGGTCTGGAAAGGGCTGGGGATTTATCGAAGGTCACACAGTGTGTTGGGGGGAGTGGTACGGGGCTGAAGCCAGCTCGTTCCTCTCCACCTGCTGAGGCTGCCTCCAGGAGCTGCCCTGGGGCCCTGGTCAGGGGCAGGGATCTGGAGGCGAAGGGCATCCACGGGGTGGGGAGAAAATGAAGGGATCACATGGGGGCGGGAGGGAGCCCCTCTTTCCTGGAGACCCAGCTTGGCCTCACAGACCCCTGACTTAGCTCCGGGTCTCTGCTCTAGTGGGATTGACTTTGATTTGTCATTAAAAACAAGAAGGGGAAAAAAAAATAGCCCTTGAGGCAGACAACAGCCAACTTCTGCTCAGGAGGAATGAATCAACGCTGCGGCTGGCCTCCCGCCATCCATCCCCGGGGACGGGCCTGAAGGCTGCCTGGCCTCCAAGCCCCTTGGAGGAATCACACTTTTGTTTCCAGGAAGGTATCCTGGAATGCTGGAGTCTCTGCCAGGAGAGACCACCAGCACTGTCTGGCCTCCTCTGGAAGGGCTTCTGGCCAGGGCGGCCTTCATCCGGGATAGCTTGGCCCAGAGGCCTCATGAGGCCAGAGCCTATCAGAGAGAAGAAAGATCTGACCACTGGTTCTCAACCCCAGGATGGAGGACTTTTTAAAAACTTAGCCTACCAGCACCAAACCCCTAAATTCTGATTCGGTCTCTCTAGAGTAGAACCCTGGAAGCTGGGCTTGGGGTTTTTTTTTTTTAAGCCTTCCAAGGGATCGTGGTGCTGGAACAGGGTTAAGAACCACCAAAAAAAAAGAACACACCATCACAAGTCAAATGTTGGATGGTTGTGAGAGGAAGAGGAAGAAAGTAGGTGTACCCTGGTTTCTGATTTGGGTGGGCCCTTGGGAATGGGGGGTTTCAGAGGAGGGGACCAGGAGAACAAGGCAGAACCTAGTTTGGGTCAGAGGGCAGGTAGGGTGCTCATATGATGCCTGGGTTTATCCTGAAGATGTCTGTAGCCCCGAGCTTGCGACCACCCCCAGGCTCTGGCTGCCACCGCAGGTCCCCAGTCCAGTCAGCCCTCTTTCTGGTGCTGTGACTGTCACTCACAGAGGGCTGGCAGATTTCCAAGGGAGCTGGGGCCCTCATGATTCTCAACCATCTGGGTGTTCTCTCTGTGCCTGTCGGTGATGCCCACCCTGACCATCCCAGGACACAGGGAGATGCCAGCCTAGTTCCTGCTTCCTTTTGGGTCAGGAGTGTGTCTGGGTTTGGGGCTTGTCATTTATTTAGTATCCAGTGAAACCTGATTGGGGTCTTAGTTAACCTGGAGGATGTCTCTAGAAAGGTGCCCCAGGGCTCTGCCAAATGTGGATGAGGTTGCAGGGGGCCCCAGAGTCATGAGCCATCAGATTCTCTCAAAGTGGAACAAGGATTGGAACAAATGAAGAAATTAAGCAAAAAAGTCCTTCACTTGAGCCTAAAATCCAACCAAGTAGACAGTGGTGGGGAAGGGCTTGGGGCTTTTCTGGGCAGGAAATGCTATACGATCACTTACACTGATCTCTGGTTACATTAAAGAAGGTAGACCACGTAAAAAGAGGGAGGGGATGGATCAGCTCTTTGGTACCACTTAGACCACAATTAGCAGCAGATTCAGTTTGTATCATGTATGGCAGAAGAAGATAGAGGGTGAACCAAACAAGTCTGGGGCAGGGGTTGCAACTTAGGGCCCCGGGAGGGATATGAGGGGAAGGGAATGGTCAGCTTGAGGAGAAAAACCCAGGGAAGGTATGGATGGTGCCATCAGATCTCTGGCGCGGCCAGCCCAGGGAGAGGGTACCAACAGGTTCTTTATGGCTTAGGGCCACAGGAAAGGGACAATTGGGGCAGCCCAAGGTAGGTAGGGCTGCCTGGGAAAGCCTAGTGAGCTCACCGTCAAAGGAGGTGTGCAAGCTGAGGCTGGCAGCTGAGGCCACAGTGGCTTTTCAGGTCCCTTAGGGCCTGAGAGTGTGTGGCTGTGTTTCTAGTAGAGAGGCGAATAGTGTGTGGGGAACCAAGGAGCGAGATGCTGACCTGGGGGAAGGCTTCTGAAAGCAGTGGCGTCTAAGGATGATGGAAATGTGCGCTGCGTGGAGTCAGCATTCCAGGCGGAGGGAACTGCACTGGGACAAGGGAAGGCAGCGGGTGGGGTGTGGAGGCAGGGAGATGATTTAGGTGGGATGTGCTGGGGTCCGGTTTCAGGCTGCGGCAGTGAGGTGACAAGGGGCAGTGGGTGAAAAGTCCTGAGGAGGAATAAGTGCCAGGACGTGGTAAGGAAGGGGTCCCCATGGACAATCCTCTCAAGGTTTTCCTTGGAGTCCCCACTGCTGTGGTGTTGTGTGACCAACGCTATGAAGTCAGGCCCTCAGTCCTCTGATCAGCTTTGGGGCCAATCCAAATGCCACCTTCAGGGTGGACCCCAGCCTGGGAGCCCCAGTCGGGCCCTGGCCCCAGATGTCCCCTTCCTCAGCTCTGCCGGAAGGAGAGTGTGGGCCTCCTTCCTGCCAACCCTGTGTTGGACAAACTCCCTGACTCCAGCCATCAGTTTTCTGAGGAGGCCGTGGAGGGAGCAGGTCGGAGCTGCTGGATGCTGGACAAGATACGGCCTTATTTTACAGCTGGGTGGGCCAAGACCCAGGCCGAGCAGCAGCCCAGGTCCCAGGGGTCTCTGGCAATGGCTCTCGTCTCTGGAAACTCTGATGCCCTTGTCTTTGGCTCTAGCTGGTCATTACTCTTCCTGGGAGAGGAGCTGGAACATTCTCCTTCTGTCCTTTCCTGTCCATCCGTCTCCTTCTTGAGATGCCAAAAAGACAGAGCGGGCAGGCCGCTGAAGATCAGGAGCTCCTGGTGCCACCTCCCACCCTGGCAGGCTGCCCCGGAGGGGGACCTGGGCTCCTCCAGACTGCACTCTGCCTCAGTGTCCCTAAGGAGTGCTCCTCTAGCTTAAGTCCTGTGCCTGGCAAGGTTCAAAAGTATGGAAATGGCTCCTAGATTCTCTTTGTCTATAGGTGGGCTTGGTTGGGGGGAGGGGGCCACCTGGTAGCAGCCACAGGCACTTGTGGGAGCGAGGATTTATTTTAGCTGCTGGGGGAGGAGGTGTGATCTCTTGATGAGAGGGGCCTGTCAGAGCCGCCTCCGTAAAGCTCCCAACCAACCCCCTCTGCTGTCTGGTCCCTCTCTGGCGGGGCAGTGGGACCCTGAGAGCCCCAGGGGCACAGCCCTTTACAGAACATGCTGTGCCTTCCCACCCTTCCTCAGCCTTCTGTCCCTGCAGCCAGGCATCCCTGTCCCCACCGTGTGCAGGAGCAAACAGACCCAGAGGGCATGTCCCTCAGCCAGTCACTGTCTGTGCAGGCACAGAACCTGGGTCCCTCCCCAGCAGGCCAGCTGGGCCCCGCCTCCTTGGTCCCCCAGCTTCACCATCCCTCGACTGCCGCTTGCCCCGTCCTCTGCTCAGACCCTGACGTGAGAGAGATCAAGGTGAAGGCCAGCGCTGAGCCTGCTCTCGCCTCCTCCCCGTGGGGCGCTGAGACCTGAAGAGGTGTGACCAAAACTGATGACCCCAGTGTGAGGGGCCCGGTCCCACCCTCAGTATCCTGGCCTTGGCCGTGGAGAGGGACTTGCCCTTGCCAGCAGAGCAGGCTGCCCCTGGAGATTTGGAAGCATGTAAGGCGGACAGTAAGGAGCACTGTCAGCACGCTGGAAGTCACAGGTGTCATTACTCCGCCCTGTTATGGGGATGGCTTTTGTCCAGCTGCTCCCAGTGTCGCGGGGTGGGCCTAGGGCAGGCCCTGAGCAAAGTGACATGACTGGCCTCTCAGGCTGGCTGGGCCCAGCTCTGGGCCTGGAGGGAAAGAGGATCGAGGTCTGACATCAAGCATGGCAAGGGGAGAGCTGGGTTTGCAGGGCTGCTCGCAGCCAGGATCGCTGGGGCCTGCGTGAGGCGCTGTGGGACGGCCTGTGTCTGGCCGGCCTACCTTTCCCGAGGCAGGTGTGCCTGGCACCCAGGCCTCCCACCCCCCGGCCACCCTCCTGCTGAAAAGGAGCTTGGGAACTTTGGGCCCCATCCTAATTAAAACCACGGGACTGGAAAGTAGAGAAGGCTGGCTTCCAGGCAGCGTGTCCCAGGCAAGGTCCGTGAGCTGGGGCCGCTAGCCAGGGAGCCAAGCGTTTCCAGCTGCCCCCTAGGGTGAGAGGTGTGCCGGGAGGACCCCGGTTCTATGGGGAAGGGGCAGGCAGCTGAGCAGGGGAAGGAGTCCTTGGTCCAAAGGTAGAGACTGGGCCCTGCCACCAACTGGACGGGCAAGGCCTCTCTCCTTATGCTGGGGCCTCCAGGTCTCACCGTGGCTGGGAGCTGAGGGCACACCCAGACCTCGTCCCTGCCAAGAGGACAGAGGCAGCAGTCGGAGCCCAAGGGCCGAGCCCATGAGCCTGCTGCATATGGGTGCTGGGCAGTTTGCGGTCCCAGGCCCAGCGGAACCCAGTGAGCCTGCCAGAGGCCCGCTCACGTGTACCCACCCCTGCACAGGCCAAGGACAGCGATGATGACGACGATGTCACTGTCACGGTGGACCGGGACGGCTTCATGGATGAGTTCTTCGAACAGGTGGGAGCCAGCACACCCCACGCACCCGGGAGGCGGGGGGGCCCACATCACACCCCCACCTGAAGCCTGGTCCAACCCCTCTCGGAGCCTGACCGCCAGCCCCAGCCTGGTCCAGCCCCGGGGGCCACAAGCGCCCTCCCTGGATCTCCTCCTGACCACAGGCCTTGGTGCACAGGTGGAAGAGATCCGAGGCTTCATTGACAAGATCTCGGAGAACGTGGAGGAGGTGAAACGGAAGCACAGCGCCATCCTGGCCTCCCCCAACCCTGATGAGAGTGAGTGTGTAGAGCTGGGGGGCGGCTTCCAGGCCTCCTGGAGGGCGCTGCTGCCGGGGTGGGGAGGGCGCCACGGAAAGCTTCAGGGAACACAGCTGGCCGGGGCCTGGGGCGGGGGTCAGTGCCCAGTTCCCCCGCTGGCCCCAGGTCTCATGCAGGCTGGCGAGGAGTGGGGCATGTCCTCGGGCCAGCCCCGCCCCCTCCAGGTAAGCTGGGTGGGTGGGGGCTGCCCAGCTCAATAGGAAGCCTCTCTGCCCAGCCCCTCCCTTTCCCGAGCCTCCCGGGGGAGCAGATGGCAGCGCCGAGCCTCAGCGCCTCAGCGCCGTGGGAGGGCAAGCCGGCCAAGCAGGAGGAGCTTCCGGAAAGAGCTAGCAGCCCTGGCACCTGGCCACTGGTACCCCGGAGCTGGGCCTTCCCAGGGCTCCAGGAAGTCACCTTTCTCCTGTGCACAGGGAGCCTGTGTGTGTCTGCATTCCACTCTGTTCCCAGACAGGCCCTCTGACCCTCCTGTTGCAGTTCCTGGCGAGATGTTGATGACTGCCTAGCCCTGTGCCAGGCTGACAACACGCAGGCCCGAGATTCCTGCCCCTTGGCCCTGGGGAGGCAGTGACAGCGCGGAGGCCCAGGCCTGTGACCTGGGCACGTGCACACTGCTCCTGCTGCTCACTCACCTCCTTGCCCCTCTCCGGCCCCTCTGGAAGGCATCAGCCCAGGGGGCCCCAAGAATGCAAGGAGGAGGGTCCCGGTGCTGGGCAGGCCAGGGGAACCGCCCAGGGCTGGGTTTGCGTATGGCCTCCAGCTGTGTCTCCCTATCCCTGGCCCCTCGCCCCGGTCCGTGGGCGTCCTCAAGCCCCCAGAAGCAATCTCTCCACAGCCCCCAAATGCGCTGGCACCCAAGGCCAGGGCCTAGCCGAGCGAGCCCAGGGCTGGGCCTTAGAAAGCAAAATGAGCTCGCTGGGACCCGGGAGCCTGTCCCAGGAATGGGTGGGAAGGGCCCACGTTCAGTATGGCCACCGCGCATTGCCCCTCTCCCCTGAGATTTGTCTCAGGTAGCAGCGTGTGACGTCCTACGTCTTCACGTGCAAGTGTGTCTGAGTCCCAGTGTGTCCCCACGTTGGTCCCTCCTGCTGAGGGTCTGAAGGGGGCTGACTGGGGGAGCAGAGTACTGGAAAGAGCTGGGGCCCTCCCCTGCTGGCAGACGGGGTGAGCGTGGGGCGAGAGACCCCAGTCCCTTTTTCTCGGCTCCCTTGTCCCACCTTCTGTACAAGGTCTCCCCATGTCAGAGTCAGGAGCGCCCCATTCAGAATTGGCACTGTGAGCCAAGCAGTCAGGACTGGGCAGCGGTCACTGATGAGGGGAGAGGGCTTCCCGGTAAGGGTTCCAGACCAGAGGGAGCAGATCCCAAGGAGTCACCAGGAAGGACCGCAGTGAGTGGGGGGCTTTCCCGGCCCAAGGCCTGCTCTGCCTCCCCTGGGGGCTGCCATCCGGGCTGGGCTATTTTGGGTCTGAGCAAAAGAGGCAGAGACGTCAGAGCAGCTGGTAACCAAGTTTCCTTTGTTTGTACGAAAGAGGCACCCTCCTCCGCTCCTTGAAGCCCCCCACCTCACGACCCACTCAGTAGGTGTCCCCACCATGATCAACTGCTGTAAATGCCCCTCCCAACCCCCTCTAGGAGGGGCCCAGCCTCCAAGGAAAGCAGACAGCGAATAACAAAGGCTCAACCAGGAGCTCCATCCTGGGTTGCCCTGAGGGGAGCAGGAGCCATTGCTCCAACCAGCACNATTTCTCCAGGACGTCAGAGTCCTGGGGTTGCCCTGAGGGGAGCAGGAGCCATTGCTCCAACCAGCACCCCAGAGGGAAGCAGCCACCTGGTCCCACTCGGTCAGCCAACCCCTCGCCAGGGGTGGAGCAAGCCGGGTATCCCCATGGCCTCTGCCAGCTTTAAAGAGTTTCCAGTTGGAACAAGGGCCAGAAACACTAGGCTGTGGCCTTCCCCCAGCTTCACCGTCACGGGACCAACCGTGTGCCAGGGGGCCCACCTCTCTGAGCCTCTTCTTCGTCAGCTCCCATCCAGGCCAGGTGCCTCGTGCCCCCAGCCACCCACTGGGCTCCGCACCTGGGAAGGGGGGACCCAGTAGAACAAGGTCTGCCCCACCCAGGGTGCTCCGTGGAGGGGGGCTGTATCACCCTATTGGCTGGATGTCTGCCCCCCCCCCGAGCTACCAGGTAACTCTAGGTAAGCCCCTAGCCCCCCCCATTCAACTCGGGCAAGCATCAAGTAAACGTTCCCCAGTGCCGACTCCAGCATTGCCAGCTGCTCCACAATTACTTCTGCCTTAAATTTAGACCCATCTGTTATCTACAGGGGGTGGGAGAGCCAGCGAAGGAGGAGGGGAGGCTCCTTGGAAGGCAGCACGGGAAGGGGTGAGGCTGCAGCTGGGGTGGCCCCAGCCCAGGATTGGAAGGCCAGGCAGGGCCTCAGCCTGGGGCAGGGGGAAGACCCGGGACCCAGGGTCTGCCCGGAGCCCCGCGACAGGGCCCCCTGCACCAGGGGCTGAGCCTGACCGTCAGGCGGCGGCACCCTGGGCATCTACCCTGTACCCCTTCTACCGCCCCAGAGACGAAGGAGGAGCTGGAGGAGCTCATGTCCGACATAAAGAAGACCGCAAACAAAGTTCGCTCCAAGTTAAAGAGTGAGTCTGGGCTCCATCCAGGGCCTGTCTGGGAGGTGGAGGGGCATGCTGGGCCCCCTGCCTCTGCGTACCCCAGGTCTCACTAACTTGGAGGGGGACGTTGGGTCTTGCTTTCCTGTATGAGGGTGCCACCTGGCAAGGCTTATTTGGGCTGGGCTCCACTCTGGGAATTGTCCCCCACTTCAGCTAAAGAGGGCTCAAGGGGTGGCCAGCACCGCGTTTGTGGGAGCGCAGAGGTGCACGGGTCCAGGGCTGTGGGCCCTGCAGCTTGGGGCCCCCAGGCCCTCCCCACCTGGCTCCCCTGTTGGGCACACAGGTGTCCTGAGCAGAAGGCAGGGTGGGCCTGAGCTGCCAGGCCCAGTACGCAGTAGGATCTCACACACACACGCACTGAGGCCTCGTAGACAGATGTGCACATGTGCACACGCCAAAACCCGCAGCATGCCAGGCTGGGCCCCTGGGGACCCCTCCATCAGTGTCTGATGCGCCCTCTTCGTCTGCTTCCTGTGTGACCCCCCTCCCCCCCGCCACGGTCCACACTAGACCCTCCCCAGGGGAGGTCCGGAGCAGATCCTGGTTGTGTGGGTTCAAGAGGGAGAGGACAGTGGTGAGGGGGACAGGTCATGGCTCAGCAGCCCCCCCCCCACCCTGTCCCCCCAGGCATCGAGCAGAGCATCGAGCAGGAGGAAGGCCTCAACCGCTCATCCGCAGACCTGAGGATCCGAAAAACACAGGTGCTACTGGCGGGCATCCGGGGTGGGCTGGTAGGTGCTGGAGGCCCTGGGGCTCTGTGGGGCTGGGCCTGATACCCGCACCCCCATCTCGCACCCCCAGCACTCCACGCTGTCCCGCAAGTTTGTGGAGGTCATGTCCGAGTACAATGCCACGCAGTCTGACTACCGCGAGCGCTGCAAGGGCCGCATCCAAAGGCAGCTGGAGATCAGTGAGCTAGGGCGGGGGACAAGAGAGGGGGGAGGCAAGGGTGAGGGGCAGGGTTGGGGCTGAACCCCATGGGGTGTGCAGGGCTCAGTGCGACCCCTGCTCACAGCTGGCCGGACCACAACCAGTGAGGAGCTGGAGGACATGCTGGAGAGTGGGAACCCCGCCATCTTTGCTTCCGGGGTGAGTGTGAACCATCCGCCCCGCCCCGCCCGCACCCCTGGCAGGGACCCCTGGTGTGTGTGCCAAGTGCTGTGGCCGGGCAGTCTTTGGACACAGCCACCTTGCGAGGCCAATTCAGAGAAGGCAAAGTCCCACAGGAAAAGGGACCAGACTGAGGCCACATTGATATTAGTGGCACAGGTAGAATTAAGATCCCTGGCTTCTGGTTCCTCTCACTCTCAATGGGTCCACATCCTTGCTTCTCTTGTCCATTCGCCACTGGCCAGGGGCTCCTTCTGCCACCCTCAGGGCCTTGTTCCTCTCCTGGGAGACACAATGCCCTTGCCATCTCTACATTTAAGTGACACTTGAGCAGGGGGGCTTCCTGAAGGAGGCGGCCCACAGGGTAGAAGGCAGCTAGGGGCTGTGGGTTCCAGAGAGAAGGGAAGGGTAGTTACCCTCTCTGGGAGGCTGACCGGAAGGGGTGGGGGGAGAGGGAGAAAGGAGGTTCAAGACCTGGGTCCTTGGGGGCTGTCAACTTGGCCTCTCTACAAGGCTGGTGAGCGGTGACTATGTGGTAGGCACAGGTGGCTTCACATTAACACTGAGAAGTCCATTCCGGAGAAATCTGGTAACAGCCAGTAAGGACCGAGCAGGAAGTGGGGGAGTGCTGTGGCTGAGGAGGGAACCGCCGCCCATCCCAGCTGCCTTCGCCCTCAGCCTCCTGTCCTGGCCCGGGCCACCCTCCTTGCCCCGTGTCAGGCTCCCGGGTCCCAGCCCACTGCTCCCACCCCCAGATCATCATGGACTCCAGCATCTCCAAGCAGGCTCTGAGCGAGATTGAGACGCGGCACAGTGAGATCATCAAGCTGGAGAACAGCATCCGGGAGCTGCACGACATGTTCATGGACATGGCCATGCTCGTGGAGAGCCAGGTGAGAGCCAGGGCCCCCTGAGCTCCACCCGCCCAGCCCACAGCAGCACCCGGGGCTGCACTAACCCCTACCCTTTCTGCCTGACACGCTGCCTTGCCCGGGAGGGACCGAGTCTCCAGGTAACTAACCCCCCACTGTTGAAAATGCCTTCGGGGCCGGGCCCACCTGAAGGACCCCGTCCTCTGCATGGCTCTGCTTGGCCCGTCAGGACCCCAGGCCCTGCATGGCCCTCCACCCAGCTCCGTCCTGTCTTATTCACCAGCCATTTGTCTTGGGGGCACTGTGGACGGCCGCTTTCCTAGGAGCTGGAAGTACAGCAACGACCAGGACAGCGGAGGGCTTGCTTCCTGGAGCTAATGTCTGTGATGCGGAAGGGCACCAGAAGCCAGTGACAAATGGAATGTTCTCCAGTTGTGCTGGGTGCTCAGGAGATGTTAGCAGGAGGCAGCGAAACAGAGCGGGGTTCTCCAACTCGAAAAGGGCCCAGGAATCACTTGGGGGGGGGGCTTGGAGGTCTCCTGGTCCTCATTCCCAGAGATTGGTAGGTTGGAGTGGGGGCCCATGAATTTGCATTTCTAACTGGTTCGAGGTGGAGGCTGATGCTGCTAGTCCCAGGGCCACACTTGGGGTAACACCGTTATAGCGTCCCTGCAGTGGCCACTTTGGATGGGGTGGTCAGGGAAGGTCTCTCTGAGGAGGTGGCATTTGAGCTCAGAAGACTGACTTCCCGGGGTGAGTGAAGAGCAGGACCAGTAGAGCCCAGAGAGACTGGCAAGGGCCCGGCTCATTGAGGAGGTCATGTGGCTGGAGCTCAGGGGGGTAGTGAAAGTGAGGCACAGTGGGGTGCTGGCCTCCTGAATTCTAGAGTGGAGGGTCTGAAGTGTGGGTGTGGTGTAAACCAAGTTAAGAAGCCGGGAGGACACGAGGAGGCTGCTGGGGCAGAGAGACCATGGGGATACGGACACCAGCGGGAGCAGTGAACTTGGAGAGCGCGGCCACTGGTCACGGTGTCGCTGGTGGTGGTCTCGGGCAACGTCCTGGTGGGAGCGGCTTCAGGGGGCTGCTGGGACTGGGCTACGGGCATAGGCAAGGATCCTTCAATGTTGAAGACCAAAGTTAGTCGGAGCAGGGTGGAACCCCCATGTCTGTGAGGAGGGAGCGGGATCCCATCCAGAGCCCCCACTGCTGCCCCTGCCTCCCTCTGCCTCGCTCCCGGCCCAGCTGAGCACCCTCTGCATGGTCTGCACCCCCTTGGCTGAGACTGCATGGCCTGCCTGGTCCCTCCCTGGGATGGCTGCCCCACAGGGAGAGGAGGGAGCTGCCCCGGGGGCCTGGCCTGAGAGGCACGGGTGATAGGCTGGTACCCCATCCTCCTCACACCCAAACTTTTCTATCTGACTTCAGGGTGCTTCCCCAGAGTCCTACCCTGAGGGGGGCCCGCTGGAGCTCACCGG
The DNA here is from genome assembly GCA_002007465.1 of Ailurus styani. NCBI lineage: Eukaryota > Metazoa > Chordata > Mammalia > Carnivora > Ailuridae > Ailurus > Ailurus styani. Next base: position 2,276,478 of record LNAC01000109.1, read on the forward strand.
CACCGGCCCTGCAGGGGGAGATGATTGACAGGATTGAATACAACGTGGAACATTCGGTGGACTACGTGGAGAGGGCTGTGTCTGACACAAAGAAGGCCGTCAAGTACCAAAGCAAGGCGCGCCGGGTCAGTAGCCCCTCTCTGCCCATTAGGGCCCCGGGGACCACTGCAGAGCCCTCCCTACTCTGCCTTGACCCCATGTCTGGACTCTGACCAGGACCCTCACCCCGAGGCCTTCAGCTCTTGCTATCACTGCCTCCCTAGTTACATTCCAGGCGGCACCCTCCCCAGTTCCAATTCTCATCCTGTCCCCCAGACCCCGTCCTCAGCCCCCCTCCGGGACCCCTCTCCTTGGGTGCCCTGCCCCAGCCCTGAGCCTCCCTCCTGAGTCTGAGGCCACCCCTTCCCATCTCCCCTGTGCAGAAGAAGATCATGATCATCATCTGCTGTGTGGTCCTGGGCATTGTCATTGCCTCCACCTTCGGAGGCATCTTCGGATAGAAGCCACCCCACCTGCCACTCCACTCGGGATGGTCTGCCCTCAGGAGGCCCCCTGGCTGCTGCTGCCTTCTGGCTCGGAGCCCCTTCCTTCCCACCCGGTACCGCTCCTTTCTCTGCCATAGGGTCCTCCATACCCACCCTGCCCTGAGCCGTCGTGTGCATGATCTCTGTGACAGTGTGTGTCTGTGCCGCGGAGCCAGCGGGGTGGGGCAGGTCAGCAAGGAACAGACTCAGGCCCTGCCCCAGGCCGCCTCACCCCTCCCGGGTGGCGCTGCCCAGAGTAGCCATGCTCCCTCTCCCCCTGCTGCCCGCAGTCCCACTCCAGCCTGGGGTCTGCCCTGTCCTGGGACCAGAGCACTCTCTGGACCCCAGCCTTGCCTCCTACTCACCGGCCCATCCGCCTTGACCTCTGTTGTCTCCAGCTGTCCCCTAAAGCTGAGCCCCCTGAGGGGTGGGGACCAGCTGGCCACATGGTGCTGCTTTTCAGGTTAGGGGAAGGGTGGCCCTGAGACAGCCCAGCTCTAAGCCTCTAACAGCTCATCACTGCCAGGGAGGTTCAGGGTGCCGTGGCCAGGTGGCTTCTGGCTGGGTCAGGACCAGGCTCCCTCCCTGCCTAGGGGCAGAGTCCAGCAGGTCTTGGCTGCCTCATCCTCCCTTCCCACATTCCTACAGCCCCAGGAGCAACCCCTCTGGGCTCTGCCTGACCCCAGGTAACATTCTACAAGAGGTTGTCTGGTGCCTGGTTTCCAGCCACCCTTCGAGCTCAGGAGGCAGATGGGGCCTGTGGGGCCTCTGCCATAGCCGAAGCCCACACCCCAGGCTAGCCGCCCGCCCCGGCAGGCCTCAGTCAGGTTTTCAAGCCATCCTGTGTTGCATGTTTGGGACAGTGGTCCCTGCTCTCTTGTGCTCTGGGAAGTCAGACGTCCCTTCAGGCCTGCGATCCTGTCCTGCCCTTGCTGTCCCCCACTGACGTGCCACGTGGGTGTCTGGTGTCTGGGATGCAGTATTGAGCAGCCAGCCAGGGAGGAGGACCTCCCTCCTCCCCACCCAAGAGCCCTCCTCCTCGTCGCCAGGCTGGGAGTGTGCATGCCAGTGCATGCGGTAGGGGGTGGGGCCACGTCTGTGTCCCACCTCCCCTCAGCTCTGCTCCTGCCCAGTGACTGTGACCACTGTCCGTGTTGCCTTCTCTAACAGCGACTTCCCTCCCCTCCTTCACCCCTTCACCAAAGGTCTTGGTACAACCAGCTGCCCATTTTGTGAAATTTTTATGTAGAATAAACATTTGTATCTGTATACTCTGCCTCTGCTCTAGATTTCTGTCCATGTCCCCGTCTTAGAACTTGGGGGTCAGTGTGCATAGCACCAACAGGAAGAAGGGACTCAAGCAGAGGGTCTCACGTCCTCCCTCACCCTTCACCCTCCATATCCTCTGGCCCCTCCATCCCAGCCTGAACACCTCCACTCCTGCTCAAAGCCTGATGCCCGTTCTGTACGGTGAGCCCATAGCTCTCCCCTCCTCCTACTTTTCCCAGAAGTCACAAGTGACCCCCAGACTGCCTGCCCTTCTGACCACCAGGAATCAGACAGGAGACAGGCCCCAAAGGCAACCAAGTGCTGGGCTGATCAGCAGTTAGTACAGCTCAAGGCCAAAGAAAGGTCAGCCCAGGCCACAGGCTGGATGATGCCTTTAACCAGAGGACAAGCAGAAACTGGACAATGGGCTCAGGTCAGCGGGTGCAACAGATATATTTCAGCCTGCCCCTCCCCTAATCAGCCTGTGCTGGAATCAATAAGCAGCCTGAAATTAAACCTACCTGTGTTCCCTATGCATCGAGAGAGTACTTTTCATACATTTAAATTCTTCAAGCCTCATTTGGACCTGGGGCATCAGGCAGTAGCCCTGACCAGTAGAGGAACTCAAACAATGCGTTTAGGATCAGAGCTGGAAAATGCCAGAGCCACAGTTCCACAGAAAGCGGTTTATTGCTTTTAGAACAAGAACTTTTGTTAGGAAAGAGGAACGGTTAGAACTTGAGAACTTTTCTGTAACAGTATTTTGTCAGTTGATGGAAGTAGGCACTTCAACAGAGAGAACTCCCGGCGTGCAACAAGGCAGGTGACAACGGGGCACAGCCGGGCCATCCCAACACGCTCGGCTCGCCACTCAGAAGCGGGGCTTGCGCCTGCGGCCAGTGTACGGGGTGTCCGGTCTGACCTCCCTGTGGCAAGAAGTCATGGGCCAGTCTCAGTAAAAAGAACCAAAAATGCCCCAGGACCCCTTCAAATGTAGGGGAGCCGGGAGCGGCCTGAGACCCCGTCCTCCCCAGCAGCCCAGCCCCGGCCCTCACCTGCCCTGCCGCCTGCGGCGTGCCTTCTTCTCCAGCACCCACTGGCGGCTCTTCCTCACGATCTCACGCCTGGCAATCCTGTATGGGACCCTGTGCGGGAGACACCGCTCTGAGGGGACGGAAGGTGCAGCCTGGCCCCAGGCTCACCCACGTGGGGCACCACGTGGCTCCTCCCCGAGTCGGGTGCCCTCGGACGTCCCTTTCACCACAGAAGTTCCCACCTATAGACCCTCTCACCTCCCCCAGTGATCTTCCCCGGGGCCAAAGCGGTCGTTCAAGAGGTGAGCAGGAGGGGAGAGGCCCCCACTCCCTCACAGGCATCTCTGTGGTGGAGCACTACCTGCTTCCGCGTGTTTACTGGTCAGGTGCTGCCGTGAGGCAGGCAGGGAGCCCTGCTACTTTTAGGGCAACACAGGCCTGGATCAGCTCCTGAGCACCTGGTCCCATCCGAGGAGAGCCGGAGGCCCCGTGTGGTCACCTGAGCCCCTTGGCTGGCTGTGGGGTCGGCATGCTGGGACAGACCACGTAGGGGGCTCCCCACATCTATAGGTGTCTGAGGCCGGAAAACAAGGCTGCCAGCTTGCAGCAGCCCCGACAATGAGCCTCCGGGGCTGATCTGGGCCTCCAGCCCTGGCTGAGGAGAAAAGGACCCTCACACAGCCCCGTGGGAGAGAGGCCGAGAGGACAGGGAGAGCCTTTGCCCCCCAAACCACATCCCCACCTGGCAGCTGGGATCAAATGGCTTCCAGAATTCCTACCACGGAGGGCTGCTCGCCATCTGAGTAACCACCATTCCCCGAGCACCTGACTGCATGACCCAGGGATGTCCTACGGTGCCTGTAAGCCAGACTCGGCCCTAAAGAGCCCACGGCCCGGCCATGGCGGGGACCAGCCACACCAGGCAGAGCGAGTGCAGGGGCCCAGCAGCTGCTAAGGGAGTGACAGGGGAAGGAAAAGCAGAGTCTAGGAAAAAGAAGAGGGCTGCTGAGGTAAGTGGGTATTTCTGCAGGCAGAAAGTGGGGCAGCACCAAGACCACAGCGCCACAAGATGGGGAGGCCGTGAAAGGACCGAGCTGAAGGTCAGGGGACAGAAGAGTCCTGTGTGCCTGGGATGAGAAGGGGAGGGCTCCCAATGGGATCCTGAGGATCTGAAGCACACGTTCCCTCCTTGCCTGAGCGCCAGTCCATCAGACTCTGCTTGCTACTACTTCTCATCTGTTCTGACCTAATAACAAAAGTCAGAATCATTTAAAAACAAAACAAAACAAAACAACAACAACAACAAAAAACCTCAGGCGCCTGGATGGCTCAGTCAGTTGAGCATCTGACTCTTCATTTTGGCTCAGGTCATGATCTCAGGGTCCTGACACTGAGCCCCACTTCAGGTTCTGCACTTAGTGTAGAGTCTGCCTGGGATTCTCTCTGCCCCTCCCCGCCACTCCCGCTCTCTATATACATACGTATATAAATACACAAATAATAAATAAAATCTATTAAAAAAAATCTTGGGCGCCTGGGTGGCTCAGTGGGTTAAAGCCGCTGCCTTCGGCTCAGGTCATGATCCCAGGGTCCTGGGATCGAGGCCCACATCGCGCTCTCTGCTCAGCGGGGACCCTGCTTCCTCCTCTATCCTCTCTCTCTGCCTGCCTCTCTGCCTACTTGTAATCTCTCTCTGTCAAATAAATAAATAAAATCTTTAAAAAAAAATCTCAATCTCACTTGTCTTATGGGCAAGGAGTGAGCGTGTTGTCCCTGCAGTAAGCAGGGGGCAGTGACACAACGTGATCTACACCCTTCAGTGTGTACAGGTAGGGGTGCACAGAAGAAAATGAAGCGTGCCCACAAGCAGGGGGTAGGAATCTGAGGCACCAAATGCAAAACAGGAGGCAGCTGCCAACCAGGGACTGGAAGCGCAGGACCGAGCAGCAGCAGTCTGTGTGGAAGGATGAGCCAGAGGGCCAGCTATGAACCACAGAAGGAGCGATGGAGGAGAGCCGTCAGGGCGGATGAAGGGAGCCGGTGGAGGCACTGAGGGCCCCAGACCAAAGATGCCAAGAGGGAAGTTGGTCGGAAGTGGCAAATGCCACAGGTGAACTGTCATCAGAGAGAGAGCGTCAGAGAGAATGATTAGAAATGTCAAGAACAGGAGAAGTTGGGGCGCCTGGGTGGCTCAGTGTGGTAAGCCTCTGCCTTCGGCCCAGGTCATGATCCTATGATCCCAGAGTCCTGGGATCGAGTCCCGCATTGGGCTCTCTGCTCAGCAGGGAGCCTGCTTCCTCCTCTGCCTCTCTGCCTACCTGTGATCTCTGTCAAATAAGTAAATAAAATCTTAAAAAAAAAAAAAAAAAAGGAGAAGTCCCAATTATCCTTCCAACGGACAACAGCCTCCTGCCCCCCCTCCCCCACTAGGCTGAGGACCTGCAGAACTGGGGACACAGGCCCGTGCCGGACACTGCACCGAGCCCAAGCACACGCTCACTCTATTCTTCAGCACGCGGCCCGAGGGCAGGCTTCCCCCCTAAGTAGATGAGAAACGGCTGCTTACCTAAGTACAGTTAGCGTGTGTCGTCTGTAGACACCAGTGTGAGGACAAGAGGGACTGTGCATTGGGGGGAGGGGACTGAAGCACAGGCGGATCCTCTGTGAGGTGGGAGAGGGCGCCACTCGCTGGGAGCAAGTGGTGGGCACCTTAGAGCAGAACACACCTAGAAGAGCCCGCCCAAGTCCCCATGGGAATGCGCTGAGGAGGCTAAGGGAAATGATCACGGTGGGTGGTGGGGGTTTCAGGGGGTAAGAGGGTTCCAATCTGTGGCAGATACGGGGAACACACCCGTGATCTTCACCACTTGCGGCCTTCCAACCTCATTCATTCTCTGCCCATTGTTCTCTTAAATATTTGTCCTAAAAATCTTGGGGCTTTTTCACTCCCATCAACCAGAATGAAGAAATAACCACCTCTGTTGCCTTACCATCAATTATCTGGTCAGTGGACTCTGGACACCGCTCACTGACAAAACCCTACTCTGACATCAGGGACACGCCAGCGGTCCCAAGTTCTCCCCCTAGCCGGGGAGACACCTGACCACCCAGGAAACACAAGTGCAGGCTTCAGAGCAGTGGAAGGTGGAGGGAAATAAAGGTAAGGAGAACTCAACCAAGGACACTGGAAGAGAAAAATGGCAAGACGCAATCACCCTTTTTTAAAAACTAAGGGAAAAGGAAAAGACTAGTCCTGCTGCAGTGTCAAAGAGAAATTCAGAAGGGGAAAGCCCTCGAGCAGAGGGAGGCCGGTGCAGCAGTGTTTGCACCAGCCAAAGGCGATGGTGGGGACTCAGGCTGGAGGGGAGCGGGTTGCCGTCTGGACAGACACGGGTGCCACAGGCATCATGATGCAAAGGACTGGCTGGAGCAGAGGTCAGAAAGACAGGAATGAGGAGGGGGAGGAAGAGCAGAGGAAAGGAGTCTTGCAGTGAACAGTAAGAGCTTGGCTTGGCCCCACACACCTGCAGAAGTCTGGTACGGATACTGAGGCGGCGGTTCAGAAGCTGGAGGTGAGGTTGAGGCCACAGGCATAAAATCCAGAGCAGAGAGACTAGGGTTGGCAGCTAAGGCAGCAGAGAGAGAAGGGGTCCAGGCTGGGCCCCAGGGTGCTCAGAGAAGGAACAGCCAGCGAGATGAGGACCAAATCAGGATGGTGGCAGGGAGGTCGGGTGAGGAATGCATCAAGGGAGCCACTGGCTGCATCAGCACCAACGGATCAGGTGGGTTAAGGGGACAGGACGGAAAGCAGACTGAGAAGTAGCCACAGACTTGACAGGACAGAGGCTGCTGTGGCCTTGACGACAGTGACCAGTGAGGCGACAGAAGCAGGAGCAGAGAGCAGGAGTGAGAGACGGGGGCGGCGCAGCAAGAGGCAGGTGTGAGATCGGATCCACAGGGGAGCCCCCGTGCAGGGGTGGCTAGCTGTCCTCGGGGGCTATGGGAGAAATGGTGCAGCACATCTGCAAGCGGACAGGAATGAGCCCAGACAGAGGACAGAAGTATGCAGCAGGGCAGAGGCAGGTGGAGGGAAGGCAGACAGAGGAAGGAGAGAAGGCCGCATGGCTGTCCAGGGACATCCAGAAGGGCCCTAGCCGCCCAGCCCAAGGCGGGGGCAGGCTCAGGCCCGGAGAGCTCCCACTCTGTCACCACCATGGTGCCACTGTCGCACCTGGACCCGAGAGACCTCGTGACAGCTGAGCCCCACTGCCTTCCTTCTGCCCCGTCTGCCAGCCCTGGCAGCAGCGGGCCCCTGCACCCGAAGGAGCTCAAGCAACTGATTTACCTCTCACTCGTGAACTCGGACTCCCTGGCCTCCTCTTCGTCATTAGTCTCATTCAGGGCCTACGGGGACCAGAGTGCTCTTAGATCGTCCCAGCGGGTTCCGCACTTGCCTGCCCCACCCCAGAAGGCCGGGCCACCCAGGCCTAAGCTCTTCCAACAGGTACGAGGCTCAGCCCCACAAGCAGAGAATCCTAAGGCCACGAGCCTGCAAACTCTGGGTCCCTCACCTTTGGTAGAAAGGTTGAAGGCCCAGAAAACAAGCAGAGGTAGAACCTGAAACCAGAAAGTAGAGTGAGGGCTGGGCTCATAAAGCCTTGTTGGAGGTGGGGGGAGGGTTGGGGAGAAGTCCTCAGGCACCCTCCCTCCCACACACAGGTGCAGAACATGAAGGCCCCGGGAACCCAGCCCCCCAACGCCTCTGGCGGGCTCATCACCCCAGCACCTACTCTGCTCAGCGTGGGCAGCACACTAGCCCCCAGCACTCACTTCTTGGCCTTGGCGCTGTTGGGGAAGTCCACCACCACGCCACCGGTGAAGCCAGCCCTGATAGCCTGGGTTGTGATGAGCTCCAACTGAGAACAGGATGGCGGCAAGTCAGGCAGGGAGCTGGGGAAGCAGACAGCTTCCTCTCCGCTTCGTTCCAGAAGCCAGTCTGCCCCCAGGATGGACCCTGCCCAGGAGAACTGAATGTATTCATCAGACTGTTCCCCATTCCGGGTCCCCAAAAGCCGCACAAAGGAATGCAGGCTGGAACCAGCAATTCCCCAATTCTCTTTCTAGCCCAGGACCCATCTCCCTGCTCCCATCTCAGGGATGAAAGGCCACCAATCAGGAGGCAAACTCATTCACGTGAGGAGCTGGAGACAGCTCCCCACTTGTCTTTCAGGACCTGTACCTCTATTCCTCATCCCCACAGTTGACACTCCGCAGAACAGACAGCTTTGCTGTTCTCTCAAATCCTCCCCAACTTCTATTCATTTGATTACTGGAATCAGAATTAGCCTATTAACTATAACACCACCTGTCCATCAGGAGAAGACGAACGTCCTTATCCTAACCCCCAGATACTACTACTCTCCCCTAGCACGACAGGTCATAAAACACGCCATCAGGGGCCCCAGGAACTGTTCTCGGAGGCTCGCTCCCTACTTTTCCTACCAGTCAGCAACAGGTTTCTTGTTCTGTCCCCTCCCAACAGCAGGTGAGTGGGGAACAGGACAGCTTCTGGGTCCCTCCCCCTTTCCTGCCCCTCTAGGAACCAAGGGGTTCACCTGCTCCGAATTCTCAGGGTACAGCTGCAGGACAGCCCGGGCTCCACGGACCTGTAAGCAACAGAAACATCACTCTCCTACAAATATACCATGGGCTCAGGGCCCAACGCTTCTCCATTCCTTGCTCACTCAATATCTGAAACTCCACTAGCTACATGACACTGTTCATAGGGCTTGGGATACAGCCATGAAAAGAGTGAGTCCCAGAACTTTCAGAGCTCACATTTTAGTGAGAAAGGCTGCCAATTTACAGTACTGAGTAGTGCCAAGAAAAGAATTATGTTAGGACAAAGAAATGGTGAGTGTCAAGAGACTGTTGGGTTTACTTTTGGTTCAAGGAATGCCTCTATGAGGGACACTTGAGCAGAGTCCCAAAAGGTAGTGGGGAGCTGGTTAAACATAGGAAGGAAACCACTTCAGCAGAAAGGCAAACACAAAGGCCATCAGAACCTCGGATTAACTCTAGTGCATGCGTGACGGAGACCACACAGTGCAAAAGACCAGCCAGCTGCCCATCCTAGGAAAACTAGGGATGAGGTGGGGAGATTAAGACCAAGAAATAGGGGTGCCTGGGTGGCTCAGTCATTAAGTGCCTGCCTTTGGCTCAGGTCATGATCCCAAGGTCTTGGGATCAAGCCCACATCAGGCTCCCTGCTCAGCAGGAAGCCTGCTTCTCCCTCTCTGACTCTCCTTGCTTATATTCCCTCTCTCGCTATCTCTCTGTCAAATAAAAAAAATCTTAAAAAAAAAGACTAAGAAATATCTGGATACCTTCAAAGAAGTAAAAGACTCATTTTTAGGACTTAAAATCTCAAACTATCTTCTATTCCTATAACACAACCAAAATCAACACTATCAGTTATGAGGACAAGATAAAGCTTAATAAAGGCTCTGTGATTAACAACCACCCTGCTCCCCATCTGAGCATCAACAATAGGGGAGAGAGGGGTGGGAGTCAGAGGATGTGAGCACACTGTGAGCCCTGAACATGATGACTCTGTCCTCGCTCTGTGGAGTCCATGCCCCCAAACCAACTTTTTTTGTTTTTTAAGATTTTATTTATTTGACAGAGAGAGAGATCACAAGTAGGCAGAGAGGCAGGCAGAGAGAGGAGGAAGCAGGCTCCCTGCTGAGCAGGGAGCCCGATGTGGGCTTAGATCTCAGGACCCCAAGACCATAACCTGAGCCGAAGGCAGAGACTTTAATCCACTGAGCCACCCAGGCGCCCCCCAAACCGACTTCTGATTAAAATTCAGTACAGCGGGGACAGAAGAACTATGATCAGTCTCAGGTTTCGACATCGACATCTGTGTTTCGTTAAGGATGTCAGACCACTGAGCTTTCTCTTAAGACTGAAGACCTGGACAGAAGTAACAACAAAATAATAAAAATAAAATTAAAAAAAAAAAAAAAAAAAAAAAAGAAAAAAAANCCTGTCACCCCTTTTGGGTCTTGCAGTCCCATTTGACTGGCTTTCCAATGGGACGCTTCCTACTCTGTCACTACCTGCAGGAGGGATAAGCAGCCAGCCCAGACTGGGAGGAGCTCTCATACTCACCAGCACAGAGTACAGAGAAGAAAAGAAGCAGTACAGACGCTTGGCAGGGACCTCTGACTTCTTGTTTGCGTTACAGAGCCACTGTATAGCAGAAATGCTGAGAAAGGAAGGGACCCCGTCAGGAGAGGGACCAACATGCACTGCTCCCCCCACCGCCTCTTCTAGACTCTAACACCATGCATATCCTTGAGCCCCAGGTGAAACTCTCCTGCCCATAATTCTCTTTCTGGGCACCTGCAGATCCACTCCAGCTCACCATTCTACAACTGGACAAAAAACGGTAAATAGAAGGTCAGCATTAACTTCCTTGCAGCCAGTCCAAACAAGTATTTTCTCAACCTTGCTTCTCCCCACATCTCGAATTTAAAATTACACAGCATGTCAAGGCTCTCTGCCACCTACCCCTTCATTCCCTTCCTCTAATCAAGGGAAAACCCCTTTATGATACTTAACACAAACACTCGTTCATTCACTCTCCTCCTCAATCAGTTGCTTTAAGCGTACTTATTCAGTGTCTCCACCATCCCCAGATTTCAAAACCTCAAGCAGCTATTGTATACTCCTCTCAGGTATGACCCCCTTCACTGCTGTGCACACATATCCACAGGACCCCAAACCCCGCTGGTCTGTCCAAATGCCTCTCCCAGCTTTTACTTCCCTTTACTACTCCTGGGTCAATGCTCCTCACCGCCTCCATTCCTTCAACAATCTTGCTTTTCTTCTCTTAAATAATCTTCCCAAAATACAGCTCTGATCTTGTCACTCCCTAGCTTCCCATCGACTACTCAACAAAGCCCACACTTCTCAGCAAAGAGTTGAAAAATCCCTTATTCTTCCCCCACGATCTATCAGACTCTTTTCCCTGGCCTCTTCTGTGCCTTTGTTCACACTGTTCCTTCACTCAGAAACCCTCCCCGTGACTATCCAAATTCCTCAGAGCTTTCAAGGCCCAACCCCAGCCCCTCCTCCTCTTAAAGGCTTCCCTGTGTTCTCTGGCTTCTATTCACCACTGTGGTGGGCTCCAAGACTCCCCAGTCACACTTCACACTCAACTTCACATTTAGTTGTGTGGCCCATGTCTTACAGCACCTGATACACCATGGAGAGTCTTAAAAGCAAGGATTATATTTCCACAAACTCCACAGCACATAAGCACGTAAACACCATGTCCTACACGTAAGCAATGCTAAAAAAACAGTAATAATAAGCTTGCCATATCATCACTTAAAAAACAAACAAAAAATGACAACTTACTCCTAAAATGCTCAGATCTTATCGCTGGCCTTTGGTTTTCCGCAGCTTAGAACATCTCACCCAATCATCACCAAAAAGCAATTATGATTCTTGAAATGCGATTTCCCCCCAATCTTGTTCCCAGATGTAAACTAAACCCTTACCTAGAAGAAAATCTTCAAATCCAAATTTTACTGCTTACCCAGATCCCCACTGCTCAGGCTAGTCATAAGAGGAGGTATCCCCCAGATAAAGATTAAAGTTAGGACTTCTTCCCTATCCCCTACCTCCACCCCATCAACAACACACTACACCAAACAGTCAACAGAACTTTACCACAGAAGACAAACAACTTCACGTTTCAGTTATTTCAGTGTTCATCTGTTATCAAAGTACTACGTAAATGCCCAAAACTTGACCCTGGCAATCCAGAAAGGGCCAAGCCACTGAAGAGACTGGAAAATTCTGGGCCACTCTCCACTGCAGAACTATTCAAAAAGAAAGCAACAAGATGGCTGCTGGCACCCACAAAATGGCTCCTGGAGGTGGGAAAAGACCACCCTTCCTCCTCCCCCTCTCCCTCCACCAGAGCAGACAGAAAATCTATACCAGCCGTACCTGAACCTGGCAGCACACGATGATCAAAGTAGTAGAAAGTTTCAAAATACAAAAAAAACACCTAATTGGGGGCACTGCTCTAACCCAGGGATGTATATTTTTAAGTATCCTGTGTAACTCTGCTGCACAGCCAGTTTGGGATGCACTGATCTGCAGGACTAAAAATAGGAAGCGAAGACTCTTCTCACCTGATACAACCATCAAAGGAGCCTGGTTTGAAGGGGATGCCCTGGCCCATATCCCCCAGAAGCAGGTCTCCCTCAGTGTCTCGGTCCAAGGCCGCATCTACATTGGAGAAGAGAACATCAGGGAAACAGATGATGCACACTGCTCCACACTCACGAAGTGTAGTCCGCTCCAGTGCTAAGTAGGACATACTTACCCAACATGGCAGGGCTGATGTCGATGCCCACCCAGTAGTGCCCTTCATCGGAGAGATAATCTCCACTCAGCCCAGACCCACAGCTGGAAGACACAAACAGGAACTCAGAGCGTGAGCAGCAAAAGACACTCCCATCACCACCTGGACAACCTGAACTGGGCCCCAGGATCTCACCCAATATCCAACAGGTAACAGGGCTGACCCTCGGGCAGGTAAAGGAGTTCCAAAGCTCTTCCAGCCATCTTGGTCTGGACATCAATCATCCGTGAGCTGGGAAGGCAGAAAACACAAGCACGTGATAAGGGGGGGGAAATAAAGGCAGACAAAGAGGAAAAGAAACAATCACCCTGAGGTTCTTTCCCAGTCACCATATTCAACTATTTAAAAGTGACCCCAAAAATCCATGTAATACAGCGACAAGTTTTTTTGGGACATAAATTATAACTCAACCAGTTGCAATGCTTATGGGAAGGGAACAAATCACTTAGCAAGTGACTGATCGTTGGGGATTTTCAACTCAGTAAAGTTCTGATGTATCTGTTACTTAAAAACACATTTTCTGGGTGCCTGGGCAGCTCAGTCGGTTAAGTGTCTGCCTTCGGCTCAAATCATGATCCCAGCATCCTGGGATCAAGCCCTGCAGGGTTCCCTGCTCTGCAGGAAGCCTTCTTCTCCCTCTTTCACTCCCCCTGCTTGTGTTCCCTCTCTTGCATGCTGTCAAATAAATAAAACCTTAAAAAAAAAAAAACACATTTTTCTGGAAGAATTACCCACCATAGTTACTTTGTTGTATAAGGCTCAACAATGCACAACAAAAATCCACAGCAGGGGCACCTGGGTGGCTCAGTGGGTTAAAGCCGCTGCCTTCGGCTCAGGTCATGATCCCAGGGTCCTGGGATCGAGGCCCACATCGGGCTCTCTGCTCAGCAGGGAGCCTGCTTCCTCCTCTCTCCTCTCTCTCTGCCTGTCTGCCTACTTGTAATCTCTCTCTCTGTGTCAAACGAATTAAAAAAAAAAATCCACAGCAGTATAGTCCATGAGAAATAAAATGCAAGCCACATAGAACTTTCTTAGTACCATGATTAAAATGAAATACATAAAATTAACTGTAGTAATAGTCTGCCCAACCCCACATACCTGATAACATACCTTACTTAACCCAATATGCTCTAAATATTTCAACACACCAACAAAAAAAGCTTCATATTAACATTTTCTTCATATTAAGTAATTCAAACTAAACATTAGTTCAGTAGATGACTACAACTAATAAAATCAGGTCTATAGATCTATCTACCCCAAGACCAGGAAAAAGAATCCCACAGAGCTCTGCAGCTCGAGAAAAATTCATATGGCTACATGATGACAACTGGGCCAGAGATTTTTGCTGACTTTCTTGGTCTTGCGCTCTAATTTATATAAAAAAAAGAGAACAGTTATTTCTAGACCAGTGTATCAGAAAGGGAAGGCTTGGAAATCCCTGTTCTAGCCTTAAACTGTTAAATGACTTTATAGTTACACAACCACCCTCCGAAATGCAGATCCTACACCAGCAGTTCTCAGGAGAACTTGAAGACCTACAAGCATTCTGTGAATACGCCTTCCTCCCCATCAACAGCACCGACCCTTCACTCGTATCCACGACCCCCTGCCGATTTTACCCCAAGCTTCAAACAAGTTGTCACTTAAAACGTTGAAAACCACCTGGAGAGAGCATGTATGCTCCACCCATTTTAATGCTAGTTTGTGGAGGCCCGGAGGATTCCGAGGTTTATTTAACGCCGACTTTCCCCCTGCTAAGAACTGGAGTCAGTCCTTGCCCCTTCCTTCCCCCACTCCCCCAAATTCTGCGTGCCTCCACAGCAATGCCCACTGCTGGGTCAACTTGCCGGTTCCCGACCCCCGACAACATGTGGGCTCCCCTTACTTGCGCACGTATTTCCGGGCTTCATTCTCGTCGTAAAACTGCAGGGAAAAAAAAAAAGAGGACAGTAGAGAAGGAATCAAGACGCAGCAGCCCCACAGGCGGAGAGAGAGGTACGCGCGGGGCAAAGCCTCTCACCAGCTCCGGGGGCCCGCCGTGCTCCGGTCTCTTGCTGTGGAACGCCATCTCCACACCTCAGCCTGGAGACGGGTACTGGCGTTCCGGAAACCCGCCTTTTATGTCATCGCCCCACGCCCTCCTCTTAATACGCATGCTCCGCCCCTCTCCCCGCCTCCTGTTTTACTCGATTGGCTACAGGGCAGACGCGCTGCGAACAGCGCACGCCTCCCATTGGCCAGTTCTTCTTGCACCGCCCGCATGGTCCACCCAAGATGGCAGCCAAGCGCGATCTGAGGTGGTCGCGGCGGTTACTGTGGAGGTTGTGGCTGGTCCCGACCGCTCCACAGAACCCAGGATCCGGCCTGGGGCTAGAAACGAGGAATTATTCCCCAGGCGACCGCCCATACTCGCGCACCGCGCTTTATGAGCTGCTCGGCGTCCCCTCCACGGCCACGCAAGCGCAAATCAAGGCGGCCTACTACCGGCAGAGCTTCCTCTACCACCCGGACCGCAACGCGGGGAGCGCCGAGGCTGCCGAGCGCTTCACGCGCATCTCCCAGGCCTACTTGGTGCTGGGCAGTGCCACCTTGCGTCGCAAGTATGACCGCGGCCTGCTCAGCGACGAGGACCTTCGCGGACCTGGTGTCCGGCCCTCCAAGGGGCCCGCCGGCGACGCTGGCTCGCCCCGCGCCCCGCCACCAGCTTCTCGGGCCCACGGCCGTGGTCAGGCCGCGGCGGGCCCCAACCGCACCATGTTCGACTTCGACGCCTTCTACCAAGCGCACTACGGAGAACAGCTGGAGCGCGAACGGCGCCAGAGGGCCCGGCGAGAAGCCCTGCGCAAGCAGCAGGAGGACCGGGCCAAGAAGGGCTTCCGCTGGGACGAGACCCGAGACACGACTTTTGTGTTCCTTCTCCTCACAGCCTTCGTCCTCATAGGCTTTCGTTTTTAATCGGAGAGAGGAGGAAAGGGGAGCGGCCCCCAGCCAGCCCCAAGAAAATGACCTTTCCTGTCTTCTTGAATCCTTTGCCTTCCATAGTCTACCTCTGCTGGGGTCTGAAGGAACTGCTGTCCCCCTCTTCTTCCCCGTCCGCCCAGCTTAGCCATCCACCTGCACGTCCCTCCCCTACGGTCCAGGAAAGAAGGCTTTTCGATGCCCAAGAAAGAGGCCCCAAGAAGAAGAGTCCCGAAAGCCCGAGAGTGAAGGGTTTTCTGGAATCCCTTGGGTGCCTGCTTCCAGAGGTTGCCTTCCTGATGTTGTCAACTTCTGGAACACGTGCTCTGGCTTTATTGTAAAGCTCTGAGCAAGCGTTGTCTGCTCCTGCCCCGCGTTTGTGCCGTGGGGCTCCTGTGTAACCTTGAACCGTGCAATGTGACCAATTGTTGGCTGCCAAAAGAAAAGTTCTGGGGTTGTACGAACCTTGTCTTTCTGTGAGTTCCCCAGCCACAGGTGAGACCTGATGTAGGGTAAGAATGGGATCTTTGGAAACCTTGTCATTCTTGTATGATCAGCCCCAGGCCCCACTCCCCCTTCTGTTGGTGGCATGTGGGAGTGGGAAAGCAAGGTCACAGAGCATAAGGAATCAGAGTGTTCCTGTGCCCATACTTATCTAATGTGTGACCTCAGAGAAATTACTTTGTGGCATGACAGCAGAGGAACAAATCATCTGCTCTTTTGAGGTCTGTCACACTTTATTATCCATAGTTCTAATGGGCTCAGTGATTAAAACATGATGTTAGTAGAGTCAGGTTTATCCTTGGGACACTTTGCCAGTCTCCTGGTCATTCCTTGGCCAGCCAGCCCCATGCGAACTGTGCAGCCCCATCCCCTCCCTGAAACAGAGCAACAAACTGGGAGTTTGAGTCCAGCAAACTGGGACTGTGGCCAGTCCTCTTGTTTAACCCCACAAGTCAAGTGCTTGAAACCTGGTTGCTTGAGTGTGGAGTAGACGGTACTTCTAAGGGAGAAGAGGCATGTGGTGGAAACTTGGTTCTTTATTCAGAGCTGGCGGAGGCTTTTTTCTCTCTTGGTTTCTAAGTTGAGCCAGGCAGTTGGTCACCACTTGGCTGGAGCTGTAGTAGTCAGGCTCTTGATTCTGTGTCCCTGCACGTGTTGGGGGGGGGGCTGTGAGATTTCAGCTGCTCAGGTATTTATGCACTGAGGCTATGTGTAAAGCTGTGGGATAGGAAAACCTTTGCAAGAGAGAGCTACCTCAAGAGTGAGGACAGAAGTGTAGGTTCTAAACAAAGCCAGAGGTGCTTCAGTATATTAGTAAGAACTCCTGCTCTTGAGAAATCCTTGTAAGTAGGATAAGGCCACAGCTAGTTCAAATTGGTGTTTCGGAAATTATTTTGATTCTAGCCTTGGAGGTCAGGGGCAAAATCTTAGGACTTTGCCATGACCATACGATTCAGTGGTAAAGATTTGAGCCTGCTTTGGATTCAGACTTGGTAGGCTCAGTTAGCCTTGGTTCTGGGGGAGGGGCACATGTACTTTTAGAAAGAACATTTAATGTTATTATGTTGCATATTTGGAAAACAAGTCCTTTCTGAAATACGAACAACAGGAAGTGTTCGGCTTGGTAGAATGTGCCAGAAACTAGTGGTTCGCAACCAAGCAGCTGGACGGTAACAGGATATCAAAGGATATCAAGGATAACAGGATATCAAAGTTTCTATCAATAAGGATTGAGGTTCTTTGGGGGTTTGTAAAAGCACTAGTGGTCTGTGATAGCTGGGACCTTTCTCATGGGCTCCTTGATATAGATCCCCCCCACCAAGATTGTGTTCTGTCAGTGAATATCAAAGGCAAGAACATTCCCTGGGGCCCCGGAACACGGAGGTATATAGAAAGTTCCAGAAGGGTGGGGGAGGGACAGACCCTGTGAAACTTCTGGAACATTCCATGCAACTCCAAGCAGATAGTCAATAAAGTTGATTGATCATCCAACTGTAAGCCTCTCCTTAGGCCTGAAAACCGGGTTCACACTAGTCTTACAGTGCCATCCTGCCTGCCTCAGATGGTTGTTTTTTCAACCCAGAGCTGAACTCTACTCTCCCTAAAATGGAGTCTGGGGCCTTTATGGAAGGGGAATTGTGGGGGAGTGTTTTTGAAAGATCCCCAAAATTGTTCCCATCATATTTCCCCCTTCTCTTAAGATTGCTCTAAGTCTCCTTTCTCAGTTTCTTACCTGCCCTAAGGAGGAGAGGCTGAACCAGGCCGTGAACATTGTCCCCTGCTTTCTAGGGGCTGCTGCCCAATTCCAGATAGTGGAGGAGGCTCAGACATGTTCAACTTCAGTCCCTTTTCTCCTTTTGATCACAAACTAAAACAAAATTCCCTCAAAGGTTGGACCTAGGACAGGAGAAGGATAAGAACAGCCCAGGCTGCCTCAGGGGGTGTTCATTGGGGTGGGAATGGGATTGCAAATACAGTATGAGGGTGAGTGAGCATCACACACAAGTCCTGAATGGGGAGACATGGACAAGACAGTAGTCAAAGGTGTACTTGTATAGGCAATTCTGACACTGTCTTTTGGACTTGATCAGGACTTTATTTCTCCTGAGCCAAACTTTGCCCTTTGTTGCCTTTTGTTTATTGCTCGGTGAAGTGATCCTTTACAGATCGCAGCACTAAGGGAGTAGGATTTCTTGCTTCCCTTCTGAGGTTTTGGCATTTTGTTCACTTGGTGCACCTTGCCTTCCATAATGATCCTAGCATGAGCCAAGATGAATATGAATAGCCTACCTTAGACAAATGAGTTGTCCATTTGGTCATTATATATATAATATAATGCACGTGCATGTGAACACACACACACACACACAGAGTCCTTATGGTCACAAGCCTAGGCACCAAGGATGAAGCCTAAGTAAATGGCCACCATACTCCTTTTTGGGGAAATGGAAGCAGGGTGGGGGTGACATATCTCAGACCTTCCTGGAAGGTCACCAGATCCCAGGAAGAGAGGCTAGGAAGTAATGGTGTTCCTTCAATCCACTGTCTTGAATTCAGTGCACCAGAAAAGTAGGCTCTATCCTGATCTTTGCCTCCTCGCCATTCCTCAGCCTTGTGACAAGATCACACACTGCCACGTGCCTATGATCAGGATCATAAGAGAAGGCCTGCCTTGTCTGTCATCAGTACCTTGGTTCTCAGGTCCAGCTTGTGGGCCTGGTGGCCATAGGGTTTGTGCAAAGCTTGAGGGTCTGTCTTACTGTGTGAGGATGACCGCTAGACCTGAATCTAGGTCCTCGTGAACTTACGTATACTGAGAACACTCAGTGCCATCATCCACAAGAAGCAGGTACAGAGAGCTCCTCTTCACCACTTGCTACGAGGTCATGGTCATGGTGTCACTATCTATCTCTTGAGGCTGGGGTCCTCTAACTAGACTTGAGGTGCGTTCACCCTCCCATCCTGCTTCGGCCCTCGCAGTGTTCACACCCTCGGTTCTGGGAGGGGGCTGCTGGTAGACAAGACAAGGCCTGTTTCAGGAGGACCAAGAATGGGCTGTGATTCGTGGTCCCACAGGCCACAGCCAACCTGTGCACTATGTTTGGCTGTGGCTGGCACAGCGTCTTCAAAAACTTTAACCAACTTTCAAAACTTGGGGGACTGTATAAAAAACTAGATTTCTGATTTCTCTCAAAAAATGAGAAAACTTGATGCCATTATGCTCACTTACACACTTGTTCTAGCACCTGGGAAAAGCTGTAACATCTCCCTTTTAGAGAGGACATGGCTCCCCGGCTCGCTGCACTCCCACTGATAGAGGGGAAGTGTAAAAGGCCTTGATCTACACACTTGGCCATTTTGCTCATAATAGAGAAATGTCTCACTATGCTCCGTGTCTATCAAGAAGGGAAAAAAAGGGACCATGCATTTCCCAAAAAATGGGGGCTGGTGTATGTCTTTGTGGAAATGGACTGCCTTGCCCCTATGTGAGCTCCCTTGCCCCTGCAGACATCTGAGTTTGCAGACCCCTGAGGCTACATCATATGTTGTTAAGAGAGCTCACATTTTAAGCAGGGAGGCAGAGTATAAACCTTATTTTCATTGTGGGACAAGAAGGATCCTTTTTTTTTTTAATATTTATTATCTGGCTCTTTTTATTTTTTTAAGGTTTTATTTATTTATTTGTTTGTTTGTTTGTTTATTTATTTATTTGACAGAGAGGACACAGTGGGAGAGGGAACACAAGCAGGGGGAGTGGGGGAGGGAGAAGCAGGCTTCCCGCAGAGCAGGGAGCCCAATGCGGGGCTCAATTCCAGGACCCTGGGATCATGACCTGAGCCAAAGGCAGACATGTAATGACTGAGCCACCCAGGAGCCCCAAGAAGGATCTTTTGAGAAGTCTACAGAAGTGGTAAGGCCCTGAACAAAGCCAGATAACATCAGTACCTGCACTCAATCTTTTGTGTAAAATCCTTGTATAAGTTGGGAGAAACCAACAGTTAGTCCAACTTAGTCTCCTGAGCGATTTGATTCTCTCTAGCCTTGGAAGTCAGGGACAAGTCGTTAGCCCTGGCTTTGCATTGACCACACCACAGTTCAATAGTAAAGACTTTGGCCCACTCTGGTTTAGGCCTGCTTGGTTCAATAAGCCTTAGTTGCCCCCCCCCAATTATGTTTTATATTTGAGAAATAAGGGGGGAAGCTTAGGAAAATACTCAAGATAGTGATTCCTGAACAAGGATGTGTACATAACAGACTTTCTTAAAGGGCAGGAACTCTCTTTTTATCAAAAAGGGATGGAAGTATTGTTATTTGGACAACTTTTTGGTTTGGTTTTGGTTTGTGAAAGCCCTGGTGGTCTCTAATAGGTAGGACCTTTCTCAGGGGCACCTTGATGTAGACTCTCAAGTTCTCTCTCATAGAGGATTGCAGTCAGGGACATTCCCTGGGGTCCTGGAACCTGCAAACAGAAAGTTCCAGAAGTGGCCAGGCAGCAGAGAAAGAACCCAGACTGCCTGGAACCTTCCAGAACATTCCATGTACCTTCAAGCATGAGGGTTAATGAAGTTTATTAACCATCCAACTCAAAGACTTTCTCATGGCCCGGAACTGAGCCCACTTCACTCCATTGGTATCTATACCCACCAGCCTCAAGTCTTTTTTTATACCAGAGCTGAACTAAAGAGCCTTGTTCCGTACCCTTTCTAAAATTGATTTTGAGCTCTTTAAGGAAGATGAGTGGTGTAAGACCCTCAAAAAGTTATCATCTGGGCGCCTGGGTGGCTCAGTGGGTTAAAGCCTCTGCTTTCGGCTCAGGTCATGATCTCAGGGTCCTGGGATCGAGGCCCGCATCGGGCTCCCTGCTCAGCAGGGAGCCTGCTTCCCCCTCTCTCTCTGCCTGCCTCTCTGCCTCCTTGTGATCTCTCTCCCTCTGTGAAATAAATAAATAAAATCTTTAAAAAAAAAAAAAAAGTTATCATCTGGTTCCCTTGGTAATATTTTTCTCCCCTCCCGGCCCATCCCTTGGGGTTGGTCATTCCTTTTTCTTCTTACCTCCCCTAGGGTGAGGAGGCTGAACAACTAGTCACTGGACATTAGCCTCTGCCTTCCAGAGGCTGCTCCCCAATTCATGATAGTGGAGGTAGGTTCAGACATGCCCAATCTCAATTCCTTTTCTCCTTTTGGTTATAAACACACAACCCTGGAAGCAGGGACCAGGAATGGAAAGCCAGGACAAGAGGGGCCCTGCCTACCCTAGGCTGTGCTGAGAATGTGGGAGGTATTCCAATGCTTTTCCATCTTCTCTCATCTCAGGCAGGTACCTTGTGATTCTGGTGTCCCTCGGCCTCCAGCAGCTCAGGTGCTAGCAGCGAGGACAGCGGGAGAACCAAGGCCGGTGTGGGGTAGAGCTTCTCAAGTGGGCACTGTCTGCACATGCTTTGACTGTACCCGTAGCTGGGGTACATCTGACTGTCTAGACCTGAAGGACTCTGGAAAGTTCAAATGGGCCAGGCCTCCAACCACTGCTGAAATCTCTGCAGCTCCCATCAAGTAGTCACACGGGCACTGCTCCCACATCCTTCCTATGGTTTCCACCCATTGGTCTTGACTCTGACCTCTGGTTCTACATCTCTAGCCTTTGCAGGTTCAGAGGCTAACCATCACACATATCAGATCTCTCGGCCATTCATCGTGGGATTTAGTCCCAGTCCCCTTTCTCATCATCTGCATTAGGGACATGCTAAGGAGATCCAATGGTGGTGGTTTGTGAGGGGGTGGTTCCCTCTTACAGTATAAAACTTCAGTGAAGAGTAGAGCCAATGTAATACTTTCCTCTTTCTAGATGGTTCTGTCCCTGTTAACACGGACCAAGATCACATTTGCTTCTATGGTACTCTGCCTGCCCCCTCCTGTTTGCAGGAACTTCCAGACCTCCCTGCCGAACTGCATCTCAGTTGACCTAAGCTGACCCAGGGCCTATTCCTGCTCTCCCAACTTCTTGTCCCAACCTCATCGGCCAAGCTGGCTACCTAGTATTCACCCTAGCTGAAAACATGACCTTCAGCCTCATAGAAGCCCCTCCATCCCTCAGGGAAGGTGGTCATTCAGCAGGCCAGGGCAGGAACAGGAACCATCCCGACTGGGCTTACAAACCCGGGAAGAGAAGAAGGTGCATACAGGCGAGGCAGGTGGAGAACAGTGACGGAGCAGAGTGTGCTTCTGGCCACAAGCTAAGAGTTAGGAACTCCCATGGGTTGGTAATCAGAAGGCTTCATGGAAGAGGCAGGAGTAGAGCTGGGCCTGAAGGACACCTGGGCTTTGGTTGGGCAGAGAGGAAGGGAGGGCATCTCAAGAGGAGGGCACACGGGAGGTCAGGTGTCAAGGCAGCAACAGCAGAGTGGCTGGTTGGAGCAGAGACCAGTCGGGCAGCAGCAGCATCCTCATCATCACATTTATTGACGGCCCCTGGGAGGTGGGGCTGGGGACAGAACATACAAAGACAAGGACCTGCCCTCAAAAAGGTTCCATTCTAAGGAGACGGGGACAGAAAAATACAGAATGGTCTTTCCTGGGGATGGCCCACTCGCATCTGTGCAGGTCAGGAGCCCCTGGCCTACCTTGCCCCAGGGTCCGGAGCAGGGGTGGGGCACAGAGTAGCCCCAGGGCCATGGTGTCCCTGGCCCCGCAGCTGGGGCCTGACCACCGGGCTCCTAGGTGGTAGCCCCCAGAACTGGGGAAAGGTAGGAGCAGGACGTGATGGAAAGCGCTCCTGTCGGCCTTGGCATTGTGCTAGCCCAGTGGAGTGGTAGGGTGCGTCAGGCCCCCTGGGGGAAGCAGGCACCTTCCCGGACCCCCAGCAGGAAAGTTCTTTCATTGGGGCTGGCCCATTACCCTGGAGGCCCCAGCCGGGGAGGAAAAAAAGGCAGCATTTCCTCAGCGCCAGAAGCACCCTGCCCACCCCACCTCCGGCCTTCTCTCTGGTCATCTTCCAGGTGACCCTCCTCCCCAGCTCAGCCTCCAGGGCCAGGGCCTGCCTGAGGCCAGGGGGAGGGGCCTGCCCCTCCCCCCACCCAGACAGTGGGGGAGGAGGAGGAGCCACAGATCAAGTTTGTCTGGGCCCCCCACTGGGGGGCCATACCCTGGATCCTACCGGTGGGGGGGCTCTGGCTGCGAGGGCCGAGGGCTCAGCAGAGGGGCCGGGCCAAGGGGGCACCCGGGGGAGCCCTTCAGAGGGGGCACTGGGCGGGAGTCCAAGGGAGGCAGGCTCCGGGGCACTGCTGGCGGCCCCCGGGCGGCCCCGGTGGGCAGGACGGCTGCAGCGGGGAAGGGTTTGGGGTCTGCAGCAGCAGTGGGGGCCGGCTGGGCAGACCGCTCCCGCTCCCGGCGCCGCAGCAGCTCCTGCAGCTTCTCTGCCTGGGTCCGCCTCAGGTGGGCCAGGGCACGGCCGCGCTGGAAGGCCGGCAGGAAGGCCTCCAGGCTCTGCTCCCCCAGCAGCAGCTGCTCCATCTGCTCCTGGGATGGGAAGGCGGGGACAGTTTGAGAAGCGCCCCACCAGAGACCTCCCCCATCCCACCCTGACTCTCTTCCAGGGACGACCACCCCACGCCCAGGAGATGGGGCCCCTGACTTCTAGCCTGGGCCTGCCTGGGACTTGCGGAGGAACTGGGGACGCATGTCCTCTGCTGGGTGGAAGATGAGGCAGGATCAGAGATGGGGACACACTTGGAGTAAACTTAGGTGTCTCTCATCAAGGCCCCACCTCTGCTACCTCCTTGGACTCCCTGAGCATTGTGCTCCCCACCCAGCACCAAGAAGTTGGTCCCAGGGCGCCTGGGTGGCTCAGTGGGTTAAAGCCTCTGCATTCGGCTCAGGTCATGATCTCAGGGTCCTGGGATCGAGGCCCGCATTGGGCTCCCTGCTCAGCGGGGAGCCTGCTTCCCCCTCTCTCTCTCTGCCTGCCTCTCTGCCTCCTTGTGCTCTCTCTCCCTCTGTGAAATAAATAAATAAAATCTTTAAAAAAAAAAAAAAAAAAAGAAGTTGGTCCCAGCTCCTCTGCGGGCCCAGTCTACACTGTCCTACACTTAGACATTCACAGGTGGCGAGGATGGGCCTTGCTGTCCAAGGCAGACAGCTGGACAGCAGCATAGTGGGCTCTCCTGGGGCCAGGCACTCAGGGTGGGCTTCCTGGAAGAGGGGCTCTCAACACTGCAGTGTAAGAATGAAGGGGGGGCGATGATAGGCTGGGTCTCCCTCCCTGCCCCTCACCTCACCTCAGCCTCCTGCTCAGCCTCTTCCAGCTCAGCCTGCAGCCAGCCCAGCGCGCAGTGGGGGCTCCAGCGATGCATGCTCTCCTCTGAAGGCCACAGAGGGACAGAGTAAATAGCTCCTGCCTTCAGGGCCCGTCGCCCAATACAAGACAGGCCAGAGCCCCAGGGCCCTGATTCTCACTGACCCCGTGTGTGACTCTCTGCTTCTCTCTGGAGCCTCAGGGTCCTGCCCATGGGATCGGTTTGTGAACCTCCCCCCTGGGGTTCTGCCCCAGTCCTAGCGAAAAAGAGGAAGCAAAGGCTTTGCCCCCTAGAGCAACCTGGGGGCCACTTTTTTTCCCCTACTCAGAGCCCCCTTCTGGCCTTCCAACCCAGTTCTACTCATTGACGGCTCACTTCCCCAACTCAGTTTTCCAAGAGCAGCACCCCTAAGACTTGCCCAGGGAAAAGGGCTGCCCAAGACCTGCCCTTCGGAACCTCGCACTTCCCAAGGCCAGCCAGACCCAAAGCCCACGGCGCCCACCGCAGGCACTTCTCCTGGGCGTCCCTCACCCAGTCGCTGCAGCTTGTCCGCACAGCTCTCGGCTACCTCTCGAAGCTCCTGGTACTTGATGGCCAGGGCAGCCCGGCCCATTTCCAGGCGGGGCCGCAGCGCCAGGTTCTCCTTGGCTAGCGCGTAGTTGGAGGCCAGGCATGCCTCACGCTCCAACTGCAGGCCCTGGAACTGCCAGAACAGGAGAGCCGGGAGGCCCACTCAGGGAATCTGCCCATGTCCCCCTCCTGCCCCCCCCAACCCCGGGCACAGGGCCCAAGGGCCAAGCCCTAGGCACCCCCGGCTTCAGGATGGTGGGCTAACGGGTGGAAGGACTCCAAGAGGCCTGGACGGGGCTGTGCCTTGAGCTCCCTCCCTGGGCCTCAGTTTCCTCTTATACAAAGTGAGCGGAAAACAGCTACCTTCCGGGGTTGTTGTGAGCCCAAGTGAGGAAAACGATGACCGCCTCCACAAATGTTAGTTAATTTTTAATTTTTCAATTAATATGTCTGCTCAGATCCCTGAGGAGTCCCCCGCCCTCCTCTGTCCCATTTTCCATGCTTGGGCAGCTTCCCTCTCGTTCCAGGCCTTTGTCTGCTTCCTCCTCAGGTGTGTGTGCCGAAAACACTCCCCCCTGCTCTTACTCTCCAGAGTGATGTCTTCGCCCTGTCCCCACATGGTGCCCCCCTCAAGCCACCCTCTCTTCCCTTCGCACCCCTCCTCCTGCCCTCCAGTGGAATCCCCACACCCCAGGGAATACACACCCCCTTCTTCTCCCTGAGCCCCAGCACCTGCTCCCAGCTTCTCCTTCTCTTGCAGAAAGCAGACCTCCTTTCTCTCCTGGCTCTGGAGAATGCGTCTTCCTTCTGTTTGTCGGAGGGCCAAGCCCCCCTCCCTGCCCCTGGAGAACGCACTACCCTCCATCTGTCCCCTGTAGGATGCACATGCCCCTCCTGTCTGCCTCCCTCCAACAGACACTTTTCCTTTCTGCCCCCCACAGACAAGCAGCCCGGGCCTACCTCCCGTGAAATATACAACTTTCTCTTACGGTGGCCTACGGAATACACGCCTCAGCTTCCAGGACCCCTCCCCAACGGAAGCCACAAAGCCCCCTCCGGCTCCTCTAGAATGCGGACGCCCCCCGAGAGGTCCCCCCAGGTGTCAAACAGGCCCCTAGTTCTCCCCTATGGAAGGCGCCTCCCCTTTCTGGCCCTACAGAACGTGGGTGTGCGAGACAGGGCCCCCCACAACACAGCCACCCCCTGTCCCCGGAACACACCTCCCCGGAGCATCCGCTGGAGGACACGCCTCGCGGCCATCCCGGGGGTGCACGGACGCCTCCCTGGGTCCCCGGCGCCCCACCCGCCCCAGGCCGGCTCCGGGCGCCCCCTTCCCCGGGGGCGGCTCCGCGGGGCCCACTCGGACGTGCCAGGTTCCTGCGGCCCCGCGGCCCGGCCCGCGCGGCCCTTCGGTCGGTCGGCA
>LNAC01000109.1:2303021-2367780 GCA_002007465.1 Ailurus styani
CCGGCTCCGCTCCGCTCCGCTCCGGCTCCGGGATCCGGCTCTGGCTCCCGCCGCGCGCGGCGCTCCGCCGCCAGAGGGCGCCCCGCCCGCTCTTAAAGGGGCCGCGGCGCTGGGGCTGGGGGTGGGGCGGGAGGGGGCGGGCCGCACCCCTGGCGGCTCGGATAGAGCCGCGCCTCCCGCACCCGCCAGCTCGCGGCAAAGCCATCCTCCCGCCGCCAGGCGGGTACCTGAGGCCGTCTGTCTCCGCACCCCTTCTCCGGCCGTCATTCACCACGCCCCCCCCCACCCCCAGGCGCAGGCGCTCCCACTCCAGGCGTTTACAGTTTGCAGGGCTATTTCACATTCCTCCCTTGGATTCGCTCAACAATCTCCCGTGTTTGGCCGGGCGCCAGGAGCTTCTGCCCTGTTGCTAACTCGGACGAGTCATTTACCTCCCCAAGACTCAGTGTTCTCTTCTGTAAAATGGGGCGATAACGCACACCCTGAGGATTCGAGCTAGTGAATGCTGAGTGTCTTACACGTAGCCACTGAATACCTAGTGTGAGTGATTGTTCTATTAGAGATGGGGGAAACAGATGCACACAGATGATGTCATCTCCCTAAAGTCACATTACAGGTAAATGATAGGCAGGCTCAGTTCTTCCTGTCTGTGCAGTGTGCACAGAGCACATGGTGCCTCTCAGAGCCGGGCAATGGGTATGGTCTCTGCCCTCAGAGAGCTCGCTGACGGAGGCAGAGTCACATTTTCAGCTTCCTTTAGTACAAGGGAGAATGGCAGGTGTCACCACATGATGTTTTCCTTTGGGATTCCCACGGGATACCAGAAGATGTTATGTACCTTACCTTCAAGAATAGACTGGGCCAGTGCTATGGCCAGGAGACACACACTCAGAGATGAAGCCACTTGTCTAAAATCAAGCAGTGGTGACTGAGCTTGTTCCAACTTACTGAGTTGGCACTGAGAAAGCACAGAGGTGGGACCAGGACAGTCAGAAAGCCTCACCGGGGTGGGGGTGGGAGTTGACACCAGAAGAGGTGATATTCGAGCTGGGTTTTGAGGGATGAATAGGAGTTCTGAAGCTGAAGAGAAAAATAATGAACCCAGAGAGAAGTTCATCAGCCAAGGACTCTCCCAATCCAGCCAGAGCACACTGGGCACGGTAGAGATATGTGAGAAGCAGAGACAAAACTGCTCTCCATTGGAGAGGTGCCCGATGGAGCCGAACAGGACAGGCTTGTTGACACACTGTGGCTACAATTTTCCTTCCACATTTTTATAACCGAAATTTGGTTTTCCCCTTCAAGACTCATCTGGAAGACCACCACCTCCAGGAAGCCCTCTCTCCCTCTCCAGGCTGGATTGTGTGCCCCTCTCTTCTCAGCTCCTACAGTCCCTGCTGTCCTTCCACCCTGGTCCTGACCACTAGCAAGAACACCTCTGCTTTTCCCAATTTCCTGGCTATGATCTCTCTGATTCTGCTCTGCCTCCTCAGGACCCACCATTTCCACTAAGCTTCCAGAGTTCTCCTAGACACTCCCCCCTACCTGGCCCTGCTTTGGCCCCTTCCTACTTCAGAACTTCTTCACTCTGTGAGGCGCTGGTTAGATCTGACGGGAGATGCTTGCCTCAGCTTGTCCCCTCTTTCTTGCCACTCCCTCCTTGCTCAGTGGACCCTCTGTTGAATGGCCCACAGCAACATATCCCGTAAACCTTCCCTACATGCAGACCCTTGCACCCACTCCTGCCCTCTCAGGACATGACTCTGCTCCCCATCCCATGGAGAAGCATCCACCAACTTTCTGCCTCACCTCTTTGGGTTTTTTTCTGCATCTGCCCTGGAGTTCTTCCTCCCCCGACGCATCCAGGAAGAGAAGCCCCCCTTGTTCCAAAGCCCACCCAGGTACCTTTGCTATGGGTCTCACCTTCATCTGTCTCCCCCAAGATGCCTTGACCCAATCTAGCAGATTTGTCTCTCTTCCTCCCTCTGGCTCTTCCACCTTTAACCTCTGCCTTTAAAATGCCACCTTCCTTTTACCACCACCCCCAATATTTTGAAATAATTTGTAATGGACTGAATACTTGTGTCCCCCTGCCCCCCCTGCAATTCATATGTCAAAGCCCTAACCCCCAGTGTGATGATATTTGAAGGTGGGCCTTTGGGAGGTGATTGGGTTTAGATGAGGTCATGAGATTGGTGTCCTATGATGGGATTAGTGTCCTAGTAAGAATGGGAGGAGAGACTGGAGTTCTTTCTCTCTCGATTGTGTGAGGACACACCAAGAAGGTGGCTCTCTACAAGCCAGGAAGAGGGCTCTCACCAGAAACCCCATCTGCTAGGACTTTGATCTTGGACTTCCCAGCCTCCAGAATTAAGAGAAAGAAAAGTCTCTTGTTTAAGCCCCTTGGTCTGTGGAATTTTGTTTAGGCAGCCCAAGCAGATTAAGACATCCCCTGTACCCTCACTGCCCATTTCCTCACCCTTCTCATTCCTGACTCCATCTGACTTCACTCCCCTCTCACCACTTTGAGGCACTGCTCAAAGCCAAGGTCATCAGCCACTTCCTTACGGCCAGGGCTACTCTTCTTCATGTTCTCCACCATTGGCCACCATCTCTTTCTTGACCACACTGCAGTCAGAGCCCAGACATTTTATCGCTGTCAGGCTGGTGAAAATTAAAAAGTCAGATAACATCAAATGTTGGTGAGGATGGGAAGCAACAGGAACGCTTATGCCCTGCGGGCGGGAGAGAGAATCGATTCTTCCCTCCAGAGAGTGGTCTGACAAGCTCGCGCTTCAAAGGCACCCTCTATCATATCCCCCAGTTCTTCCCCTCTGCCCACAGCCTAAACCCTAGAAAACTGTGAATATGTTACTTTATGAAGCAAAAGGGACTCCTCTGTGTCAGGTAGTCCAATAGAAATATACCTGTTTTGTTCTTAAAAAAAAAAACAACAACAACGAGGCAAAAGGGACTTTGCAGATGTGATTAAATTAATTAAGGGTCTCGAGATGAGTTGGGGGATCATCCAGGTGAGCTAATGTAATCACAAAGTTCCTTATTAAAGGGAGGCAGCAGCCTCCGAATCGGAAGAGTCGTGGCAGGGGAAGCAGAGGGCCAGAGTCAGAGAGAAACTGGAAGACACTGTGTTGCTGGTTTTGAAGATGAAGGAAGGAGCTTCAAGATAAAGAACAGAGGCAGCTTCTAGAAGCCAGAAAGGGAAAGGAAATGCATCCTCCCCTCCAGACTCTGGAGGGAGCGTGACCCTGCCGACACCTTGACTTCAGGCCGGTGTAACCAATTTTGAACTTCTGACGTCCAGCCCTGTAAGATAACAAATTTGCAGGGTTTTAAGGCACGAATTTGATAATTTATTATAGCAGTGATAGGAAACTAATACAAACTCATAGGAATTTTTGTCCCTTGGACTAGGAGACAAGAATGGGAACGCTCACAGTGGCTCTACTTGCCATGACAGAAAACTGGAAACAACCCAAATGTCCAAGCCCCAGAGAATGGCAAAGGAACCAAGGGACCTTCATACAGTCTGTTCTCTGTACTAAACACCAACAGACATGAGCAAATTGTAGCTACACCTGTCAATTTGGGTGAATCTCACAAAGAACGCTGAGCAAGAAGAGGCAGCCTCCGTGTAGTGTTGTTTATACAAAGTTTAGAAACATGCAAAACTATATTTCCTATTTCTTGGAGATATGTACAAAGTAAAAGTGGGAACGAGAAATACCAAATTCAGGAGCATGGCTGTCTGGCAGAAGGAGGATGGAGGGGAAGAGCCTGGGTGGCTCAGTCGGTTAAGCGTCTGCCTTCAGCTCAGGTCATGATCCCAGGGTCCTGGGATAGAGCTCCACATTAAGCTCCCTGCTCACTGGGGAGTCTGCTTCTCCCTCTGCCCTTCCCCCTACTCATGCTCATTCTCTCTCTGTCTCTCTCTTAAATAAATAAAAAAATCTTTAACAAAGAAAAAAGAAGGAGGATGGAATTAGAGAGGAGACCAAGGGAAGTTCAATAGCATTGAGAGACAGTTTAATTTCTTAAGCTAGTGGGGGTACATGGTATTATTTTTATATTTTCATTAAAGTCTGAAAACTTTCGTATAAAAATAATTTTTAGGGTCTGTGTTTAGACTTGGAGTCAGATAGACCTGGATCCCTTTCTGAGCTCTGCCACTTCTCGTGTGACCAAGAGTAAATGCCTTAATTCCTTCAGCCTCAATTATATTATCTGTAAAATGGGTAGTTGAAGGATGTGACATGATATGTGTCTTGTGTGATGCCCGACATCTAGTCAATGCTCCCAAAACAACAGCTGGGATGTGTTTCCCTTTCTGGAAATGCTCCCTCGGTTTTAATTTATGGGATACTGTCAGGGACTTCCAGGGCTGACTATATGAAGGGAACCCTTCATCTTCATGGTCCCGCTCCCGGGTTTGGTGTTTAAATTCAGTATTCTCCAAGAGCCCAAATGCTACCCTCTTTACGAAACAAGAACAAAACAAAACCAAACAAAAACAGCTCTATTGAGGTATAATTTACATGCCATACAATTCAACAATTTAAATTGTACAATTCAGTGATTTGGGGTACATGAGGACAATTTTAGAATATTTCCATCACCCCAGAAAGAAACTCTGTACCCATTAGCAATCACTCCCCATTCCTGCCCCAATCGACATCACAACCCAAGCCAAAATCAAGAGTCAGTCGTTCAGCCAACTGGGCCACCCAGGCACCCCTGGCTTCTCTCATTGAACATAATGTTTTCAAGATTCATTCACATTGGGGGCGCCTGGGTGACTCAAACAGTCAGGCAAAGCCGAAGCATCTTCGGCTCAGGTCATGATCCCAGGGTTCTGGGATCAGAGCCCCCATGTCTGGCTCCCCGCTCATCAGTGGGGGGTCTGATTCTCTCTCTCTAATCCTCCTTTGTGCTCTCTCTCACGCTCACTCTCTCTCTCTCTCTCAAATGAATAAATGAAATCTTTTTTAAAAAAATTCATTCACATTGTAGCATTTATTACTACACAAGTCCTTCTGAATGGGAGGATAAAATATACATAACATAAAATGTACCACTTTAGGGCACCTGGGTGGCTCAGTGGGTTAAAGCCTCTGCTTTCGGCCCAGGTCATGATCTCAGGGTCCCGGGATCGAGGCCCGCATCGGGCTCTCTGCTTGGCAGGGAGCCTGCTTCCCCCTCTCTCTCTGCCTGCCTCTCTGCCTCCTTGTGATCTCTCTCCCGCTGTGAAATAAATAAATAAAATCTTTAAAAAAAATAATAAATAATAAAATGTACCACTTTAATCGTTTCTAAGTATACACCTTGTGACACTAAGCACATTCACGTTGCTCAGTGACCATCACGACCATCCATCCCCAGAACTTGTTGATCTTCCCAAACTGAAACTCTGTATCCATTAAATACTAATTCCCCATTTCCCCTTCCTCCTGGCCCTTGATACTGGCCAGTCTCCTCTCTGTCTCGGTGATTCTGACTCCTCTAGGGAGCTCCTATCAGTGAAATCATACAATATTTGTCCTTTTGTGACTAGTTTATTTCACAGAGCATAAGATCTTCAAGATTCATCCATATTGTAGTGGGCGACGGGATTTTCATCCTTCTTAAGGCTAAATAATACTCCATTGTCTGTGTATACCATGATTTTGTTATCCGTCTATCATTGATGAACACTGGGACTGTTTGCACTTTTGGCTATTATGAATAATTCTCCTATGAACATTCACACACAAGTTTTTAGGTGACATGTGTTTTTTTTCTCTTGGCTATATACCAGTGAGTGGATATATGATAACTTCATGTTGAACATTTTGAGGAAAGGCCAGACCATTTTCCAAAGCAGCCTCACCATCCTTCACTTGTGCTAACAATGGATGAAGATTCCAATTCCTTCACCAACACTGTATTGTCTTTCTTATTATAACTATCCTAGTGGATATGAATTAGGATCCTGTGATTTTGATTTGCATTTCTCTGATGACTAATGATGTTGAACATCTTTTCATGCACTGTTGATCTTTCTTTTAAAGTTTATTTATTTATTTAAGTAATCTCTGCACCCATCATGGGTCTCGAACTCACGACTCTGAGCTCAAGAGTCACACTTTCCACCGACTAAGCCAGCCAGGCACCCCACTCTTGGTCATTTTTATATCTTCTTTGGAGAAATGTCTATTCAAATCCTTTGCCCAGGGCGCCTGGGTGGCTCAGTGGGTTAAGCCTCTGCCTTGGGCTCAGGTCATGGTCTTGGAGTCTTGAGATCTAGCCCCAAGTTGGGCTCCCTGCTCGGCAGGGAGCCTGCTTCCTCCTCTCTCTCTGCCTGCCTCTCTGCCTGCTTGTGATCTCTCTCTCTCTCTGTCAAGTAAATAAATAAAATCTTAAAAAAAATCCCTTGCCCACTTTTTAATTGGGTATTTGCCTTTTTATTGTTGAGTTGCAAGAGTTCTTTATCTATTCTGGAAACTAGTCCTTTATCAGATATACAGTTTCTACTTTTCTCCCATTCTGTGGGTTGTCTTTTCCCACTTTTGAGGATGTCCTTTGGAGCACAAAAGTTGTTATTTTGATGACATCCAATGTAGCTATTTTTTTCTTTTGTTGCATGTGCTTTGGCATCATATTTAAGAAACCATTTCCTAATTCAAGATCATGAAGATTTACCCTTTTTTTAAAAAAGATTTTATTATTTTTTAAAGATTTTATTTATTTATTTGACACAGAGAGAGAGATCACAAGTAGGTGGAGAGGCAGGCAGAGAGAGAGGAGGAAGCAGGCTCCCTGCCGAGCAGGGAGCCCAACTTGGGGCTAGATCTCAAGACCCCAAGACCATGACCTGAGCCGAAGGCAGAGGCTTTAACCCACTGAGCCAGCCAGGCACCCCTATTTGTGGATTTATTAATGTGTAACGAATGCCAGTGAATCTACCACCCAATCCCAGAACTAGGACCTCACCAATACCTTACATCTGGGTGCTACTACCTTGCCTGCCCACACCCAGAGGAACCTAACTCCTGAATTTGGGATTTCTCACTCCCTTGTTTTTTTAAAAAAATATCTTTATTGAGGTGTAACTTCCGCACCATAAGCAGCACATATTTAAAGTGTACAATTCGGGGTGCATGGGTGGCACAATTGATTAAGCATCCAACTCTTGGTTTCAGCTCAGGTCATGATCTCAGGGTCATGAGATTGAACCCAGAGTCAGGCTCATGCTCAGTATGGAGTCTGCTTTGGATTCTCTCTTCCTCTCCCTCTTCCCTCCTGCTCGTGCTCTCTCTCTCTCAAATAAATGAATTTAGAAAAATTTAAAGTGTACAACTTTAAATGGAGGTTTAGTGGATGTTTAAAAGGATGAGTTTGGGCTTGCGAAACCATCCTTAAAATCGAGGCAATGAACATATCCAACATCCTCAAAAGTTCATTTCCGGGTGCCTGGGTGACTCAGTGTGTTAAAGCCTCTGCTTTCGGCTCAGGTCATGATCTCAGGGTCCTGGGATCGAGGCCGCATTGGGCTCCGTGCTGAGCAGGGAGCCTGCTTCCTCCTCTCTCTCTGCCTGCCTCTCTGCCGACTTGTGATCTGATCTCTCTCTCTCTGTCAAATAAATAAATAAATCTTTAAAAAAAAAAAAAGTTCATTTCCCTCTTCCCTCAGCCCCATCCCCAGATAATGCCTGATCTACTCTCTGACACTACAGATTAGTCTGTATTTTCCAGAATCTTGCATCAATGGAATCATACGGTGTACACTATTTTGTGGGTGTGTGGCTTCTTCCACTCATAATAGTTATTTTTATATTCTTCGATTCTGTTGCCTTTACCAACAGTTTGTTTCTTTTTATTGTACTTCGGCGTTTCACTGTGTGGACATACCACAATTTGTTTATCCCTTCTTCTGTTGATGGGCATTTGGGTTGTTTCCAGTTTGAGGGTTTTCCAAGTAAAGCTCTGAACATTTGTGTACAAGTCTGTGCACGGACATAGTCCTTTATTTCTCTTGGCTGAATACCAAGGAGTAAAATGATGGGGTCAGATGGTAGGTGCATGTGTTTAACGTTTTAAGAAAACTCCAGTTTTCCAAACTGTTTTAACCTCCATCCCCAAGAGCCGGGTGTGAGTTCCAGTCACTCCACATTCTTACCAAAGCTTTATATGGTCCGTCTTTTTCATTTTATCCATTCTAACAAGCATGTGGTTCCTTTGTCTTGCCAAAATAGTATAGACCTGTGCATCTAAACAAGATGCTATTTGCAGGTGTTTTGAAAGTGAAGGCTCTGACTTCAGCCATCTCGTCTTTTTTTTTTTAGTTATTTTTTTAAAGATTTTATTTATTTATTTGACACAGAGAAGGAGAGAGATCACAAGTAGGCAAAGAGGCAGGCAGAGAGAGGAGGAAGCAGGCTCCCCGCTGAGCAGAGAGCCTGATGCGGGGCTCGATCCCAGGACCCTGAGATCATGACCTGAGCAGAAGGCAGAGGCTTTAACTTACTGAGCCACCCAGGCACCCCCAGCCATCTCATCTTTCTGCGGAGAGGGATGGCCTCCTGTATCAGGATCGCGTTCCCACCTGCACGGGGTGAGGCGCGCAGGAGGAAGCAGGGCAAGCTGAAGAAATGAGCAGCTGCCTCCAAGCCCCCACCTGTCCCGGAGGCACAGGCACTACCTGTCATCCTGAAGGCGACAGTCAGCTGGTTGTCACCCCTTAGTGTATCTTCCAACTCTGCCCAGTCTGTCAGTCTCTAGGGCACCCCCTTGTTTGGTTTGGGGGCTGTTAGCATCCTGCCAGGCAGTTAGGCTCAAACCAGGAGAGACTTTCTCAGGCCCGAATCTTCCATCTATCCCCATATCTTCTTCACGCAATTCTGATGACATTTACATGCATGCTATTTCACTTCTGGTCCCGCTCTGGGGCTGAATCCAGAGCTAAGGAGACCCAAGCCCTTTGGAGAAGCACCCGCAGAAATCACGGTGACAAACTGTCCCTTCTGCTCCACAACTCCTCGGTTCACCTCCCCCCAAGTCAGTCACATGTTCGATAGGGCCCAGCTCAGGCAGCCCTGCCCCTGGTGGGCTGAGGCACACACCCCCATGCAGCCCCTGCTTCCCTCTTGGGGCAACCTCCGCAAAGCCTCTGGTTCTGCCTTTGCTCAACATTCTTCCATGGCTCCCTGTCCTCTCTCCACTGGTCTTCATTTCTTTGTCTGCATCTGTGTTCCTCCATGATTCTCTCCCTCTTTCTTTTTCCCGTTCTCGTACACAACCCAGACACCCTTTCCCACTCAAGCCAGATGCCTGACTATCCCCCAACCTTATGCTGCATTTCCACCCCTCCCCTGCTTTTGCCCAAGAGGTCACTCCACCTCAGATGCCCTTCCTCCCCATGCCTTGTCCTAAAGCTGTTGAAGAACTGATCCATCCTCCTTGGCCTAGCACATACCTCTGCCTCCAAAGGCAGAATCAATCCTTCCTTCCCGGCACTCTCTGATGCCAGCCGGACCTGTACCAGAGTCATTAAAGACTCTTCCATTCCCCCCTGTTAAACTAGAGGTCCTCTGAGGGACAGCATTTAGGTCATCTTTCCAGTCCCTGCCCCCCCCCCGCCCCAGCAAAGGATCTATCACACAGCAGGTGCAAAGCCAGGATGCTGGGGCTCAAACTCCAGCTCTGCCACCTACCACCTGTATGAACCTCCCTGTGCCTCTCTTTCCTCATCTGTAAAATGGGAAGAAAACACCCACCCCATCTGGTCCCTGAGGGGATTCAATGACTTAACCCACCCAAAGGGCTTAAGAAGTGTAGGCAGGACCCTGGCAAGTAGTCAATGCTTGGCAAACATTAGCTAGAAGTGGCAATGATTTATCTAGTTGAAATGAGACCCCGCCCTCGCTTTACAGAATCTCCATATGAAAGGGGAGATCCGTTCTGTTGATCATCAGGAGACTTTCTTAAATGAGGGGACTCCCACACCTCCCCAGCTTCCATCAAGGGAGGGGAGCCAGTCACCAGAATCCATCAAAGTCCTCTCCTTTCTTTCTTAGCGTCAGAAGAACCATGGACATCTTCCTCCTCCAGGAAGCCTTCCAGTATTGGATTCCTTTGGGGAACTTCTTTCTTCTGCCTTTCTTGGATGTGAAGGTGCAAGACCACTGCCATCCCCTTCACCCCGCTTCCCATCTTAGACTTGAGGAAACAGGCACAGAGAAGAGGCTTAGGAGTGGAGGAAAGAGGTCAGGAGGGAATGGTAACTCTGGAAGGGCAGAGGGTTGTGGAGGGGGAGGGCTCGTAAGGGTGGAGAAGGGTTTGTGTGTGCGCGGGAGAGGGTGGGGGACGGCTCAAGGAGGGGAAGAGAGCCCAGGGAAGGTAGGGGCTGCTCCTGAGGGTCCTGGGAAATCAAGGAGAGGGAGGGAGCGTAGAGGCAGAGCGGGCTCAGGATGGGGCCTGGGATGGAGCTGGCACCCTGAATGGCGTTCAGGGAGAAGGATGGGAGCTCAAATGGAGGGAGGGAGCTCGGGAACCAGAGGGGTGGGGCTCAGGGAGCTAGCTGCAATGTCCCAGCCTCTGCCTCTGCCTCTGCCCACCTAGGCCAGGGCCCCATACCTGTGCCTCCTCCCTTCTCAAACCCAGCCCCCGGTTTGGGAGCCGGGCACCAAGCCCCCGGGGAGAGGGGGGTTAAAGGTGAGCGGGCACGAGCAGGTCCCAGACGGGGATTGGCAGGCTCCTGGGCCGGCGGCCCGGGCCATGGCTGTCCCACAGGCCGCCAGACGGGTGAGCGGCTGCCACCCACGTGCTAAGGAGAGAAGGAGGCACCGGATCAAGGGGCAAAGGACATCTCGAGCGGGCGGGGGCCGGGCAGTGCCCGCGTCCACACCCGCTGCTAAAAGCCGGGCCCAGGGCGCAGGGCACAGAGCCCTCTGCCGCCAGCGCAGAGAAGACGCGGCCGCTGTCGGCGGCGGCCCCGGGAGCATCCCGCGTGCGCCCCGCGACCCCGGCCCCCGGACGCCGCCGAGGGGACCCTGTGGCGCTGCCTGGGACCCACCCCGCCTGCAGATCGCGCGGAATCCAGGTGAGGGGGGTGGAGGGCATCAGATGGGTGCAGGTGCCTGGCCCAAGGGGTATCAGATCCTCCCCGGGGCTGGACCTCAGTCTCTGGACTTGTCAAAGGGGGAGGGACAATTCTCGGGCTCTGATCGGCTGCTGGAGTTAACGCTCTTGTGTACCTGTCCTGGCTCAGCCGCCAGGAGGAGGAGGAGGCTAGCTGGAACCCCAGAGAGGGCTCAGGGTTGAGAATACGGGAGTTCATCCTGCCGGCTCTACCAGGAGCAGAGGGTGGGGTGCACCCAGGTTCCCATGGTCTCCTGGGGTCCGATGGGCTAGGCAAGGATTGAATGGTGGTCTGGGGACTCTCCAGGGAGCTGAGAGTGGGCTGAGGGAGGCAGGAGGGAGGGTCTTCCTTTCTCCTGGTTGCACCTTCTGCCCTGGACAGGTGTGGGTGCCATGAGATGGTGGCCCCAGGGGGGCCCTAGGATCAGGGGCAAGGGCTCAGAGCTCCCCCTGGCTGGGCAAGGAGAAGCCAGATGTTACTGCCTGGCTGGGAAGCTGTACGGACAGCTAGCCAACAGGTAGTGGCTAGAGAAGTGGCAAAGGGCACTCCCACTGCTCTGGCCCAGGAAGGCCTTCCTTCTTCCTCCCAGCCACCCTATCCCCACCTCAGTGTCTCCTGAGGGCACCCCGGAGGGCAAGGAAGCTGTGGTCAGGCCTGGCCTGGGTTTAGAAGCTTTGAGTTCTTGTCTGCATCGGGCTGTGTGACCTTGGGCACGTTACTTCCTTTCTCTGGGCCCGGCTCTCCCTCTGTGACATGGGGAAACTCGTTTCTGGGCCACTTGATAGGGACAGGATTCAACAGGACACCAGGATGCTTTGGAGGACAGGGCAGCCCACTCCAAGCCAGGTCCCTGTGGCCTGTCGC
Organism: Ailurus styani; assembly: GCA_002007465.1. Taxonomy (NCBI): domain Eukaryota; kingdom Metazoa; phylum Chordata; class Mammalia; order Carnivora; family Ailuridae; genus Ailurus; species Ailurus styani. Next base: position 2,315,020 of record LNAC01000109.1, read on the forward strand.
CCCAAGGGTGAGGATACACCAGGGTCAGCTGGATCAGGTCTTGGGTGGGGCCGGGGATCCGGCCCAGGCCTCCATCTTGTCCAGGTGTGTCTCCTTCTGTTCTCTGCATCTGGCCTGCCCATCTGCCCAGAAGCCCCAGGTCCAGGGGGAGGAGCACTGGGGCCTGGGGATCTTAGGTCCTGGAACCTGGACTCATGCTCACCCCAGGGCTGCTCAGTGCCTCAGCCTCAAGGTAGGGGCAGCAACTAGAGGCGGGGGAGACTCTCCCTGAGGAGACCCCTTGGGAGGCAGATCCTTCGGGGTGCACCACTATTCCCTACTAAGGACGTGATCTACCCAGGCCAGGACTTAGTTTGGAATCATGCTCAGGGCTCAGGCTGAGGGATCAGGACTCGACCTGGGCCCAGGTGGGGGGGCCAGGGTCAGGGACCCACCCGGGGTCTTGGAATGCTGGAAACGAAATCCCCGGGCTTGAGTGTGTGTGTGTGTGTGTGTGTGTGTGTGTGTGTGTGTGTCACCAGGGGAGGCGACACTGGGAAACTGAGGTGGAGGGCACAGTGAGCTGTGACAAACCACAGAGCTGAATGGAGGCGGAAGAGGCCATGCTTTCGAGGCTCCCGAGGACCACACCTGCCCCAAAGCCTACTTCCTCCCCTTGGGCAGAAGCCCTACTTGGGACCTCCTTCTGAGGCTGCCCTTGGCCTTGCTGCTGTCTCTGTGGGGGGCAAAGGCAGGTGGGAGAGGCCCTCATCAGCCCAGTTCTCACTCCCGGATCAGTACTGCCGGAGGAGCTTGGGCTCAGATGGGAGGCAGGGGAGGAAGGGAAGAGAGGCTCCCTCAGCCCCAGGGTAGCTGGGAAAGGGAAAGGAGGGCCTGAAATTTGCTGGGCACCTACTGTGTGCCAACCACTGTGATTTTCTGTCACTGTTTCCTTCTTCCTGATAGCCTGAGAGAGAAGGGATGTTGTTTCCACTTTATAGATGAGGAAACAGAGGAAAGAGAGACTCAGAGAAGTCAAGGCACGGGCTCAAGGTCACACAGCCTGGAAATGACAGGGCTGTGATTCAGAACAAGGCACCCTGATTCCAAAGCTCCGATTTCTGCTCCCACCACTGCCTCTGATGCATCCCCTGTCGCCTTCCGGGCCTCGCTCTGCTCATTTGTCAATTGGGGCTAAGTGGGCTCACTGGGACTGTCGGCAGAGGCAGCTGTGGGCAAGCGTGTGCTCTGCGTCCAGGGAGCAGCACACAAGAGGGGGTGTACTCATGGATGCCCATGGGGGTCCACACCATCTGCCGCCACCTCCCCCCCTCTCCGCCTGCCTTTCCTGCTTCTTAGCTTTGAGCTTTGGGAGCAAGCCTGCTCACGCTTGCCTTTCCTCTTTGAGGTAGGCTAAGCTGACCTGGGTGATCGTCTGTCCCAGTGAGGTGCTGCCTGAAATCCCCAGGCCTCCCTGATGCCGGGTGGCTCTGGGAGCCATACCAGCCCTTGGCACACACAGCCCCATCAGCCAGGTGACTCTGGTTGAGAGCTGTGCCTCCCTTGGACTGCTTTCCGTGTCAGTCCAGGGACCCGAAGCCCTGATGGGGCTGGTGTGACTCCCACAGCTACCCACAGCTGGTCTGAGAAGCTTTTTCCCATCCCCAAGTCCCCTGGGGAAGGTGGTCCCCGCATCATCTGTCCCACAGCACCTGGTTCCTTCTCTAACACCTTGCTCAGAAATGTTGGCCAGGCAGGAAGGGAATAAAGAAAGGGCAGGGGTGGGAGATGAAGGAGGGAAGGAGAAAGGAAATCCACACTCATGTGCCTACCGCTGGCTCTCACACCTGTCGTTTGACTCTGCCAACAATCCCAAGAGGTAAATTGAACACCGTATCCCCATACCCATGTTAAAAGTGACAAACCAGTGCTCAAAGCCCACAGTACCATTCTTTCCTTGTGTAGGAGTCACAGTCAGAGAGGAGCCCAAGGTCACACACAGGGGCAGGTTTGAGCACCACAGTCCACACCCTGTCCCCATGCCTTGGCGTCAGGGAGCTGTGGATGGCAGGGGTATTGTCTGACCCAGATGCTCCCCAGGTAGGCCATGGGTCTGAGGAGGACCAGGGGGCTCCTACCTTGATAATCATTCCACACCCTGTAAGGCATTCCCCATTCTACTCTCCCAGGGCTGACTCTGAACAACCAGGCACAGATCCACCCTGGCGCACTGAGGTGGCCAGAAATGCCATCCGGCTACAAAGAAGGAGACTTTACTGCGAGGCACTTCGGCTCGCCAGTCCTCTGTGTTCTCATCTGTAGAATGGGTAGACTAACACGGTGGTACCTGTTCTACTTTTGGGTTTCTCTTGTGAGGCTCTAATAGTGCAGCGAGGAGGGGCCAGAGCTAGGAGGCAGGAGACCTGGCTTGTGCACTGACCAGGTAACTTGATGCAACCCGCTGCTCCAAACTGAGCCCGCCGCACCCCCCCCACAACACCAAGTAGCATAAGCCCATTGTCCTTGCTGACTTCCACAGCTTAGTCCAATTCTGACATGCCAAACTTCCAAGTAGCGGGTGTAACTCCTGAGCAGTAAGTGTTTGGTCCTTGTCCTTAGTTTCTGCCACCCAGCTCCAAGAACCCTCGAAAACCCTTGGAAACTCTCCAACCCTGAGTCTTTTTTAAGCTAATGAGATGACCGATGGCTGGCAGCCCCTGATCCGTTCTGGGTAGAAGTTGGTCACCAGGGAGATAAAGGTGGGATTAGGAGGTCTTAGAAGGTCAGAACCTTCAGCCCCATCTCTCTGGAGGCGAATGGGGCTGGAGATTGCGTTCAGTCACCAATAACCAATGACTTAATCATGCCTACCTAACAAAACCTCCAGAAAAACTCCTAAATAAAGGAGTTTGGACAGCTTCTGGGTCCGTGAACACATCGAGGGGCTGGGAGGTTGGGGTACCTGGTGGGACATGGAATGGAAGCTCCACGCACCCCCCGCCCCATACCTTGCCCTGTGCCTCCTTTCCATTTGGCTTTCCCGGATTATATCCTTTATCATAAAATGGCAAATGTAAAAGTGCAAAGTGCTTTCTTGAGTTCTGTGAGCCTCTCTAGCAAATTGGACTACCTGACAAAGAGGTGCTGGAGTCCCCTGATTTATAGGTGGTTGGTCAGAAGTACATAGGGCGCCTGGGTTTGTCCATAATCTGGTCCTTACTCAAGAATGTCACTTTCGGGGCGCCTGGGTGGCTCAGTGGGTTAAAGCCTCTGCCTTCTGCTCAGGTCATGATCTCAGGGTCCTGGGATCGAGCCCCGCATCGGGCTCTCTGCTCAGCGGGGAGCCTGCTTCCTCCTCTCTGCCTGCCTCTCTGCCTACTTGTGATTTCTCTGTCAAATAAATAAATAAAATCTTAAAAAAAAAAAAAAGAAGTACACGTAATAACCTGAACTTGAGGTTGGTGTCTGAAATGGAGCCAGTTTTGTGAGTCTGAGCCCTTAACTTGTGGGATTGGATGCTAACTCCCAGGAGAGGGTGTCAGAATGGAATTGAATCATAGTATTCTCTGGGGGTAAAAATGGTCCACTGATAAATGGTGGCCAGTGACATTTTTATAGACTGACAGACTCTTGGCATGATAGTTCTTCTTGGTAAAACCTCATCTCCTTGGCTGTCCCCCCTCCCTGCACTGCTATGTACCAGATTCTACCCCCTGGCTCTTCACAACATAGCTAGGGGGCTAGACTGTTTCTGCCCGTGTTACAGGGGGCAGGAGGCAACTGAAGCCCAGAGACGGTGAATGGTCTGCCTGAGATGATCCACAGGTACCTGATGAGCCTGCCCCCTGAGCTTTGTGCCCTAAAGAGATATTGTCCCCCATGGTGTCCTTGGGCTCCCTAGAATGAGAAAGAGTGTTCCTGGGAGCTGGGGTGTGAGGCTGCACCTGCCCCTTCCCCTTCCCCAGTGCCTGGTCAGCCAATCAGGAACCCTTTTTCTTTTGTTTGGACAGCTTTGATCTGTGGACTTTGGGGGCCTCAAGAAGAAAGGAGGGGGTGCCCATGCCATCGTCTATGATACTCTTTCCTCTTATTTTCTGTACTTTTTAGGAGAACTTTTTTTTCTCGTTTCAAAAGTAATACACAGGGCTTATGCAACTTTAACATTTATGGAAATTTACAAGCAAATGTCTGTTTCCCACCTCCCATAAAGACCACCAATGTCATAGTTTGGTGGCTGTATGTCCTGACTTTTCTTCCCGTTCCATGTGTGAGTGTTCACTATTACTAGTTTCTACTCAAATGAGATCATCCTTTGCACATTGTTTTGTAAATTTCTTCTGAAGTCAGCATTGCTTCTTAGCTACCTTTTACCATTTCTACACTTACCGTGATAATGATTGCTAGCATTTACCATCTGTCCATCTGTCCATCCTTTCTTCCACCCATACATCTACCTAGCCTTCCATCTCTTCACCTGTTTCCCACCCAAGGGCCCCCTCAGCTGCCCACCCAGCACACATATTAACTGCCTGCTGGTATCACGCCTTCAATTAAACCAAGGGTGCAGCAGTTCGGTCGGGGGGGAGTACAGACACTTAGACCATGATTCCTGCCCCAAGCACCTCCGCATGGGAGACCGAAGCATGCCCACCAGAGACTCAGAGAGGGGCAGAAATAGTGCCTGGGACCATGGAAGTTCAGTGGAGGGAGGATTGACTTGCAGCATGGGCGGGGGGGGGCGGAGCGTGGTCAGAGCAGGCTTTCTAGAAGGTGTGCTTGAGGTCGACTTTGAAAGACAAAGTGGGCATCAGACATGCAGAGAGGGGAGAAGATATTCTGGGAGGGAACAATGGGGGTGAAGGCAGGGCTGGGGAACCACAGAGAGGCAAATCATTCAAGGGGCCGGGGTGAGGGCAGGGTGCCAACAGCCCGCAAAGGTGCCGTGCTCCCCACCCCTGGCCCTGCTCCCAAGCCCAGCTCCAGTGGGCACTGAGACTTCTACACTAGTGCTCCTTAGAGTGGGACCCGTGGACCACCACCAGGCCACGTACTCCCTTTCCAGGTCACAACCAGATAAGTACATAACTTGAGAGCAGGTGTTTAGAAACATATCAGTCTAATAGTCTAAATATATCAGTCTAATCTGCTACCTGTGGAATATAATAATAAAACACTGGGCTTCTGGTTTATTTATTCCTTCAGTTGAATTTTTCTAATAACTCACTTCTTTTCATGTCTTGCATACTTAAACATCCGTGACAGATTAAAAATAAAAGCAGACCCTTTGCCCATTTCATTTGGGCTGTGGGTAGTTTGCAAAGTTCTGGTAGACGATGTATACCTTTGGCCAAAGTAGCTTCATGGTCATGATCTCATTTCCCTGAGAGCGAGGCAGGGCGAGAACTTTCATCTCCATTTTACGGCATGACCTGACTGGCTGAGGTTCTCACAGATGGCGGGGGACACGGCAGAGATTCGAACCAAGGGCTGACATCATGTGGGACAGCCTCCCATGAGTTCCTGCCCCAGGCTGGACTGAGCTGGGATGTGGGGAGGGGAGGGCCCAGGAGAGAAAGAGAGAAGCAACTGGAAAAAGACCAGCAGACAGGGAGGGAGCTAGGATCCAGAGCCTGTCCAAGAGGGTCTGTGACTGAGGAAGGACAGAAAGAGGAAGATATTTGCAGGAAGGTCAGCCTGGGCTTCCCCGGACGGTCCTAGAAGAACCAGGCCAGTCCCTGCGACCAGGGGAACGTGCAATGAGGCTAGTTTCAGCCCCAGCCCACTTCAGTCCCTCTCCAGTCTTCTTCCTTCCTCTTCTTCTTCTGCGCCCCCCTCCCCCCATCATCCAACTTCCCAAAGCCAAGGCCTTGGTGCATTCATTTGTGCTTCCAAAGCCTGCCCAAAGGTTAGCTAACAAAACCACCCGTCTCTGCCTGGCCCAGCACCCCTAAATGCTTCTGTCCTCTTGTCCCTCAAGGAGACTAGAAGAACGGGGATTGTGATTACTTGTTATCTATGAGGGAACAGGCTCAGAGAAGTTAAGTCACTTCTTTGAGGTCACAGAGCAAGTAATTGAAGACTCTAATTCCTGAGCCTGTGCTTATTATTTTTGGGGGGGCGGTTTATGGTAAATTTTTAAAATTTATTTAATTTATTTTATTTTTATTTATTTTTTATTTTTTTATTATTATTATTTCCTGACCCTGTACTTTTTGACTGGTACAGTTGAGTAGTGGAGAGGTGAAGAGAGCCATTTCCAAAGGATTCTGGGGTGCAGCCGATGGTAGGGCTGGGGGTGGGGTGAGTGATGTGCAGGGAGAGCTGGGAAGGAAGAAATCAATGGTGTAGGGCGCCTGGGTGGCTCAGTGGGTTAAAGTCTCTGCCTTCGGCTCAGGTCATGATCTCAGGGTCCTGGGATGGAGGCCCGCATCGGGCTCTCTGCTCAGCAGGGAGCCTGCTTCCTCCTCTCTCTCTGCCTGCCTCTGTGCCTACTTGTGATCTGATCTCTGTGTGTGTGTGTGTCAAATAAATAAATAAAATCTTTAAAAAAAAAAAAAAGAAATCAATGGTGTAACTGGTAGGGGTGTCTGTCTGGAAACTACCCCTTCTCCAGCACTTTGGCTGCTTCCAGGCAGACTCAAAACCCCATCAGGCCAGGAAAAGGCAGAAATGATGTGGACAGGGCAACCCGTCTCTGTTGGTAGACAGGTAACAGGGGGGATTATATTTTTGGATGACCATTTGGCAAAATCTGTTACATCAAAAACATTTCTACTCCTCTTTCTCATTCTTGTCCATCCCTCCATCCCCTAGTTCTTCAACTCATTCAGTGACCCCTGCCCTCCAACATCCTCTTCTGGACCTGATGTACCACCTCTCTCCTCCTCTCACCTAGATGCCTAGTTCACCCCCAGCTGGGACAGGCTTCAGGTAGTAGCTTCGGAAGTGACTCAGAGGTGGAATGGCTGATGGGATGTGTGTGGATCTGTTTGTGTGCGTGTGTGTGTGTGTGTGTGTGTGTGTGTGTACACACACAAACTCGGTTTCTCTTTTCAAGTGCGCACATCAGGAACTCCTAGGTGGCTAAGTGGGTTAAGCGTCTGCCTTTGGCTCAGGTCATGATCTCAGGGTCCTGGGATGGAGCCCCGCATCGGGCTCCCTGCTCAATGAGGAGTGTGCTTCTCCCTTTCCCTCTGTCTCTCCCCCGCTCGTGCTCTCTCTTTTTCTCCCCTCACTCTCTCTCTCAAATAATGAATAAATATTTTAAAAGATTTTATTTATTTATTTGACATAGAGAGACACAGTGAGAGAGGAAACACAAGCAGGGGGAGTGGGAGAGTGAGAAGGAGGCTTCCCGCCAAGCAGGGAACCCCATGCGGGGCTCGATGGAGCCAGGATCCAGCACAGACACATGACCTGAGCTGAAGGCAGATGCTTAATGCCTGGCTCACCCAGATGCCCAAATAAATAAAATAAATAAAATCTTTTTTAAAAAGTGCACAGATCATAAGTATCCAGCTTGATGAATATTCACCAAAAATGCACCTGTGTAACCTGAACCCAGATACAGAAACAAAATGTTAGCAGCACCCCAGGAAAGCCCTTCTTGATCCCTCCTGTCACCTCTAAGCTAAGCACTCCCCTGACTCATAAACCACAGATTAGCTTCTTTTGGAGCTTTGTATAAACGAAGCCTGGCAGGGATACCTCGTGGCTCAGTTAGTTGTTAAGCGTCGGCTCAGGTTGTGATCCCAGGGTCCTCGGACTGAGCCGCTCCCCCTGCTTGCTCTCTCTCTCTCTCTCTCTGACAAAATAAAAATCTTTAAAAAGAAGAAGAAGAAGGCTTACAGCACATACACTTCATGTCAGGTTTCTTCGGTCACCGTATGATCAGCAGGATGCATCCATATGCTTGCCTTCGGCTGTCGGAGGTTCCTTCCCACCACTGCGTTAATTCATAGCGCGGCTGTTCTGTCTTGCATGTATCCCTTCACCGGTGATAGACATTTGGGTTGTTTCCAGTCCTGAGCTGACAAGAATAATGCTGTACAAATAATCGTGTGCGTGTCTTTGGGTGCACATATACACCTGCTGGGTTATAAGGGATGCATATGTTGGGCTCTAGCAGGTACTGACGAATAGTTTTCCAGAGAGGTTGTGCCAAGTGAATCTGGCGGCAGCACGGATGAGATTCTGCTGGTACCATGTCCTCCTGTGCGATCACTGGTCGTTCTGTGTGTGCTGTGGAAGCGAACACGGATCGCTGGTCCTTCTGATTCGAGAACCTAGGTTCTTGCGGGCAGGTTGGCATCGGATAGACTGTGTGTGAATCTCAGCTCTCTCCTTACCTTGTGACCTTCGGCAAAGCCTGTTTCCTTGTCTAGAAAATGAGTTGAAATGAGTTGAAACAGCTCACGGAGCTGTTAGGAAGATTCTGTAGACGGGTTAGGTTAGGCTCCACCAACATTAGCCGTTTAGAGTCAGTTCTCACAAAAGCACTCTGAATCGCCCACAGAGACCCTCAGAGTCTCCCTGTCTGTAAAATGGCCATGACCATCCTAACACATCCACAGGCACATACAATGGAGAGGACAACTAGGAAACGGAGTGATGTCTAAAAGTGCCCAATTTTATGGAAATTATATGATTCACCCTTTCTCAGTGCCTTTTAGTATAGTCACAGAGTTATGCAGATATCACCACTGTCTCATTCTAGAACATTTTCATCACCCCCAAAAGAAACCCCATATCCATTGGCAATCATCCCCCCATTCCCAACCCCTGGCAACTGCTGAGCTACTTTCCGTCTCTTCGGATACTACAGGTGCCAAATCTTTGCTTTTCTGTATTTTTGAACTCTTGCAAAATTGAACTAGTTGGCACTGCAACAGGAACATAATATACACTTAGTAAATGTCATCCGTGTGTGTGTGTGTGTGTTTATGGATGATGTCATCTGTGTGTGTGGATGGACGGATGGATGGAGCACACATAGTAGACAGATACAGTATAAACTCATCCATTCGACAAAACCCCATTTGCACACTTGCACGGGGAGAGTAATGGTCTACAGGGAGAAATGAATGATGATTGTCCTGTTCAGGTCATTCGCCATCTAGTGGGACAGGAAGGAAATGTGCAACCTTCCCTGAGAAGGCAGAGTGGGACAAAATTAAAAGTTCTGTTGGAATAGGGTTGTGGGAACTCCGAGGAGATGCTGGAGGTGGAGGTGGCCCTTCAAGTTTGGGGGAACTTTTCCGATGAGGAAGGGCAGTCTGGGGCAGGGATCTCAAGAACTAAGGCTGGGACACAGGGCAGGTGTGATGTCAAGCTGGCCAGTCAGGGCTTCCCACACCGATGGGCACCCGGTCCTGGACTTCTGTGGGCTGTGAACAAGACTTAGCTGTAGAGAGAGGCTGTGAACACTGGGCAGTGGGTGACAGAGGCCAGAGGGGGAAGGGAGTACGAGGGGGAGCCAGGCCAGCTCTCATAAGGCTGCACGGTCATCTGGACAAGGGCACCCTGAATTGGCTGTGCCCACGTCCAGGCATGCCCCCTGTCACCAGCTGGTTTGACTTCTCCAGTAGGCTGTGGCCAGAATCGTATTTAAGAGGGGAGAGTGGCAGCCTCATAAGTGAAGGAGCCTGGACTTCAGAGTCAGACCTGGCTCTGCCCTTTCTCACTGTGGGACCTTGAACAAGTGCCTCACCTCCCTGAGCCTGTTTCTTCAACTGTAAAATGGAGGTAATAAACGATGATTGGGGGAGGCTGGACAAGGCAGATGAGGCATGCATTCAAGGTGCCAGCAAGCTTGAAGTATTTACCCGCTGAGCAGGGAGCTTGATGTGGGGTTTGATCCCAGGACCCTGAGATCATGACCTGAGCCGAAGGTAGGTGCCTAACTGACTGAGCCACCCAGGTGCCCCAAGCTTGGAGCATTTAAACTTTTCCTTTTTTTGGAAAAAAAAATCTAATCATGGATATATGTATATATAAGTATATTTTCTAATTTAAGTTGTCATCGTGGAAGAACGAGAATTTGTGAATTTCCTTGTATTTACTGCACAATGTCACATTGTTTTGTTTTGAATTATGCACAGAGGGATTGTCTTTTCAGGACTTAGTCCCCCAAAGGTATTATCAGGCCCTGAGGAGGGCAAGACCAGGGTGCAGATGCTTGTTGAGAGCCGACTGAGGTCTGGGGAAAGGAAGGGAAAGGAGGTGACACATACAATCCACCCTACTGAGACCCAACTCGCCCGAAAATCTCTCAAGCCTCAGGAGACAATTCTGAGATTTTTATCCTGGGGACAGGAGGCCAGCAAGAGTGTGATGGGGTGAGGCAGGAAGCTGATAGCATAGATTCAGAACCAAGGGTGTTAACAATTACAGAATCCTAAAAAATCATTGAATTCACGTGTCTCATTTTATAGGTAGAGAGAGCCCCAATACACAGAGATTCGTTGGGGTGCCTGGGTCCCTGAAGCTAGGAGTCTTGAAGGGAGAGGAGGCCCCCCTTCCCACCCCTATCCCCCACAGTGGCTACCAGCCCTATTTAGTGTCATGCATTCCCAAAGTCCCTTCATGCTCAGCTTGGGGGTTCAGACTCCAGAGGAATAGTTCTGCCTCGGCCCACAGGCCAGGGGCAAAGCCAGTCAGGCACATAAGGGATAAGCAACCACTCTGTCCGTCTCTGTGCCAAGGATCCCAAAAGAGCCACTTAGGAATGGCTCTCTCTCCAGAGGAGGCAGGCCGAGATGGGCACCCCGAGGCCCCCAGATTTGGCTAAGATGAGCAGAGAACGCACCTCCCACGGAGAACAGCAGGGGACAAGGGAGGAGAGCGCCTGAGGCTCCAAGGACTGAGAGGCGGCTGTTGGCCAGAGACTGAGGGTACTTGGCGGAGGGATGAGGGACGTGGGTGGATGGGTGTAAAGATGGGCTTGTGAGCAGCCTTGGGCCATCATTTTAGCATCTCAGATGGTCACAGGGGCCGTCCAGGGCCCTGCCATTTGATTTCGGGATCCTGGGCAGGAGGAAAGCCTTCTGAGGGAAACTTTTCCCAGCTCCCCTCCCCCCCCCCTCCCGCCCTTGGCTGACTACCTCCCCCTCTTCCCTCCTGTGACCACACCTAGGCCACACCCTCCACCATTGGGCTCCAGCCCTCCCCTCCCCCACCAGACACAGTCCTGGATGGGAAGTCTGGAATTCTAGACCGTGGCTAGCTCTCCATAGATAAGCAAGTGTGTTTCCACTCCTGTGGACTTTGGTGACACTGCCGTGGGGCAAGAATCCCAGCTCTGATGATTGTTAAAGGGGCAGTGAGATGACAGTGTGAGTGTCTCAGACTAAACACCCTGGTTCGTGTTCTCAGGGTGAGAGAAAGGAAACAGGAACAGGAGCTGGACCTCAGGGCGGGGGAAAGGGGGTGCCCAGAGCCCCTGAGCCGGTGGCCTCCCTAGGGGATGTCCAGGGGAGGGTGACCAAGGCTCCACCTTGCCAGCTGTCAGCCATCACCACTGGATTCACACTCATTAACCCTCTGGGGCCTCTGTACAGGTGTAGTGATGATCATTATGGCAACTGGGGGTGCTGAGACCTTCCTGTGGGCCAGGCCACACAAGACTTCCGAGAGGTGGGTGCTTCCAGCTGTGTGCAGGACTGAGAGGGGGCGAACGTGAGCTGAGAGATCATAGAGGGCGGGGAGGGAGGGGTGTAGTTAGGTGAGGGGCTTTATGGGAGGGGGCGCCCCGGGAGGCAAGGAACCCCAGGCAGAGGCTCTTTCAGGCTCTGGTGTGAACGACTGATAATCAACACTTCCTGAGAGACCTCTTTCGGGTGAAGTAGGGGCACCACGAAAGGAAAGGCGGGAGGGGAGATAAGGACCTCTTCCTCTTCCAAACTCCAAACTTGCAAGTAGCTCGGGGACGCGGACCTCACACTTAGCACCTTGATTGTAATAATTTAAGCCCCACCCCGCCCGCTCCGGAGGCCCCGCCCCTCGAACGACCTATTGCGGTGGAGGGGCGGGGTCATGCTAATGAGGCCAGTCGGGCTCGCTAGCTGCGCCCACCGCTCCTCCGAGCCGGGGCGAGGCGGCGGCGACGAAAGCCATGGCCGGGGCGTTGGCGGGTCTGGCCGCGGGCTTGCACGGCCCGCGGGCTGTCCCCAGCCAAGACTCGGACTCAGACACAGACTCGGAGGACCCGAGTACCCGGCGCAGCGCGGGCGGGCTGCTCCGCTCGCAGGTCATCCACAGCGGTCACTTCATGGTGTCGTCGCCGCACAGCGACTCGCTGACCCGGCGGCGCGACCAGGAGGGGCCCATGGGGCCCGCAGACTTCGGGCCGCGCAGCATCGACCCCACACTCACCCGCCTCTTCGAGTGCATGAGCCTGGCCTACAGGTGAGGGCGGCTCCGGGGCCCGACAGCCTCGGCCCTCCGTGGCGGGACCACGCGCTGGGGCCCCGGACACCCGACCCGGCCCCAACTTTGGTCCCCGGCTGCTCTCGGAGACTCCGACCACATTCTGGACACCCCTCTGCCCCGGCCCCGAGCGTCCTCCCGCCCGGGCCCAGCCCACCGGCCTCCGCCTGGAGTGCGCACCTCCAGGTTCCCGTTGCTGACCACCTTCACTCTCTTCCCCGGGTGCCGACAGCCTGCCCTCCACCTTGACCGCCATAGGCCTGTCCCGACTCCTCTGCCCCCAAAGAAATGCCAGGGCATCCCTCGCACTCCCAGGACCCTAAGCCATCCCTACCCTCCACTCTGGGGGCCGATCCACCAGACCGCCTCAGCCCTCCGCTCCCTCCCCAGCACCCCTGGCCCAGACCCACTTCATTCCTGCACTCTGGCGACACTCCTCACGCCCACGATTGTCCGGACTCATAGCCATCGTCGTTCGAAACCCAGTCTCTCGTCCACCCGGCACTCCCCAATTGCCGGGACACCTGTCCTTGACCTGCTAGATCGAGGGTGGAGGGAGAAGGGTGCCCGGGGCGGACTGGGGGAGGGGGGCGCAGTTGGCAGAGTTTCCCAGCGGTCGCCCGGCAGGGGGTGCTGCACGCCGCGTGGGGGTTGGTGCCCGGGAGGCCTGGGTTCGCCTACCCCGGTCGCCGCGCGAGGCTGAGCACCTAACTCTGCCTGGGACCCCTGCTTGGCGCGTCGCAGAGCGCAAGGACCGCGCCCGGTCCTAGCTCCACGCCTGCGTCCCAGGGGAGGGCGCGAACCCGGGTTCTGGCCCAGTGCCCTGGAGCAAAGTTCCCAGGAGCGGAGGGGCCAGGATAAATTATCAACCGAAAACCGCGGAGGTGAAAGGGGGATCGGCCGGCCTTGATCTTTTCTCTGTGCAAATATTCCTCTTCCTCTGCGGCGCCTCCTCCCCTTCTGAGAACCGCTGGATACAGAACGGCCCTTGAGGCTCTGACCAGGAGCCGCGTCTGGGGTGGGGGTTGCGGGGGTGTTGCCCACCCCCAACCGCGGCAGCCCAGCCGAGACCCCATTGGCTGGAGGCGATGTAACCTTGGCCCACATGCTCTGGCCCCGGGCCCAGGTCATGTTGCAACCTGATCGTCCAGGGAGCTGGACCCATGTGGAAAGTTCAAATTCCCGTCCCTTTCTTCCCTTCCCCCGCCTCCTGGGACATCACGGGACCGACTGGGAGAGGGCATTTAAGGTCTTGGTACACCGGATGTGGGCACCCCTCCTCCCCAGGCTCTCCCAGGGCGCCCCATTTCTCACCTGCTCCCAACTTTAGCTTCCTGCTTTGTACCACATCCCATCCAACCCCAAACCCTGGGTGGCCAAAGGGAGGGGTTCAGGGGAAGGGGCAAGGTTGGGGCTAGAGCACACTCCAAGAACTACCCCCACTAAGGGGCTGACCAGAATCTGATGTGACCCAGGGCACCTGGAGAGGAGAGAGCTGTGCTTTCTCCCTAAACACCCAGAAAATTCTGCCAGAGATGGAGGTGGCTCAGTACTAGTACGGGTACTAGTACGAGTGTTTTGCGCCTTAATACCCCTAATTATAGGGGTCCCCTGAAAGAGAGAGTATTGGGGAAGCCAGGGTGACCAGAGAGAGTGACTGGATGGGAAAGGACAGCAAGGCAAGGGGTCCAGAGGTGCTTGACCAGGAGGACAGCCTGTGGCTGCCTGGCCAGTTTCTTCCTCAGCTGGGCAGTGTGGACAGAGAGAAGACTTCCCTTCTAGGACAAGGCCCAGAGTTTACGATTCTGTGGGTGGAAGCCCCAGGTAGACAGGTGCTGGAAGTTCCAAGAAAACACTTGTTCATGGTCAGAGCTGGCTAGCTATGGAAGGCATGGCCTCGGGGGGAGTGCAAGGAGGGATCCTCGGGGAATTCCTATAAGGTAGATTGGGGACCAGGTAAGGGGTGGGGGGGGGTCAGTCAGGCTGAACTAAGAGTCCTAGGTTTTCTCCAACCTATCCCTGAGATCCCAGACTTTCTGTCAGTCATAAGAAGCCCTTGAACCCTGGTGCCAGGCTTTTTCCTCCGGGCTGGGCCCCTGGGCTTGCCTCCCAGCCAACAAGCCCGGCACAAACAAAATGCTTTGGGCTTGGATGTTGTCACTGTCTCATCTCCCCCAGCACCGACTTGGCCACACACATCATAGCCTCAGCTGGGACATGGAGGGAGGGCAGGCACTGGGTGATCACAGTGGGCTGGGAGGTTGCTGGGATACAGGCAGGGACAACAGACTCAGGAGCCCCCCCCCCCCGCTGTGTGCCACAGAAGAAGCTGGATGGGAGGTATCAGTGTACCCCATCCATGTCTCCCTACTAGACAGATGGTGTTTATCTAACTTAGGAGGGAGGGGTCCAGGCACCAGGCATGGGCTATGTACTCCATTTGGGTAATGAGGCCTGTGGTACCCTGGGGTGGCAGTCCTCCCCACTCCCTACCCCAAAACAAACACAGGAGCTTGGAGACCAGAAAGGAGAGGGGACCCAGTGACCCATGCACCTAAGGGGCGGTAGGAGTCAGATTGCCACCCACCCACCCACCCCTTGAGCCCCAATATGACGGAGAAGGCTTGGAAGAAAGCAGCCCTGGGGTTCTGGAAAACTAAGCGTTGGGGCCTCAGCCCCCCATGTGAGCAAAGATTGAGAAGGTGGGCCAGAGGGGGCTGGAACATGAGGAGGGAGGGAGAAGGGAGGGACCAGTGGGGGTCTAGACCCTGAGCATCTCGACCACCTAGGTCAGCTCCTTAGCAGTCATAGACTTGGCCTGTGTCTAGCACATCCTGACCTTGAGAGTCTAGCTCCTCACCTGTGTAGGGCCCTTCCATCTTGTGGATTTGATTGACTGCTAGGATTAGGGTCAGAGTTAGGGGTTGGGATCAGGGTCCTGCCTCCCCACTACCCACCACTCCACCATTCCAGCTGTCTTCCTTTGCAGCCCGATGGCTATTGTCTTGCATACATCCCTGAGAAGGGACACCCCCTCCAGCTCAGCCCAGATCACCATCCTGGGATTCTGGAGTGGGCAGACACCAGAAGGGCAGTGAAAAGACAGCAGCTGGCTGCTTGGAGGCCACTTCTGGCAAAGAGACTCCCTCCCCACCCAGGCACACCTTCCCCATCCCCTGGGGGCCCAAGGGGGCCAGTGAGACTGATGGAGAGAAAGCCACAGGGCCTGAGCGCCTCTCCACCATCTGAACATGGGAATGGCCCTTCACCTTCCTGACATTCACTTTCCTTCTGTAAGAAATGGGTCTGAGAACCCTCCCTAGTGGGCCCATAGGCAGATGTCTGTGAGGCCACCAGCATTATTGTCCTGAGGACAGAGATGTCAAACAGGTATCAGGCCTGGCTTTAGTTCTGGTGGTGGGTTAATGAGCAGGTCCCGCCAGAGAACACAAGGGTCCCTAGCAGGGACCTATTTGGAAGGTCTGACTCTCAGAGTAGTTATTTCAGGTAAGAACGAGGGGCAGGATTTCCAGGGTTGGGGAGGAGACCCTCAGATGGCCCAGCATGGATGAATACCCAGTGCATGGCGAGAGCAGGGAGCCAGCCCTGCACGAGCACCCGGCCCCCCAAGCTTCCCCTGACCCAGCCCTCTCCCTCTGACAGTGGCAAGCTGGTGTCTCCCAAGTGGAAGAATTTCAAAGGCCTCAAGCTGCTTTGCCGAGACAAGATCCGCCTCAACAACGCCATCTGGAGGGCCTGGTACATCCAGTGTGAGTGGGGACCATGGGCCTCACCAGCAGGGAGGTTGCAGGTGGGGGGCGCCCAGGAAACCCCCATGGCCAATAGGGGCCAGCACCATCATCTGACCCCCAGAGGGTCTCAGGGAACGCATCCCAAAAGGCACTCTCCACGGGGATGCTAGGCACAGTAGGGGTCATCCCTTGGACGTCCTAAGGTGGGCAGAGATTTGGGGGATAGTTCAAGGCCCTTTCTGCATTCCATCAGCCTAGTTAGTGCCTCAAACACCAGGGTGGAAAGAGGTGCTAGATGCTATCCGGGACAGTGGCATCATGTCACAAATGGGGAAAATAAGGATTTTGCCTGGATCTCCCCCAGCCTTTCTGAAGTCCTTACTAAAGTCCCAGCAGGTACCCCCCTGGAGCCTGGGGGCAGGGGGGGTGCCCAGAGAGGCCATGTGGTAGAGTGGAGGGGCCTGCAGACTTGGGAGTTGCCCAAGCTGCTTGGGAGCTGCTTTCCTACCCAGTCTCTGCTCTTGCTGGCTGTGTACTGCAGGCTATATGACTAACCTCTCTGAATCTGTTTCCTCATCTACAAAATAAGGCCAACAGTCCCACTTTTCCTGGTTGGCCTGGGGATAACAAGTATGAGTGGGCCTGGCACAAAGTTGGTGCTAAATAAATGATGGTTGAATCTGATATGCCCTTGAGAAGGTCATGGTCATTCATTTGGGGATTCGAGACCACCCACCCACCGTGGCAAAGCAGCAGAGGCTCAGCAGCCTCCAACCAGTCGGCCCTGGGTTGGGACCTTGTCCAACGCAGCCAAATCCTGCTACGGGATCAAAGGCTACCCTGAGCTGGGAACACACAGCCCAGGAGGGAACATATTCAGTATTCTCTGTCCTGGTCCCCTGGATTCCATCCAAGCGGAGAGAGGGAGGGTTTTAAGGTTTCTATTTATCTCTGGGGCCCAGTACTTCATAAACCATCTTATTCGAGGCTTCGTAGCAACCCTGGAAAATAGGTATTATTACCCCCATTTTATGGATGAACAAGTAAAGCCCAGAAGGCCAGTAACTTGTTCAGGGTCATGGAGCATAAAAGGAACAGAGCTGTGACTGGCTGGAAGTCCAGGGCTCTCCTACTCTGAGCCCAGTGCTCCTTTCACTGCTCCCAGTTGGCTGGCTTCCAGTCCTCGCCTGAGAACACGTAGGATGGCTCACCTGAGAACACGTAGGACCGAGCCCTACCCTAACCAGGAAGCTGATAGGCCAGAGGGAGTCATGGCCACTGCCACTACTGCCCCCCACCGCCCCACACTCCCTCCCCTTCCTCCACAAAGCTGGATGGGATGCAAGCCTTTCTCTCTGCTGAAGAAATTTTTTTTTAAAGATTTTATTTATTTATTTGACAGAGAGAGAGAGATTACAAGTAGGCAGAGAGGCAGGCAGAGTGAGAGGAGAATGCAGGCTCCCTGCTGAGCAGATTCGGGACTCAATCCCAGGACCCTGAGATCATGACCTGAGCCGAAGGCAGAGGCTTTAACCCACTAAGCCACCCAGGCGCCCCGTGCTGAAGAAATTTCTGATGCCACCCGGAGTCCTCACCCAGACAGACAGACCCAGTCTCTGGCTATTGCCTAAGTTGCTGGAAGCACCCAGGTTCTGTGTCAGACAGAGAAGGGGTTGAGTCAAGTTCTAGACTGTCGCCCCCCCAGCCAAGCTGTGTGACCTTGGGAAAGTCCCTAGTCTCCCTAGGTAAGGATGGTTCATCCGTAGAGAGAGAATAACAGTAGGCCCTGCTCTGAGGCTTGCTTGCGTTTTCAGTGAGAGCATTCAGATCTCAGCCCGACACACATAAGGGCTCCCCGAAGGTGATAATATCATGATAATAGCCCCTTCTCCCTGAGCACTGAGGGTTTGAAGGTGGGCTTCGGGAAAGGGAGAGGGGTGGGGACAGATGGAGGGCTGCCTGGCTCATCCCCCTCATATCTGCCACCCCGCTGCAGGCTCCTGGCCTCCAACCCTCCTCCTTTCTAACACCCCCAAATCATCTTGGTGTCCTCTGAGCTCCCAGAGCACTGCGCCCCTCTCATGGGCGGGCTCCCCACCTTGCATTAGCTCATGTTCTGTGTGTGCTTTCCTTATCTCTCCAACTAAGCCGTGAGTACTCTGATTGACCTGCGGATTCCTGTCCCAGCATCTGTCCCAGCACAGGTGCAAGGGGCTAGGTGGCTTCCTGAATGGATGAACTTAACAGCCTTAAATAAGGCCTGCCCCAGCCCCAGGAGCTGCGTGGTCAGTGCCCTTCTGTCTAGAGCACAGGGTCCCCGGGGCGGGGGGGGGGGGGGTTGCGCAGGAAGGTCCAGCCAGGCCTGCTCAGACCTGACCCTCTGGAAATCCTGGTGCTCATGTCCCCATCTGGGAACCCAGGGCAGCTACTCTTTGAGACCCCCCCCTTGGTCTCACCCCCGGGAGTTCACACACCCAGGGGCCCACCCCTTTGTTTTTCCAAGTCACACTCAGCCACCAGGACAAACCCCCTCCCCCAATCCCATGGGGATCATTTTGGAGACCGTCCTTAGGACAGAACTTTGTAAATGAGGCCGAAGTTCCCGATAATTTCATGTTCGGGTGGTTCCCCTTGTCTGTTAATTGTCCCAGAGGAAGTTTGCTGAAGGGTGAGGTGGGAAAAGTCACTGCGTGGGGGGTCCCAGTGTTCAGAAGCCCTACTGTGTGCCCAGCTGTGTGCCAGATTCAGCGATTTGAGGCTAAAGGGCAACAGCTCCTGCTTTTACTCTCAGCAGGGAGGCCAGCGTGCGGAGAAATGGCCAAGGTCAAGTGGAGAGCCAGGCAGATAAGACTGTGGGGTTTCAGAGGAGGGTGGGCTTCCTGGAAGAGGGACTGCCCAGGGCTCTCCTGATGGGTGGGCAGGTGTGAGTGAGGCAGAGGAGGAAAGGGAGGGGCATTCTGTGTAGGATGAAACCAGAGGGTGGGCTGTGGTGGGGGGAAGCTGTTTGGCTTCAAGGTGGGGCCTAGGAAGGAGGTCACCAGGCCCTGGGAGGGGGTGACAGAGAATATGGAGGGGAGGGGCAGTGACCGAAATGCCACACATCTTCAGGCATGAGATGATTAGTCCATGGTTAGATCAGAATGCTGGGGGTCGATGGGCAGTTTCTGGCACTGGGAGGCAGTGTTGGCTATCCAGAGGAGACACAGGCTTGGGAAGGACGTTTCCGAACATCTGAGAGTGTCAAGTTCTGGCACAGCCTTTTTTTTTTTTTTTTTTTAATTCCCCACCCCCCAAGTTTGGGGACATCCTGACGGAGATTCTATGGGCAGCTGGAAAATGTCTGCAGCTGGAAAGGGACAAGATGAGAGAGGTTTGGCGAGGAGGCACAGAAGGGCCAGCGAAGAGTCAAGGAGGCAGGAGAACCGAGGGAAGGCTCCCTGGCCGAGGGAGGAGGGGGTGCTGTGCGCTGAGGTCCGGGAGGTTGGACCCAGGGTGGGTGAGGGCCTTGGGGGAGCAGTGGGGTCAGGTGCTGAGTCACCGGAAGTGCAGAGGAGACCAGGAGGCACAGAGTGGAGATGCTGATGACAACTCTTCCAGAACTGGGGGCAAAGTAAAGGGGTGAAAGGGATAAAGATTAGCTTGTTGGAGTAGCAAAGGAAGGGAAAGTTTGGGAGGTGAAGGGGAACATGAAATGTGTTTTGGGGCCCCAAAGAAGGAGCCAGGGAAGAGGGAGATTGGATTGGAGATAGGGAAGGAAGTGGAGGTGGAGAAAGGGCTCAGCTAGATGGCCTGAGGGGACAAGTGGTGGTTCTCTGGCATCAGATTGGGCAGGGCCAAGAAGCCTGAGGCAGGAGACCAAGGGCTCCAGCCCTTGGCCGGCAGTCTGACCTCCTTGGAGCAGCTCACTTCCTGTGGTCCCACGATCCCATTCAGTGAGTGTTGCCAGCACACTTACTGGGCTCCCAAGGGAGAGAGAGGAGGCGTGGGAGGTTCCTTTCACAGGATCCCATAACAGAAGGAGCTTTGGGTGGGCTAGAGCAGGCAGGAAGGCTTCCTGGAGGAGGTGGCACTTATCTGAGCATCTGAAGCCAAGCAGGATTTCAAAGCGTGGCACTTGAGTCCCAGTCCCCTTGGGGTGGGAGGTGAAGGAGCCTGATACCCCCTGACCTGGCCCCCTTCTCTCAGATGTGGAGCGGAGGAAGAGCCCCGTGTGTGGCTTCGTGACCCCCCTGCAGGGGCCTGAGGCTGATGAGCACCGGAAACCAGAGGTAGCTGAGCCGTGGGACCTGCCGCCTCCTTGCCAAGCCCGGCCCCTCTGTCGGGTCTCTGCTAGCGCGGGACAGGAGGGGCCCGGCCCAGATGCGGATTGGGTGCGGGGTGGGGTCAGCGCCAGCCGTCTCACCGAGTCCCCTTCCTGGCCCTCCCCAGGCCGTCGTCCTGGAGGGCAATTACTGGAAGCGGCGCATCGAGGTGGTGATGCGCGAGTACCACAAGTGGCGCATCTACTACAAGAAGCGGGTCAGTGTTGGGGGTAGGGGGTCGGGGTGCGGGGCGGCTACGGACCACTGCCTCTCCTGGAAGAGTCGGGGCGGGACTCCCCTCGACCCCCGACCCCACCTTCCATTAAGACCCGGGCTTGACAGCGCCACCGTGTGGCCCAGAGTCTCCTCGCCGACTCCTTACCTCCCAGTGCGCAGGAGCTCCTGCGGGGAAACGGGGATCCCGTTCGTCCCGGGGAGCTTGAGAGTAGGGGAGGCCTCGGCGGGCAGTGATGGCAGAGGGACAAGCGATCCAGTGTCCACCTGTGTGTGTTCCTGCAGCTCCGTAAATCCAGCAGGGAAGGGGATCTCCTGACCCCAAAGCAGGTGGGTGCTCCCGGGACCCAGAAAACTGACAGCTTCTCTTCTAGGTGGGTAAGGCGGTGGCCCGGTGAGGGCGTGTCGCCAAGGCAGTGGGTGTGGCCGCTGTCCTCTAGTTCATCGAGAGCCCTTCTCCCCGAGGAGGGGGAAGCCTTGAGCGCAGTGGTGGGAAGACCCCAACCTTCTGGTTAACCCAGCAAGTGGTGGGAGGCATGGGGGGACAGAAGTCCTTAAGAACTGGGGTTGCAGGCAGGAAAAAGTATACTGCGCAGGAAGGGGACCCTTATCTGTTCAGCAGGCCATCCAGCTCTCTCTGCGGGGCGCAGTTGTTAGAGGCCAATGGGGTGGCCTTAGGCCTTCCAGGCAGCAAACTGCATCCTCCCGAGAGAGGTGAGGAGGGCCGTGCACACCGAAGCTTCTGACCTGCTGACCATGTCATCCCCCTGGGGGGGTGGGGATCCGGAAGGGAGCGGGGCAGTGGGAACCCCCTGTGTCCCTCTCGTGGCTGCTGAAGGCTCTGTCTCCCTAGGCAGAAGGGGGTTGGCAGCCACCAGAGCGATGGTGCGAGCAGCTCTTCTCCAGCGTGGTGCCCGTGCTGCTTGGGGGCCCAAAGGAGGAGCCCGGCGGGCGGCAGCTGCTGGACCTCGATTGCTTTTTGTCCGACATCTCCGACACGCTCTTCACCATGACGCAGCCCAGCTCCACGCCGCTGCAGCTGCCTCCTGAGGATGGTAAGGGCCTGCACCTGCAAAGGGAGGCCTGCGAGAAGCCTGGCGGCCCAGGAAGGATGGCCAGGGGTGGGCGGCCCCCACTCCACCCCGCCTGCCACTCCTGACGTCACCCCTGCCCCCTCCAGCCTACGTGGGCAATGCAGACATGATCCAGCCGGACCTGACACCTCTGCAGCCCAGCCTGGACGACTTCATGGAGATCTCGGGTGAGCCAGCGCCCCCTGGTGGGTGGGGTGGAGAGGCTGGGCCAGTGTGAGGCAAGTCCCTGGATGACCACCAGCCCTCAGGCCCATCTCGGACCTCTCTGCGAGGACGGATGGTCTCAGTGATTTCTGAGGGCCCTTCCTGGACCCCCTTTGTTTGGACTTGGGATGCAATTCATGTGGCCTCAGGAGAGAGCAGGGCCAGACTGGACACCTGGACGGGCGCCAGGGCCAGGGGCATTGAAGCTGCAGGCTCTGCCAGCTCCCTGGAAACTAGTGGATGTTGGGAATCTCAGGAAAGGGACTTTGATTTTTGGGGGCCCATTTATTATTTACATAATTCCCTTTAAAAACTGTTAAAGAACATTCCAGGGGCGCTGGGTGGCTCAGTTGGTTGAGTGTCTGCCTTGGGCTCAGGTCATGATCCCGGGGTCCTGGGATCGAGCCCTGCATCATCAGGCTCGCTGCTCAGTGGGGAGTCTGCTTTTCCTTCTCCCTCTGCCTCTCTCACCCCATTTACACACTCTCTCTCTCTCTCTCAAATAAATAAATAAAATCTTTTTTTTTAAGATTTTATTTATTTATTTGACACAGAGAGTGAGATCACAAGGAGGCTGAGAGGCAGGCAGAGAAAGGGAAGCAGGCTCCCTGCTGAGCAGAGAGCCCGATGTGGGCCTCGATCCCAGGACCCTGAGATCATGACCTGAGCCGAAGGCAGAGGCTTTAACCCACTGAGCCACCCAGGCGCCCCCAGGAATTATATCTTGTAAAACATTTTTTTTTTTTAAGTAACATGTTTCTGGGTTTCTGTCTCCTGACCCCGGGGCTGCTAGGTCACTGGTTTCTTGTGTCCCTGCATAGGTACCTGTGTCTGCATGAGCACTGTGGACATGTCTCTGTTTTCACAATAGACTCTGCCCGACATTGCTTCCTTTACTTAGCTGTAGATCTTGGAGAGTGTCCCGATAATCATACATTCAGGGGACTCTGGAGCCCTGCTAGGGGTCCAGTAGCCATAGAGGCTTGGCTTGTCTCAGCCCAGGCCCCGGGGTAGAAAGGGGGATTCTGGGATAAAGGCTTAGTTCCGATGACCCCTCCACTCCTTCCTCACAGGGTCCTGGGCCTGTCAGTCAAGAGGTGGGGTGGGAACTAGGGAATGAGGAACCACCCCCACCCCTGCCTCAGCCCTGGGCAGGGTGGGGGCCGTGGGGGCAGAAGTGTTGATGGCAGTGCCCAGGGAGCAGACCAGTCTGGGAGAGCAGCGGTCCTGTCTGGGCACACGTACCTCCGCCGCAGGTAGGAAACCCCCTCCAGCCTGGACTCTGGGCCGAGTCGGGGGCTAGGAAGCCACTTCTCTCAATCCGGGGTGGCTGCTGGTTGGGGGCGAGCATGGGCAACCAGAGGTAGGGGGTGTGGGTCATGCAGAGGAGGTGGCTAGGGTGCCCCCTCTGGAGCTTCACACACAGGGAGGGCCGGGAGCACCAAGGCCACCAGGGCTGCTGCCTGGATTGTGCCCCAGAGCCCCTCACTTGAGAGGAAACCCAGTGAGGAGGCCGGAACTATACAGGGGGAGGGGGCTTGGGGAGGAGTGTTCAAGGAAGGGGTCTGGGCTTGGAGCAGGAGAGGGTATCAGGGAGGGTCAATGGGGGGACGGAAGCTGGGGGGGACTAGGGCTCCATGGGTGGCCAGCTAAGGCTACGAAGCAACTTCTCTCAAGGGGGAAGGGACAGTTGAGGGCAAACTATGGCAGGGGGTTGGTGGTGACTGGGCTCGGTACCCATGAGCCCTGAAGAGCGCTGGGGAGGGGGCAGCAGCAGTGAGTGGGTAGCAGGCCCCCTACGTGGCTGGTTCTTGAGTCTAGGCCTCAAGGGGCCTATTGATGAGGCCTACGGTCCCTGGGGGGGTGGGGGGATAGAGGATCAGTGACCACTCAGCCTCTGCCACCCAGTGCCTCAGTTAAAGGGGGGCAGTAGGACAAGAAGATCCTTTCTGATCAGGTGGTCAAGGAAGGACACACACACAGACTCACACACACAGACACACACACACCCAGGCACAGAGCCTGCGCATGCGGAGGGTCTCACATCAAGGCAGCACACACGGACTCAGAGCTACGGACAGCGGGGCACACACGGAGATGGGTCCTGCCTGCGTGAGGTCACACGCTGACACCCGCAGAGCGACAGCCTTCCAGCGACACGTGGGGACCAGAGTCGCAGAAGAGGCACATACAAAGTTTAACCCTTATCAGGCTCTGGGTTTGGTGTGGGCCTATCTGTCCCGCTCCTGGGTCTCCTTCAAGGTGGCCTTTGGGAGAGAGGCCTGACCAGCTCCTGTGGCTGGGGAGCCAGGGCCCATCCACGGCCAGTGAGGCTGTGTTGGGCCAGACCAGGAGGCCTTGGGAGCTGGTTCAGACCAAAGGCTGGTCAGGGTCAGAGAAAGGTGCCCGGAAGGGAGCGGGTGGGCGGGCGGCGCCCAGGCCCGGGATGTGGTTAGGCCGCAGGCAGCTGCTTCCCAAAACCAGAATAGCCTGGGGCTTACACAACCCGCACTTCAGACAATCTGGCTGCCCCCTCCCGGCCCGCTCTTCCAGGCTTCCCAGCCCCCTCTCACCCCTATCCCCACTCTGAGCCTACCCTCTGACCCCCTTAGCCCTTCATCCCACTCCCGGGCTCTACTTTTGAGCCCCCACTTGACCTTCCAACAAACCGACTTGTCCCAGACCCGCTGACCTCCTGACCCCTCTCACCTCCCACTCACCCCTACAACTCCCGTCACCCTGGGGCTCTTCCCTATCCCAGACCTCCACCCCTTGCACCCCACCCCTTTCCCTCCCTGGCACTCTCTATTACCCTGCCCCTTTCTATGTGGCCCCAGCAGAGATGGTAACAGGAGGGAGAGAGGGGAGCCCAGGCCTGGGACAGGGAAGGGGACCCCATGAGCCAAGTGTGAGGCTCGGTGGGAGGACTATTTCCCGGGGTCCTACTCACAGCCCACACAGCCTCTGCTGTCCTGCCTGCAGGCCCATCCCACCCGAACCTCTGTTTTGCTGCTTCCCCTGAGTGAGACAGAAACTCTCCCAATTTCACAATCTCCTGTGGAAGCCCCCCCCTTCCCTGCCTCCCCCCACCTTATTGCCAGCTAGGCCAGCCCAGCCTGGGGACAGGGCACGAGGCCCACTCTCCTCCCACTGCTTCAAGCCACGCCTGGCCTTATCCCTAACTGTCACCGCCTTGTCTGTCTGAATTACAGATTTCTTCACCAGCTACCGTCCCCCACCGACGCCCACACCTTCACACTTCCTGGAGCCCCCCAGCTTTGGCCCCATGGCTGACCCTTTCTTCAGCAGTGGGATCTTGGGCTCAGAGGTGCCCCCTGCCTCTTCAGGCGTGACCCACCTCTCAGGGCATAACCGCCTGCAGGTGAGCTCCTGCCCCTACTCCACTCAGCCCTGCCTAGCTCACCTGCCAGTGTCCGGGAGATAGGGTACTTCCCGAGTGCCTAGTCCTGTGCTTGGTCAACTGAGAGGGACTGGAAGGGGCGAGAGACCCCATCTCTGTCCTCTGAGAGGGAGCAGTTCAGCTCAGGAGGAAGGACCCTCGTGAAGCAGAACTGGACCAGGTGGTTGTGGAGGGGAGGCTGAAGGGCTGAAGGCAGCGGGGAGGATGGGGGAGAGGGGAGGGCATGGAGAAGGACACCACTGAGGACCAGGTTATTTATGGAAGGCTTCCTGGAGGAGGGGAGGTTCTGGGCTTAGTGAATGGGTTGGGTTTGGACAGAAGAGACCCATACAGGGCAAGCCAGATGGGAAGGGAAGCACAAAGGAGCGTATGGAGACAGAAAGCTCAGTGTGACGGCTTAGGACACAGTGAAGCTGCCATTTTGGATCAGGAACCCGAGGGATCGATTCGGAGTTCACCTCCCTGCTGCTCAGACAGCTCCTCGCTGAAAGAGCTAAGCCTTGCTGAGGCTTACCTAGCAGAGTTCAAGTGTATGAGCAGCACTGGGTAAATGGTTGCCCAGCGACTGAGCTAGTGAGCCAGTGAGTGAGTGTGTAGATGGAGGGGTGTGTTGGCGAATGGTTAGGTGGGTTGTAGATGAGGCTGGACGGCTACATGGGTTGGTGTCTATATGGGTAGGTAAGTGGTCGGTTGGATGGATGGGCTGGTGGATGGATTTGTAGATGGTTAGTTTGGTGGGTCGATGAATAGGCTGGTGGCTGAAGAAGTGGTTGGTCAGTGAACAGATGGTGGATAGGTGGAGGGATTATGGATGGATTAGTGGATGGATTGGTGGCTGGATGGAGTAATTATCTGGCAAATGAAAAGATGGGCAGGAAGACTGATGCTCTTTCTCATGCCTACTTTGTGCGTGTGTGTGTTCTACTCCCTCCCCTCACTAGACTACAGTTTCCCTTGGTGTGTGCGGGGGGGACAGCAGGGACAATTTCTCCTATCTCTCCCAGAGCTCAGTCCAGAGCTCAGCCAGGGCAAGAGGCTACGGGTGGCTGCCAAGACCAGCTCTCTCCCCTGCTCTCTGTCTGTCCCCCAACCAGGCCCGGAGCAGCTGCCCTGGCCCCCTGGACTCCAGTGCCTTCCTGAACTCTGATTTCCTCCTTCCCGAAGACCCCAAGCCCAAGCTCCCACCCGCGCCTGTCACCCCGTCCCTGCTCCAGTACCCTGCCCTTGCCAAGGGGCCTGGTCTAGAGCCCTGTCCGCCACCCACCTTCCCCCCCATGGCTCCGCCCCCTGCTCTGCTGCAGGAGGAGCCTCTCTTCTCTCCCAGATTCCCCTTCTCCACTGTCCCTCCATCCCCAGGAGTATCCCCACTGCCTGCTGCCACTGCCTTCCCACCCACCCCTCAGCCAGGCCCGGCCCCTGCCCCCTTCCCCATAGACCTTCTGCCCTCAGGGTATCTGGAGCCCCCATTTGGGCCCCACTTCCCAGTGCCCCAAGGCATGCGGCCCAGAGGCAGGCCCCCCACCTCATCCCTCAGAGGGCGGAAGCCCAGCCCCCCGACCTTGGCCCCTGCCACTGCCAAGCCCACTGCCACCGCCGGGGGCAGCAACCCCTGCCTCACACAGCTGCTCACAGCAGGTAAGACGGGAAGAGCAAGAAGTGGGTCCACAGAGGGGAAGACGGGGACCAAATGTGGAAGTGGGGAGCCTGTGGGAGCAGAGGGCGAAGGTTCAAGGGGCAGCCTCAGGCTCAACTGGGGATGGGGTGGGGAGGTAGGGAGGAATAAGGGACATGAGCCCTGGAACCCGAAAGGGGAGTGGGCTTTTCTGGAGGGGAGGGATGGGGTCTTGGGAGATGACGGGGTTAAGGCTGGCCCCAGTGGCCCTTACACTTCTGCCCCGTGCACAGCCAAGCCTGAGCAGACCCTGGAACCACCGCTTGTGTCCAGCACCGTCCTCCGGTCTTCAGGGTCCCCGGTAAGATGGCAGGCTCTGGGAGGTGAGGGTGGGCCCAGGGCTTCGCCCCAACTCTCTGCCCTTCTCCACCCCAGCAGGAGACGGCCCCTGAATTTCCCTGCATCTTCCTACCCCCGACCCCGGCCCCCACACCACCCCGGCCACCTCCAGGCCCGGCCACACTGGCCCCTCCCAGGCCCCTGATCGTCCCCAAAGCGGAGCGGCTCTCGCCCCCAGCGCACAGCGGTAAAGAGGGCTTGCAGGACTTGGGGGATTCCAGGGGATGGAGAAGGGGGAAGGAAGAAGGGGGGACTATACCTGAGGCCGGAATGAGAGGGACAGGGCAACAGGACCCTCTCCCCTGTGTTGGTCTGTCTGTGGGTCTGTCTGTCCCTGCCACAGGTGGTGAGCGGCGGCTGTCTGGGGACCTCAGCTCCATGCAGGGTCCAGGGACTCTGAGTGTCTGCGTCTCTCCCCCTCAACCCATCCTAAGCCGGGGCCGTCCAGACAACAACAAGGTGGCACCTTGCCCTCCCCCCAGGGTCTGTTTGCTACCCCTAGGCCCTTCCATGCTCCTTCCTAGGCTCACCCCACTGTCTGCCCCCCAAGACTGAGAACCGGCGCATCACCCACATCTCTGCGGAGCAGAAACGGCGCTTCAACATCAAGCTGGGGTTTGACACCCTGCATGGGCTCGTGAGCACCCTCAGCACCCAGCCCAGCCTCAAGGTGAGCGCCCAGCCCAGGCTGGCACCCCCAGAACTGCAGGGCTCCTTGGTCGACAACCCCACCCCCACCGCCCGAGACCAAATCCCAGGACCCTCTGGACACCCAGTTTCGTCCTCCCACCCAGTGCCTCAGTGGGCCCCAGAGGGGGGCCACCGCCAGCACCTGAGCCCACCCTGGTGATGCCTGCAGGTGAGCAAGGCGACCACGCTGCAGAAGACGGCTGAGTACATCGCCATGCTGCAGCAGGAGCGGGCGGCCATGCAGGAGGAGGCCCAGCAGCTACGGGACCAGATCGAGGAGCTCAATGCTGCCATTAAGTAGGGAGAGGGGGAAGGGGCTGCAGGCGAGGGGGCGAGGGGGCGGGCCGCACAGCTCCCCAGCCCTGACCGGCCCCCTGCCCCCAGCCGCTGCCAGCAGCAGCTGCCTGCTACTGGGGTTCCCATCACACACCAGCGTTTCGACCAGATGCGAGACATGTTTGATGACTACGTCCGTACCCGGACGCTGCACAACTGGAAGTTCTGGGTGGTATCCTCCCTCGGCCAGCGGCGGGGGTGGGGGGGGGAGGGGGGACACAGTGGCCAGACCCCTCTGTGCCCAACAGACCAGTCAGGGGCTCTGAGCTGCACCCAGGGGAAAGGGACTCAGGTTCAGCCCCCTGCTTCTAGGCCCTCAACACCTTGGCCAGCAGGAGTGCCCAGGGATTTGCTGGGAGCAGAGGGAAACTGAGGGAGGAGCCCCTGGGTGAAGGGAGCACGGCCCTGCCCACAGAATGTCCCAAGGGGAGTTTGGGAGAACCTCGAGTCTGAGTGGTATGAATGGGGTGGGTCCTGAAGAGGGCATGGAATCTCTCCCTCTCTTACCTGGTCAATCTCTTGGCTGAGCCAGGGCAGGAAGCTCAGGGACGGAGGGATAGCGCAGCCCAGGACATGGGCATAGACAGGCTGGGCAGGCTGTGGCAAGATGGGAGGGCAGCTGCCACGGGAGGCCTCCGAGTTCAAGGTGCCACCGTGGCCAGGCCCTTCCCCGGTTTGGCCCAGATGTCAGAGCTACACATAAGCTGGGTGAGGGTACTGACTGATCAACAGGCCTGTTCCTTGACCTGGGCCCAGTTCAGCGTCCTCATCCGGCCTCTATTCGAGTCCTTCAATGGGATGGTGTCCACAGCAAGCTTACAGAGCCTCCGGCAGACCTCATTGGCTTGGCTGGACCAGTACTGCTCCCTGCCTGCCCTCCGGCCAAGTACGTGAGCCACCCCTCTGCCCACCAGAATATCCAGGAATGTTCCTTCAGCTCAGACTGCAGATCCAGCCTGCCTTCAGAATAGCTTCGAGTTTTGGCCATTTGGATGGTCCTCCAGCCTCCAGGACACCTGCAGACAGAGGTCCTGGGAGGGTCTTGCCAGCTAGTATTCCTCCCACATCCCTTCATCTTCAGCATCCAGAGGAATGGCCTGGACCCCAGGAGGTAACTCTCCCTCCCTCTCTCTCTCTCTCATTCTCTCGTTCTCTTTCCCCAGCTGTCTTGAACTCCCTCCGCCAGCTGAGCACATCTACCAGTATTCTGACAGACCCAGGCTGTATTCCTGAGCAAGCCACGCGGGCAGTCACAGAGGGCACCCTTGGCAAACCTTTATAGTGGCGGCCAGACACTTCCGCTCACTCAGCAGCCCCGGGGCTGCTTTCCCCGGCGTGGGCTCCAGGGACAACTTCCGGGCACTCCCTTCCTGCCCCAGGCCCTGGCTGTCCCCTGTCCTGAGGGTCTAGCAGGGCCCAAATCTCTTCCACCTCCTGAAAGCCAGGAAGAGCTACGTTCCAGTCGCTGCCCCACCGATGACGAACACTGTGACCTGGGGGTCTCATGCCATCTCTCGGGACCTCTGTTTTCCAGTCTGCAAAATGGGGCTGCAGAAGATTCGAGCAGATGATGATCCCAAGGCCTTAGCAGCTATGACCCTTGGGGCTGAAGCTGGCAACTCAGGGAGCTCGGAGGAGGAAGGGGGACGATCCTGTTTCCCTGTTCCCTCCCTCCCTGCTCACACCCCCCACCCTAATAGGACACAGGCCTCTGTTTCTCAGCAGAGAGGGAGAAAAGAAGGTTCCCGCTCTCTGCTCCTTCGCTGGTCTCCCAGTGCGGGGTGGGGTGCTGCAGGATGGCATCCCTGGGGGAGGCCAGGAAGGTCAGATCCCAGGAGAGAGCAGGGCGGGGTGGAGGGGTAGCCAGACCAGGGGCAGGCATCTTGTATGCATGTGAATGTGTGTGTGTGTGTATTTTGTAAAGAATTCTTGCCAATAAAACCAAAAACTCTTGGGGACTGTCAGTGTGTCACACTCTGGGATGGAGAGAGAGCCAGCTGGCAGTGGGACGTGGCCTTCAAAGGACCTTAGCTTTTCCTCTGAGCTGGAAGCCACTGGAAGGTTTTGCATAGGGGTGGAGTAGAAGGGACAAGGCGCTTCGATGGAACCATCCAGAAGGAGAACGTGTTGCCACTAGGGGTAATGACCTTCCCATTAGGCGAGATGTGCAAGCAGAGGGTGGGTGGCCACTTGGTCGGAATGTCTTAGAAGAAACTGATACTTCAGATGGGGAATCGGGAAGAGTGGCTCCAATATTTCATTGATTCTTTTATTGAGCCATTGAACAAACCTTTTCTGAGGGCCTGCTGTGGACCAGGTGATGGTCTCGGTGCTGGGGATTCTGTTCGCTACTGGCTCCCTCTCCTCACGGAGCTGATTCAAGCCTCTCACAACTCAGGACTTCCGCAGACGCTTCCGTGGCCATTGACTTCCTGCCATTTGTGTGGAATCACAAACCAAATAACGATACTAACTGCATGCACACTCATCTAATGTTTACTCCATGCTCAGCACTATTTTAAGCACTTTATGTGTGTATATTAACTCACTTATTACATATTAACATCTACCCCTATAGGCCAGTTGTGAGCATTTCAGGGTAAATATAAAGCACTTAAAACTGACTGGCATGTAGCACTATAAAAGAATTATCATAATTATTCATAATTCCCATTTCGCAGATGAAAAGTTGAGGCACAGAGAGGTTAACTAGCCCAGCGCTGCTCGGTTACTGTCTTGACTCTAGTCTCTGCTTTTAGCCAGCTCTGTCTACTGTGCAGGGACCAGGTGCACCCAGGCGTGGAGTGCTTTCTGTCGCTGCAGACAGGTTTGAAGTGGCTCTCCAAGAGGTAAAATCCTAACATGTGCTCTCCTGTTTTTCCCCACTCACACCCCTCCCGGAAGGTCCCCATAAGACATCCCCTTGACCCTGTGCCCCCTCACTAGATGCCGCTTTCCCTTGAGAGAGCTATACACTTGCTCTCCTTCTCTCCTCCTCTCCCACTCACCCCATCCTTGGTCTCCTCCTCCCCACTTCCACCCCAGCCTCACCCCTACACTGATTCGCTGTTACTAAGGTCACTTGACTCCCTCATTGCCAAATCCAATGACCACTTTGCAGTGCTCTTCCTGCTTTCCCCAGGGCCCTTGGATCTCATTCTTTTTTTTTTTTTTAAAGATTTTATCTGAGAGAGCACAAGTGGAGGGCCAGAAGGAGAGGGAGCAGTAGACCCCCCCACACACACACACATTGAGCAGGGAGCCCGATGCAGGGCTCAACCCCAGAACCCTGAGATCATGACCTGAGCCAAAGGCAGACAGTTAACTGACTGAGCCACCCAGGCGCCCCAGCTTGGACCTCATTCTAGAACCACCCTTTCCTTATGAATCCAGAATTCTCTCCAGGCTCTCCCTCCTCCCTGACAGTGCCTTCCCAGTGCCTGTTGTATGATCCTCTTCTTCCACTGCCCCTTTCTGGCTCATTTCCTTCTCACTTTGTGGCAAGCCCTGGGTAATAGCATTCCCTTTGGGCTCTTTGCCAAGCATCCACTCTTCTGTATCAAAAGGACATATCCAAATGCCACCTTGACCCCTCCTTTCTGGATGTTTCACAGCTCCCTTTACCTCGAAGGAACCAAAGCAGAACTCATCATTTTCTTTTAAAAGATTTTATTTGTTTAATTGACAGAGAGTGTACAAGCATGGGGGAGCAGCAGGCAGAGGGAGAAACAGGCTCCTTGCTGAGCAGGGAGCCCGATGCAGGACTCGATCTCAGGACTGAGGGATCATGACCCGAGCTGAAGGCAGACACTTAACAACTGAGCCACCCAGGTGCCCCCAAAACTCATCATTTCTGAGACCATAGCCCACAGTCTCCTTCCCCAAACCTGGTCCTCTTCATGTTCCCCATCCCCAGAAAGGGTGCCACCATCCACACACTTGTACGAACTGGAAACAGTCATCTTGGGCTCCTGCCAACATCCCACTGCCCTGTGGGACCTGTTACCAAGACCTGGCCAGGTGACCTCATAGGCAGCATCCCCACAGCCACCATAGTGGTCCAAAAGAACATCCCCTTCTACACATAGTGTTGTATTAGTCTGCTAGATCCTTGACAGCAGCTTCTCAAATTTAAATGTGCACTTGAATAACTTGGAAGGGCTTTTAAAAATCTTCACAACCAGGTTAAATTAAATCAGAAGCCCTCGGTGTGGAAGGTTTGACCCCAGCATTTTTTTTTAAAGATTTTATTTGTTTTTTGTTTTTGTTTCTTGTTAAAGATTTTTATTTATTTATTTCACAGAGGGAGAGAGATCACAAGGAGGCAGAGAGGCAGGCAGAGAGAGAGGGGGGAAGCAGGCTCCCCGCTGAGCAGGGAGCCTGATGCGGGCCTCGATCCCAGGACCGTGGGATCATGACCTGAGCCAAAAGCAGAGGCTTTAACCCACTGAGCCACCCAGGCGCCCTTATTTATTTATTCAACACAGAGAGAAAGATCAGATCACAAGTAGGCAGAGAGACAGGCAGAGAGAAAGGGGGAAGCAGGCTCCCCACTGAGCAGAGAGCCCGATACGGGCCTCGATCCCAGGACCCTGGGATCATGACCTGAGCTGAAGGCAGAGACTTTAACCCACTGAGCCACCAGGCCCCCGACCCCCAGCATTTTTTAAGTGATTCCAACATGCAACCAAGGTTAAGAAGCACCATAAGAAGATGTTTTGAGCTGCAAATAACACGTGTCTGGAAGCTCAAGTTAGTTAAATCAGTGGATTTAAACCATACTGTGCATCAGAATCACTTAGCTAGTGGGGCTTTTTAAAATACAGATTGCCAGGGGCCCAGACCTCCACAGTTTCTGAGTCAGCAGGCCTAAGATGGAGTCTAAGAATTTACATTTCCAGTGATGCTGGTCTGTGGCCCAAACAGCCAAGTCTCACCAGCCCCCTCCCTGCCCCACCAAACCCACTGGTAGAGCTCCCTTCCTGATCTGCCCAGCCTTCCCAAATCCTGCTTTGTGTCATTGGCTGTCCTTCCACAAGCTAACCTTGGCTTACAGCCTTATCATCACCAAGTGGTGAGGTAGGAGGAGGATGGGTCTTGAAGGGTAGGGGACCCCAGTTTACCACCCACCCCAATGAGTTGTATCTCTTGCTTCCTTGCTGGCCTTGGGTAAGTCACTTGACCTGAGCCTAATTTTTTTCATTTGTTTTATTTCATAGCATCACTGGCCTTAAAGGCTGCTAGAAAAATCAACTAACTCCCGATATAGAAGAATCCTATAGCCTTGACTAAGCTCTCCACAGAGCCCTACTCTTTCTTCTCCTTGTCCCCCACATCAATAGATTGTGGAGTCACAGACCAGCATGTGTCCCCACATTCACTCTTCCACCTGTGTGATCTCTGGAAAGTCACTTAATGAGCACTTCCTAGAGCCTTAGTTTCCTAATCTGTGGGATGGGAATAGGAGATTAAATCAAAGGAAAGCTCCCAGTCAATAAATGTCGCATGCAAAATGCTCGGTGAAAGAAGTTCTTAAAAGCACAGCTTTGGCGGGGCGCCTGGCGGGCTCAGTCAGAAGAACATTTGACTCTTGATCTTGGGGTTGTGAATTTGAGCCCCACATTGGGTGGAGCAATTGCTTAAACAACTAAACTAAAAAAAAAAATACAGCTTTGTCTCTAGGTGATAGAGTGGTTCATGGCTGGGCCTACAGTTCTAAATAGCAAATGAAGGAGGAAAAGCCCCAGGATGTTCTGGACACCTCCTCCCAGCTGTCCCCACCCTACTGCAGACAGCTGAGTCAATGCCAACCACCCCCCCACCCCGCCAAGGACAAAAGGGAAGGAAATGAGGCCACACTCCATTTGCTCCCTAACTGGATCTATGTTCTCAACCAAGCTTATGGGTCTATCTGTCTGTCACCTGGTCTCTGCAGCAGCCCTTCTCCTTAGAGGGTCCGTTCTGAAGGCCTGAGAGTCTGCACTCTTGGGAGAGGTTCCCTGGTGGGCATGGAAACCTTTGAATCTGGAATCCCTGACCCTGGTATTTCAACTCACTCTGGGTTGCAGGGCTGGGAGGCCCATGGGGCACTGTTCCCTGTTCTGGGAACATTCCCTTTCCAGCCAAGTAGGTCTAATTCAAACACTATCAGTCTTTCAGAATATCTCCTTTTTGGTTAAATCTGAATGAGCTCCGTAGACCCTATCAATACTAAGATCCCAGTTTTGATATTGCACTATAACTACGTGAGATACTACCCCTGGGGGAAACCGGGTAAAGGTACGGGGAAACTTCCTGTTGGTTTTCCCAAACTCCTTGTGAATCTACAATTTCAAAATAAAAATATCTCATTAAAAATATTTTCAAGGGCGCCTGGGTGGCTCAGTGGGTTAAAGCCTCTGCCTTCAGCTCAGGTCATGATCTCAGGGTCCTGGGATCCAGCTCCGCATCAGGCTCTCTGCTCAGCAGGGAGCCTGCTTCCTCCTCTCTCTCTGCCTGCCTCTCTGCCTACTTGCGATCTCTCTCTCTGTCAAATAAATAAATAAAACCTTAAAAAAAAAAAGACTTAAAAAAAAATCTTTTCAAGTTCCTTTCCACTCCCCAGGCTTCACCTCAGTCTAGACTATTATCACCTCCCTCTTGGATCCTTGCAACAGCCTCCTGATTTTCCTTGTCTTTGGTCTTGGCACGCACTGGTCCATCCAGACGATCTCATCCCCGCCTTGCTTCCTCGAAAGGATCCACTGTGGTGATGGCTGGAACACCGCCTTTAACAAACGATTATCGGTAAATTACTCAAGAGGAGGACTTGGCAGAACCAGCAAATCTAGCCCTCGAGCTGCGGAGACAACGCAGCCAAACCCCGGAAGGCCCAAGCCCCGCCCCTCGGAACGCTCCAACGATCAGGCTCCGCCCCGCGAGAGGTGCCAACGGCCAAGCCCCGCCCTTCGGGAACGCTCCAACGGTCAGGCCCCGCCCCCCAGGGTGCCCAAAGGCCAGACCCCGCCCCTCGAGCCGAGCCAACGGCCAGACCCCGCCCCGCGTGCGTGCGCGGCCCCGCGGAGGCGTGCTGGCGCTCGCGTCGTTGGAGGCTGAGGTGGCAGCGGCCTTGCCAGCATGGAGCTGCCGCAGATGCCGGAACTGATGGGCTTGTCGCTGTTGCTCGGGCTGCTGGCCTTGATGGCGACGGCGGCGGTAGCGCGGAGGTGGCTGCGCGCGGAGGAGGAGACGTGTAGCCGGTCCGCGGGTTAGTGGGGCGGGGCGAGTGGGGGCGGCCCGCGGGGACCTCGCTCCCGGCCTCCCCGTGGTCCGACGTGCGGTTTGGGCCGGCCGGGGTGCCGCGGACCCCCGAGGCCTCAGTTTCTCCTTTTGTGACATGAACTTCGCTTCCCGAGACGAGGTACCGGCTCGACGGGCTGGTCGCGCCGTTAGTTACAAGCTGGGTCCCGCGCGGCCGCTTTCTCGGTGTCCGAGGCCAAGGAGCTGTCCCGCTCAGCGTCCGGGTCTCGGGGTTGCCGCGAGAGCGCTTGCAAACTCTCGAGCGCTCTACTTGCTGCTTATTTTAGGAAAGCGGGGAGGGTGAGGGGAGACAGACACTCTTTTGTAAGCACTCCCGACTAGTTTTCAATAGGTGGGGGGGATTTTTCCTTTAGGGAGCACACTGTCGCGTAAGGGAGAACAACCGAAAATGCAAGTGAAAAATAGAGTTGTCAGAGGTTTCAGGGAGGAGGCCGGTACTAGCAACCGGAAACCCAAGGGTGGGAGTTGTCAGCCCTACTTTTGCGGGGGGGCAGGTCAAGGAAATCTTCACTGAGTAGGAAACACGTGGCATAGGGTCTTGAAGAATGGATGTGTCAGTTTGGCCAAGGAGGAAGGAAGACCATCGCTGCCAAAGGCAACGTGGATGAAGGCAGGCGGTTCTCAAACAGCATTTGGTGGGACTCTAATGTGAGGGGAGAGGAGGGTGCTGGTGGGACAAGGCTGGAGCGGGCAGATTGTGGTGGTCTCTGTACATGGGCCTCAAGAGTTAATTTCCTGTAGGAGTTGAGGGCCATCTGCAGTAATCTAACACATGCCAGCTTTGCAGCTGTCCTGATTCTCAATGAAAATAGCTATTTTATGCAAAAGTGGCACCATTCACGGCACAGCGTTGGTGCTCAGCAGGTGTTGACTACCTATTTCTCATCCCTGAGTTCTCTCTGGGAGTCCTCTGAGCTTTTAATGCTTGTGTTGGGTAATCATAACTTCTCTTTAAGGAAACCAAGCCCCAGAGCAATTAAGTAACTTGCCCAAGGCCAGGGCTACCAGATTTGGTCGTGCACGGTCTTCCCTACTGTGCACGGTAGGGATGTCTGGCCAATGATCTGCACTTGGGTGCTGTGTTATGTACCCACTGAGCTGCCCCGGCCCAGAGAAGGCGCCTTTTCTAATTTGCATTGAGGTGCTGTATGGACTAACTGCAGGTAGTCTCCTCAAAATCACTCAGTGGTAGAGACACAATCCAAACCCAGTCTGATCCCAAAGCCCCTTTTTTGCCCACATCACTGTCCCTTCTCGAGCTTGGGACCCTATCTAGTCATATCTTGCTGCTCCACTCAATGCCTGGCCAATCGTAGATGGTCAGAAATGCTTAGTGAGCGAGTGAATGGGTAGATGACAAGCACCCCCCCACACAGGCCAAAAAGCAAATGGATTGCCACTTGACAAGTCCTTGAGATCCAAGAAGCAGAAACAGCATCAACGAATTCGCAAAGAGAAGCCTCAACAGCACAACTTCACTCACCGCCTCCTGGCTGGGACACTGAAGGTACATGGGTACCCATGCTCAGCACACATGTACAGAGACTCACACCCCCCCCCAGACTTTTCCTCATTAGTATTCTGTGCACATGACAGACTCTTCTGCCTCTCACCAAAATCAGTGGGGATGCCCCATCCTGTCCCTCATCACACTCCATCAGCAGCTTGCTGTTAATCCAGGCAGCAGACCCCATCTGCCCAAGGGGTCCCTGTTCATACTTCCTGCAACCCTTCCCTTAGAGCCACAGTGGGAACATATCTTGCATGGACTTTAGCAGCAATGGCAAGTACCTGGCCACCTGTGCAGATGATCGCACTGTCCGTATCTGGAGCACCAAGGACTTCCTGCAGCGGGAGCATCGCAGCATGAGAGCCAATGTGGAGCTGGACCATGCCACCCTGGTGCGCTTCAGCCCCGACTGCAGGTGGGACTCAGCTTTGCCTGCAGAAGCCCAGCCCCAGGCTTACGTCCTTCCCATACCTGACTTGGGATAGTGAAGGGGGGCCCTGGATCTCCCTGGGGGTGGCAGAAAGAGTATCTGGAGCACTGCCTGGGGCTCCCTGAAGGTCTCTGCATTTTCGCAGCCAGGAAGCAGAGAGGGGAAGATGTGTTCCTCCTTGGGAAATACCAAACAAAGCCTGGCTCCAGATTCGTCTTGGAAGCTATTATAATAGTTTTCTAAACTCTAGAGAGACACTGAAGGAGCCAAAGCTATGAGAGTCAGATCTTCTGAGGAGTGTTAAGAGGTTTTGAACCAAGGGGTTAAATTTCAGGGCTGGACTGTGGCAAGAAGGAAGACTGTGGTTTTCCTCAGAGCCTAGCATAGGACCTGGCGCACAGAACCTTCCATGTCCAAA
This sequence comes from Ailurus styani, assembly GCA_002007465.1. Classification (NCBI taxonomy): domain Eukaryota; kingdom Metazoa; phylum Chordata; class Mammalia; order Carnivora; family Ailuridae; genus Ailurus; species Ailurus styani. The sequence goes on from LNAC01000109.1 coordinate 2,353,125, forward strand.
TGAATGAGTGCCTTGTCTGCTACCTATCTCTAGAGCCTTCATCGTCTGGCTGGCCAATGGAGACACCCTTCGTGTCTTCAAGATGACCAAACGAGAGGATGGGGGCTATACCTTCACAGCCAACCCAGAGGACTTTCCTAAAAAGCACAAGGCACCCATCATCAACATTGGCATTGCAGACACAGGTAAGAGGCATTCAGAGGGTGGCACTTACCTAAGACTAGAAGAAACAGCATCAGTTATTTGCTGAATGCGTTAACACTGCCTGAGAGTTGTGCTCAGTTGTAGTGTGACAAAGGGGCTCTGGCTCTGGGCTCCCCTGCAGTCCGAGAGCCAGAGCAGGTCCCCAGCGGAGGTAGGTAAGACCCACAGTCTTGAGCAAAGTCCCTGTCTGTGGGGACCCTTGGCCTAGGAGGGGAGCATGGATATTTGAGGCAGCAGAGGCCTTTGTAAGTGTCTCCTTAGAGACTGACACTTGGTCAGGTCATTGACCTTGGTTCATGTCACCCTCTACCCCCACCCCAGGGAAATTCATCATGACTGCTTCCAGTGACACGACTATCCTCATCTGGAATCTGAAAGGTCATGTGCTGTCCACCATCAACACCAACCAGATGAACAATACCCATGCTGCTATCTCCCCTTGTAGCAGGTAAAGAAGGAGAGACTTGGCATCTGGGATGGGCAGAAGTTGTGGCCAGGGACAGAGCAGAGAGCCAGCTTCAAATAGTGGAAAGAGCATACAGTGTGGAATCAGGATGCCTACCTAGATCCAAGTCCTTAGTCTCTGTTCATCTATAGTTTTTAAAAGGCTGGGCTGGGGGTAATATGTACCTTATAGCGTGGTTATGAGGATGGACTGAGGTCCTGTGTATAAAAGTGGTTTTAAAAGACACGGTGTTACTTACACATAAGATTATTAACTTTCTCAGGAATGAGGTTTAGTGGGTTGTCAGAAATGAGATGCCCTTAAAATTAAGTTGTAAAGGAATCTGGTTGTGTGGCAGGTTTGTGGCCTCGTGTGGCTTCACGCCAGATGTAAAAGTCTGGGAAGTCTGCTTTGGGAAAAAAAGTGACTTCCAGGAGGTTGTGCGAGCCTTTGAACTGAAGGGGCACTCTGCAGCTGTCCACTTCTTCGCTTTCTCCAATGACTCCCGCAGGTGAGTGCGTCCTCTCTGATGTCTTACCGGTAGCTCTCAGCCCCTCTTGGCAACCAGGGCACTTGTAACTATCTCTGCAGCAGCTCTGAAGTGGGTAGAGTGCCTGGCCCTTAGCAGGAAGTAGGCCCAGCAGTGCATTTGGCTTCCTAGCTGGAGCCCCTCAACGCCGTCCCAGTGCCCTCCCCCATCAGGGTGTGTTGGGGCTAGAGCCGTGATTTTCCATGCTGCAGGATGGCCTCGGTCTCCAAGGATGGTACGTGGAAACTGTGGGACACAGATGTGGAATACAAGAAGCAGCAGGATCCCTACTTGCTGAGGACAGGCTGCTTTGAAGCGGCGAGCACCATGCCGTGCCGCCTGGCACTCTCCCCTGACGCCCAGGTCTTGGCCTTGGCCAGTGGCAGCAGTATTCATCTCTACAACACCCGGCGGGGTGAGAAGGAAGAGTGCTTTGAGCAGGTCCACGGGGAGTGTATCGCTGACTTGTCCTTTGACATCACTGGCCGGCTTCTGGCCTCCTGTGGGGACCGGGCAGTGCGGCTTTTCCACAACACCCCCGGCCACCGGGCAGTGGTGGAGGAGATGCAGGGCCTCCTGAAGCGGGCCTCCAACGAGAGCACCCGCCAGAGGCTGCAGCAGCAGCTGACCCAGGCCCAGGAGGCTCTGAGAAGCCTGGGCGCCTTGAAGAAATGACTCTGGGAGGGTCTGGAAGGAAGGATCTGGCATTCTGCTGCCACCATGGCTGCCACTTTTCTTCCCAGGTACTCCCCAGCTGGCAGTGTTTTGAAGGGGGTATTCTGAGTTTCTCAGTGGTGGCTCCTCTCTCCCTTTTCCCCATTGAAACTATTCTTGCCTACTTTGATCTCTCTCTCTCTTCTTGCTGGTTGTGACTCCTGGCCTTACTTGACCTCCCAGTCTAATGACCAAGGTGCTTCTCTTTCTCCTGGGCCCAAGGGATGGAATCTGTCTTCACCAGGCATGGAGGGAAATAGTAAATTGGAGAGAGAGAGGACATGGCCTTGACCTTGTGGCATCACATCCTGGTACCCAGAGGAGTTTGTAATTGTGGAGGCAAAACCTAGCGGACACCTGAGTACTAACCAGCAGTCTTGGCAGGGGTGGGAGCCTGGAATACCTTCCAGTGACAGAACTGTGGTGTGTCAGGGAAGAGCTAGTCTTAATCCAGGTGAAGCTCCTCACTCCACTGAAGGAGAATTAAGGGATTGCATTCTGTGCCTCGGTTTTATTTGTAAAATGGACACTGATTTTCTCTCGACCTGCTTATTAGAAATGTTCTGTGGAGGTACGTACATTTTAAGTCCCTAGATTTGGGAAAAAAGTAGAAAGGAGTAGTAATATATGCTGCCTGTTGGCCAGTCTCACTTATTAACTAACTACCGAGTAAAAGTGGGACTTGGTGTAGTTTGAAACTAAATGAAAAGGAAAGAAATACATTCCCTTGGGAAGGCAAAGTTTCTGGAACTTGATCATACATGTTGTATCTAGTTCCGCTTTAAGTTGGGTAGAGGAATCATAGGATTCCAAGATTGGACTCCTCTCTTCAGGGTTATATCCTCTTTTCAGTTTGTCATATATTTCTGTGCCCAGCACAGCACTAGGCACTGGAGATAAATATGAACAGGGTATGATTGGTGCTGTCGAAGATGGCTAGTGGGAGAGAGGGACATGTGACTATCAAGTGCTTTTTGCTAGTTAATTCATAGCTGTAGACAGCTGCTGTAAAAGTCAAGGCAAGAGAGGATTGAATCAGGAGGTAGGCAATGGATCTGAAGTTGAAGGGATTGAGTTGGGAAGAGATGCGGCATTTCCAAGTTCAAATGTTTTGGATTTGAGGCTGCTTGGATGTGAGAGAAGGGAAATGAGGATCCAGGAAGACTTGAATCTTGGCAAAATGTATTCATCTGAAATCACGTTCTTGCTGTCTCTCTCCCTGAAACCGGGGCCTCCCCTAGACATCCCCAACTCATAAATGTTTGAACAAGGCATAGCCTTGGAGTTACTCCTAATGACTTCCTTTTTCATTAATTCCTCTGGCCTGCTCCCACTCCTAACATTCCACTCCAGAAAATTCTTTTGGTTAGATTCCAGATTATATCCTGAATCTGCCTCTCTCCATCTTTTCTGTTACCATCCTGGTCCTAGCCACTGTCACCTACTGGACTGTGATAAGGTAGCTTCCTCACGGGTCCCACTGCTTCCTCTCTTCCCTCGATAAGTCACTCTCTACGTAGCAGAGTGATTTTTGAAAATGTAAACCAGATCACATTGTTCCCAAGCAAAAACCTTCCAAAGACTTCCCATTGCACTTGGAATAAAATCCAAAATTCTCATCATGGCCTACAACAAGGTCCTATGTAATCTGGCTTCTTCCTTCCTCTGTGATCTCGTTACCACTCTCCCAACCACCCCAACCTTGCTGTTACAGATTTGGTCAATCCAAGTTCTGTCCTGCCTCAGGCAGAAGCTGTGCCCAAGTCGTTCCCTCTGCTTGGAAGCCTTTTTCTTTTCTGTTGGTCGACTTGTCATGCTTGTCGTCATTCAGTCCTCTGTTTCAATTACACTTGAGGAGAGAACCCTCCCTGACCACCCAGTCTGAAGTAGCTCTTCCACCAATCATACGACACCTGTCACATTAGCTTACTTTATTTATTTTGTATTTACCTAATGCTGTCTGAAATTATCTTGTTTGGATATTTGTTTGCTCTGGGGGTTTGGTTGGAATACTTATGAAGGTCAAGGGGAAAATGCAAATGTATGCATGGGGCCACACTGGCCTGGGTGTAAGATGGTAGGAAATGGGGGGAAACCGAAGTGATCTCTAGAGGGCCAGTCTCAGGGCTGAGGGGGAGGGGTGGCCGCTACTTATTATTCAGAAATCTAGCAGAAGTTGCTTGTTTGAGAGAAGTTAGAAGTTGGCGATTTATTGTAAAAAGACAAAAATTAAACACTGTGTGGACCAGACAAAACACTAATGTGGGCCAGATGTGGCCCACCCGTCTCTCATTGGGAGCTTTTGGATTGTTCAGTAAGCTACAGAAATGTGAGCTCCACAAGGGCAGAATCTTTGTCCGTCTTGTTTGCTCTGTATCCCAAGCACAATACCAGGGACAGAGTAAGCACTCAATAAATGTTGAAGTCAAATCACGGGGCAGTTAGCACACATTTTGATACCCTCTGTGTGCATCGTCCCACTCAATTTCCATTGTGGTTTTATGCTCCTGATAACAGACTTCTGGTTAATAATGCTATGCATGTGGGTCCCAGCGAATATTTGCTTTCAGGTTGTCAGAAGAATGAGGCTAAAACACTTCTTTGCTTATCTGTTTGGCTCTGGCTTTACTTTCTCTGTGTATCCAGGAGGCAAGTGAGTGTGGTATGTTGAGTTACTGAAGTCAGAAGTCTTTGGCCCCAGGTTTGGCCAGGTCACTTACTGACTTGAGACCTTGAGCAGATGGGTCACTGGGCCTGTCTCTTGAGTTTGTTTCCTCATCTGTAAAATGGGAATGAATCCTGCCCTGACGGCCTCACAGGGCCGTGAGTGTCTAATGAGACGAGTGAAGCCCTACACGAAAGTCATCACAGACTTCCTGAGGACACCACTCCTCTCACTAATGTCAAGGCTACTTCTCTTCTCAGCATGGAGAAGGTATCTGGACATTAACATAGAGGAGAGGCCGCCGTGTGTTTTTGATGACAACTGTGTGTGTGTGAAGGCAGCATTAATATTTTAGTATTACTATCTCAACTTCTGTGGGTTTGCAATTTTTCAAAATAAAAAGCCAGGGATATATTTTAAGTGGTGGTTTATAGCCTATTTTTATCAGTCATCAAAAATAGACCATGGTATTTAAACCATAAAAGCGCACATTTAAAGGCCTATTGATAGTCTTGGTCAGTTTCCATCAAGGTAAGAAGGCTCCTCCTATTTGAGATTGTCCTGTAATTGAGATGACAGGAGGTGAGTAGGAAGCACATACTGTCATGAGTCATCAGTGACAGTAGGTTATCTCAGCGTTAGATAGACCAAACATTGCCTCAAATTGGCCACGGATCTAGAAACGTAATAATTTGGGGGTCCATGTACTCCTCTACACGATTCCAGAGGCGTCTTGGCGAGCATGGCTTGGTTTCACACCAGCTGTTGAGGTAAAGGCACAGGTTGCAGGACCCGCCACAGCAACCAAAGGCACGATTCCTACACACAATTCCAGTGTGTCTTCTAAGCTTGTCAGGGCGTTTCCAAGTCTCCCTTTCTTCAAGCTGCCAACTCTGATCCCAGAGTCCGGGGCGGTTGGAGAATGCCTGTGGTTTCCACTTTCCGCACGCATACCCGGTTTGAGTCCATCCGCATTTTCTCGATCACATTAGTAGCAGCTAACTTGAGTAATAAGCTTTTAATCCCCACCAAACCACTATTGTTTTGTTTTGTTTTTTTAAGATTTTATTTATTTGACAGAGAGAGGGATAGCACAAGTAGGCAGAGCAGCAGGCAAAGGGAGAGAGAGAAGCAGGCTCTCCCCGGAGCAGGGAGTCTGATGCGGGACTCTATCCCAGGACCCTGGGATCATGAGCGGAGCCGAAGGCAACCGCTTAACCACCAGAGAGTCACCCAGGCGCCCAGCCCACTATTGTTTTTGCCTCAGCCGTCCTCCCAGCAACCTCATCTTAATTTTTATTTGGTGAACTACACTTCCCTCTTAATCCACAATCCTTATGATTTTAGAGGAGAGAGACTGAGAACCCTCCATGGTGAGCACACAACCGATCATCAGGTCCCTGGACTTTGCCAGATCTTCAGAAAAGTGATATCTTTAATTTTCTGTGGGGATTGCTTAGTAAGTAGGATGTAGGCCTGTTCCAGTGGAAGCTAACACAGGGAAGCAGAGACCACGTGCTGAGAATGCTGGTGAGGCTACCGGATCCAGACACACCCAAGGAGTCTGCCACGGGACTTTGTCAGTTATAAGAACCAATAAATTCCTATTTATGATGAAGTCTATTTGAATTGGGATATTCTTCCTTGCAATCGAAAGGCCTTAACATTGGTATTAGAGAGTTCAAGTAAACTGCCCAAGGCACATAATCAATGGCACATTCCCATATTTTAGTTGCGGCCTCTCTGGTACATACCTTTAGCCATCAGGCACATCCCCAACATTTGTAAAAGCCAGAAGCAGGAATACAAATGAAGACCCAGGCGTCATGTCTTACTATTTCAAAGTTAAAAAATCACGCTGAGCCCAAATACGTCCCATCCTCCTAACTGTGACATAATATTCTGGAAGGCTGAGTTTGAATTTAGTGTGGTGTCACAGCTGGCCATCCCGTGGTCTAGGCCTCTTCTCTTCCCACATAGTTCTTGCCCACATTGCAAGGGAAATCCCAGCACACACCTCCCAAGGGTCATCAGATTGCTGCAAACCACTACTTCTTGGCCCCCCAGCACTTGGGCTTTAGGGTGTGTACCATGGGACAGCACCATCTTGGTGAAAATGACCACAGGGGAGAGGCTCTTGTAGGCCTTGGAAGCAGGCTTGGGTCATTTTGGACAGGGATTCCAAGGTCTAAGGTGGGTACCCGAACTGTTGTCTGGTGGGTGAGATGGGGAGACAAGCGCTGGGTGTCCCCATTTCCCTGGTTCTGCAAATCCTGTGCCTCATGGAGAGGGACATAGCCGGAGGAGGCCAGGACAGGTCCCCCAGGAGTCCTCTTGGCCCACATCGAACATTGTTACCTTGTTAACCACACTTGATTTTTTTGCCTGCAGTTTCAAGTTCACTAACCTAAGCTAAGCTCTCCTTAACCCATCAGAAATGAAATACAGTGAGTATTGGGAGTTCGCAGGGTTCAGCCAAGTATGTCTTCTAGAAGTTCTGGATATGTGGAAGCAGCCCTGCATATTAACTGGTTTCTGGGGCCTGATTCCTGCCTCTCCAGTCTCCCCTTTAAGTTCTTCCAAGTATCGCACAGAGGAGCTGCAGGCAGGACACCTATATGGAAGCCATTCACGCTTTTTTTTTTTTTTAAGATTTTATTTATTTATTTGACAGACAGATTACAAGTAGGCAAAGAGGCAGGCAGAGAGAGGAGGAAGCAGGCTCCCTCGATCCCAGGACCCTGAGATCATGCATGACCTGAACCCAAGGCAGAGGCTTTAACACACTGAGCCACCCAGGCCCCCAGCCATTCACACCTTGATCATTCCTCCATCATGCCCCAGGATAGAGCGGACAGGTTAGGAAGGAAGCCATGGGGTGGGGGTGGGGGGTTGAGCACCTCAGCTTTCCCTAATAAACTGATAGAGCTTTTCCTCCCCTTGTGGATGCTCTCTGCAACATGGGCACCCAGTTTCTCACTCAAACGTCTTAAACTGCTCACTGGCTGGTAGCATAGAATAGGATTTTCTGTTTGTTTTTGTAAAAATCTCAGTTAAATGTATCAAATATCACATTTTACCCTCTAACCCCTTCCTTTAATTTTTTTGTCCTCTCTAGCGGCCCCCTTCTGCCACCGCTGAAACAGGTCTGAGAATAATGGGTACCATTCCCAGTGTACAACTTCTAGCCCAGACCCTGTTTTCAGTGCTGTGCTGGTAACAACTCCCTCCACCCTCGCAGCAGCTCTGAGATAGGTACTAATTAGATTCTAATTCTAATTCCACTAAATTAGAATGTCCATACCACAGCATTGCCAGAGTCACCGAGGAGGCGTGTGGCTGAGCTGGGCTTCAAATCCACGGAGTCTGTGTCCAGAGCTCAAGTTCTTGGTTCTCAAGCTGTGGCAGGTGTCAGAATCACCCGGGATGGGGGTATAAATACCAAGTCCCAGGTCCTATCCTACCCTGGCAGTCCTGGGCCTCTGTGTTCTTTATTAGCTCTCCGGGGATTGGGTTACAAAAGCGTGGGAGGCACTGCACTGTGCTCTTCTGCCTTGATTTGGAATATTCTTCATACGCTACTGCCTGGCCCAAGGGCATATCCTGTTCCTACAAGTGAGTGTTTTCTTGCTTGTGCTCAGTGGAGGAAAAGCTGCAGTTAACCAGCCAGGGGCCCTCTCAGGCCATCCCATTCCCTGCTTGGCCCCCAGAATCCTCCAGCTCGCGTCCCTAGCCACACAAGGCCTGACCTCAACTCCCTCAGGGGTTCCTCTTTGGAGACTCCTTTCTTCCCTTTGCCTCAGGCTAACTTAAAGGCCCCTCATTATTTTCACAGGCCTTCCTCCATCTCTGCCCCACATTGTGTTGCCATGTGCTCGGACTGTCTGGAGGACAGGAGGACATATCTCATTGATTTTGGCATTCTCCAGCCTAACAGAGAGCCAGTCAGCTGAATAAAAGAACTTCACCTCCCTGGAACTTTTCCCAGTTGCCCCCAGACCTCAGGCTCCCTGAGTGCCCACTTGGGTGCTCATTCTGGACACTTCTGGTCAGAAGGGGACTTTCCCACACCTGACCCAGGGATGCGGAAGCCTTTAACCAGCCTGTGGTTTGGGGCACATGCGTCAAACTCCCAGAACCTGAGGCTGCTCTAAGAGGAGGGTCAGGAATAGAGCTTGGCTTACAGGTTTTTAAACCACACAATACATGGAAGGATTCAGATGGAGTTCTCATCCTAATGGCTTGCTGGTATACCCCAGGGACTCCTCCCTTGGTCCTCTTCACCTCAGCCCCATGCTCATTCTGACCACTTTCCCAGGGGCAGTGGGGTCTTCCCACTGCTTGCACCCAGCCCCTCAGCAGCATCCGGGAAACCAGCTCCTTTGTCTGCCCATCTTTCTGTGGTATTTGAAGCCCAGGATAGTCTTTTTATTTTTTTTTTAAGATTTTATTTATTTGAGAGAGAGAATGAGAGACAGAGAGAACATGAGAGGGGGGAGGGTCAGAGGGAGAAGCAGACTCTCCGCTGAGCAGAGAGCCTGATGCGGGACTCGATCCTGGGACTCCAAGGTCATGACCTGAGCCGAAGGCAGAGGCTTAACCCACTGAGCCACCCAGGCATCCCCTGGGATAGTGTCTTATGTATGGATGTATTTCCCTATTTATAGCTACTCTGCTAAAGTCATGTTTCAGAGGCTAATATCTTGGAAAAAGTTGCATAAAGTTTTAGTCCCGTGTTGTCTGTTTTCTACAACTAATGTGCATTTTTACAAAACCCACAAGACCATCACATGATACGTTGCAAGTATGCACAATAACCTCTCATTACATACATTTCTTCATTCATTTCACAGCAGTCCTTGTGAGGTAGCAATTATTCCACATTGCAGATGGATAGACAGGTTTGTTGAGGTTAAGTGGCAAGTTAATAATTCAGCCCTGGGACGGAGTCTAGAGTTCAAGTTTGTTCTTGGTGTCACCCCCACTGCCTCTGACCTTGCCATCCAGAGGCAAGTTCCTTGAGGGCAGGGACTTTGTAGTCTTAGGAGCTTATCTTTGCACCTCCTTCTATTCTTAGCGCACCCATGCAAATGAGCACATAGTTGGCACTTCATGTTTGTTGGCTAACATGATCATGAACACACATACTTAGTGCTCAACAGTTACTGAGTGCACCATGGCCTCCACTTACCCCCTCCACTGTGCAACCATGCTGCCAATACAAATCATTCCATTACTTTCTGGAACGACAACATCTTGTGAGTCCTCACCTGACTGTGATTCTCCCAGAGCCTCATTGCTCCTGAGGGAGAAGATCATTAAAGCTCCAGCACCAGAAGGCCAAACCCTGGGATTCAGAGGCTGTAACCACTCGGGACACCTTCTAGGATTTCGGTTCACCTCCATCATGTCCAGACAATTGGAACTCAAAGCACGAGCTACCAAGACTTCATCCCCATGCAGTTAGGGTGGGGTGCGGGTAGCTACAATCCACCAGACACCTCAGACCCCAGAGACCTGCTTTTGCTCCGCTGATCTCTCTAAGACTTTCCAGGATCCCTGGAACCCACAACCATTGTCTCCTCCTGTATGGATTCTGAATCAGCTGATGGGAGCAAGGGGGAGCGGGGTGTTCCTCAACAAGACATCCAGAGGCCAGGGTGATATGGCAAGATTCAGCAACTCACCCCCTGGTGCCTGCTGAACAGCATCATCACTTTTCCCTCTGTCCACAAAAAGATCCCCCTTCTCATTTGCTGTCGTGTCTCTCAGATCCAGCTGATTAATTGGATCTTTTTTTTTTTTAAGAATTTTATTTATTTTTTGAGAGAGAGAGAAGGAGAGAGAGCATGAGAGGGGAGAAGGTCAGAGGGAGAAGCAGACTCCCCATGGAGCTGGGAGCCTGATGTGGGACTCGATCCTGGGACTCCAGGATCATGACCTGAGCCGAAGGCAGTTGCCCAACCAACTGAGCCACCCAGGTGCCCTGATTGATTGGATCTTAAATGAGTGCTAAGTCCTGGACATGCACACAAACCATCCCCCTACAGCCAGAGGATTTGACAGCCCAGACAGTTTTCAGTGGTTTGGGGAGCCCAGAGGCAGGAGACACAGAGACCTTCACAGCAAACCCAAAGCGAAAGAGATGTTGATGACGTTGCTGGTGATGATGACTGGTCTCTGGTCCCTGAGTAGGTATGTCTCCCTAACGAGGTGGCCTCTGCCCTGCATACCTCTAAGCCTTTTGTGATCTGGAGCCCAGGACAAATGCAAATTTCTTGATGTGCCACATGCCAAATTTGTCCACTGTTGCAGAGATCGCTGTTGCTTACCGACATCCATGCTTCTCCTCTTTCTCCTACAAGGTTAGACAATTCCCAGGCTGTCTTGCAACTAGGTGACACCATGTGATGAGTCCTGGAATGTGTGTAGAAGCCATCTGTTGAGTCTGGGACTACCTGTAGAAACCCTCCTGTGGCTCTCTGTGTTCTTGCTTCTCTTTCCTGCTAGCTGCGAGCAGAGGACTCACTGGAGACCCCTGAGGCTATAGATGGATGAGTCAGTAGATGGAGGGAACCTGGCTCCCTGAACAACTCTGTAGAGCGGGTCCTCCCTGACCCCAGCATTGTACTGTGACCATAAACAGAAATAAATTGATATTGTGTTAAAAGGCATGGAACAAAGGGAGGTTGTTTGTTATAGCAGCTAGCCTATCCTGATAAATACACTTGGGACAGAATGAAAAGGGCCTTTTATGGAGGAAAGAAAGAAGTTGGGAGGGGCTGTTGACAAGAGTTTAGGGTAGTAACGGGTTTTCATTGGCAGAGTACATTCGCTGGGCTGGGCAAGGAGACTTCCTGCTGGGCTATATGAATGAAGTAAGCTTCCTGCTGTTTGGGGGCTGAGGGGCAGTGCATTGAGAGCTCTCCCTTCAGGGCCTCCCGACTCCATTTTTAATGATGCTGCTTTTATTTATTTTCATACTGCTTTGTTATAAAGACAACAACCAGCATCTGTCTTTAGTTACTACTCCTGTGTTGTGATTTATAATAAGACATAATATAGTTTGGTCTTTGGTCATGGCTCTAGCTCACAGCTCCCGTAATCCCTGTCATTTTCTAAGTGTTTAGAGCAAAAGGGGCAAGTTCTTTTATGATATTTGGGGTTTGTTTGAGGCTCCAGAAATAGTCCCATTGTTCCTTATGCCACCGCCCTACCTGAGGGTGTGTCCTATTTCTACAGGTGAGCGGAAGTAGCCGCAGAAGCTGGAAAAGAAGCAAGAATAGGCTCACTTGGGGAGGCAGATGGAAAACTGGGCAGACCCAGTGTCAGGAGGATGGTAAGGAGAGCTCCCTCCCTCCCTTTTTCTTCCTCTCTCATTTCTTCCATACACAGTTGCTGAGCCCTGTATGGACTGTGTGTGGAGTATACAAGATGTTTCCTTTCTGTGGCTGTGGGAAGAAGGCAGGCCCAGCTGTACATGCTTAGGTTAAAATCTCAAAAGGTATTTTTGTTTGCTTGGTTTTTTGTTTTTTGTTTTTTGTTTTTGTTTTTTTGTTGTTATTTGTTTGTTTAAGTAAGGAGAATATTTAAAAAAATAATGAAACCGGGTCAGGGCTCCCTACTCAGACTTGGATATTCTTTCTGAGCCGGGGCCCAATCTGACCTCCAAACCAGCCTACACGTAAGATCGTCTTTTAAAAAATACATCCTCTCTTCCCCCCCAGCAAAAAAAAAAAAAGAAAGAAAGAAAAAGCAGGGGCACCTGGGTGGCTCAGTTGGTAAAGCATCTTGATCTCGAGGTCCTGGGATAGAGCCCTGCGTCTGACTCCTGGCTCAGTGGAGGAGAGCCTGCTTCTCCCTCTCTCTCTGTCTCTCCCCCTGCTTGTGCCCTCTCAGCCAGCTCTCTCTCTCTCAAGTAAATAAATAAAATCTTAAAAAAAAAAGCACAAATACCATTCAGAAGGGCTCCACCCTCGTGACCTAAACACCTCCCAAAGACCCCACCCCCCAACAGCATGGTCGGGATGGTGAAGAGGGGGAGGATTTCAACATAAGAATTTTGCAGGGACTCAGGCCAAAGGGGAATTAAAGTAGCAAGATGGCATTAAATTCGATAATCAACTGGCTTTAAAATAGGGAGATTATCCTGGATTATCTGGGTGGGCTCAATGTAATCATGAGGATATAATGTCCTTAAAAGTGGAAGACGAGGCAGAAGAGGGAATCTGAGATATGGCATTGTAAAGAAGACTTACCCCCTGGGGCGCCTGGGTGGCTCAGTCGTCATTAAGTGTCTGCCTTCAGCTCAGGTGTCCTGGGATTGAGCCCTGCATCGGGCTCCCTGCTCAGCCGGAAGCCTGCTTCTCCCTCTCCCACTCCCCCTGCTTGTACTCCCTCTCTTGCTGTCTCTCTCTCTGTCAAAAAAATGAAAAAAAAAAGAAGAAGAAGAAGACTCACCCTGATGTTGCAGGATTTGAAGATGGAGGAAGGAGCCATGAACCAAGGAAAGTGGGCAGCTTCTAGAAGCTGGAAAAAGAAAGGAAAGAGAGGTGGTGCCTGGGTGGTTCAGTGGATTAAAGCCTCTGCCTTCGGCTCAGGTCATGATCTCAGGGTCCTGGGATCAAGCCCCACGTCGGACTCTCTGCTCAGCAGGGAGCCTGGTTCCTCCTCTCTCTGCCTGCCTCTCTGCCTACTTGTAATCTCTCTCTCTCTGTCAAATAAATAAGTAAAAAATCTTAAAAAAAAAAAAAAAGGAAAGAGATTCTCCTTTAAAGCCTCTAGGAAGGAATGTACTTTGATCTTAGCCCAGTGTCAGACTCCTGATCTACAAGACAGTACACTATGGGTGGATGGATCATTCAAACAGAGAATCAACAAGGAAGCTGTGGCTTTGAATGACACATTGGACTGGTTGGATTTAACAGATATATTCAGAACATTCCACCTTAAGACAGCAGAATATACATTCTTTTCTAGTGCACATGGAACATTCTCCAGAAGAGATCACATATGAGGCCTCAAAACAAGTCTCGACAAATTCTAAAAATCAACAAAGTCATTCCATGAATCTTCTCTGACCACAATGCTAGGAAACCAGAAATCAGTCACAAGAAAAAAAATCTGGAAAGAGCATAAATACATGGAGGTTAAATACTATGCTACAAAACAATGAATGGGTCAACCAAGGATTCAAAGGGGAAATTAAAAAAAAAAAAATACATGGAGGGTGCCTGGGTGGCTCAGTGGGTTAAAGCCTCTGCTTTCGGCTCAGGTCATGATCTCAGGGTCCTGGAATCGAGGCCCGCATCGGGCTCCCTTCTCAGCGGGGAGCCTGCTTCCCCCTCTCTCTCTCTCTGCCCGCCTCTCTGCCTCCTTGTGATCTCTCTCCCTCTGTGAAATAAATAAATAAAATCTTTAAAAAATAATAATAATAAATAAATAAATAAAAATACATGGAGACAAATGAAAATGAAAACACAACAGTCCAAAATCTTTGGGATGCAACAAAAGTGGTTCTAAGAGGGAAGTTTATAGCAATACAGGCCAACACCAAGAAGCAAGAAAAATCTCAAATAAATTACAAAAAAAATTCCAAGTTAGTCTGGAAGGTGAGGCAGTGGAGGCAGAGGGTGACTGCGGGCGGGACTGGGGAAGGAAAAAGGGAAGGGCTTGTTTTATTGTTTTAACCTTTGAACTTCACTGCGTACCTTAAAAAAATGTTTTATTATAGAAAGTTTCAGAGTATAATGAAAGTAAGGAGAACAGTATCGTGAGCCCCCACGTACCCACTACCCAGCTTTGGAAGTACTAACATCATCATACCCTCTTAATTTTCCAGCACATGGAGGTATTGTATATTAAGATAAATATAATGAAAATAAAATAAAATGCCCAAGCTGGACCACTGAACTATGGAGGTAAAACCTTAGGGACAGCGCCCAGGGATCTGCATTTTAATAAGCATTTTGGTATGTGGGGAGCTGGGGAAGGTTCCTCATAGTTGGGGGCATCACTGGGCTCTCTCTGCCTCTGACTAGCCCTTACTGGCCGCCGCCTTCTCCTTCTCCTTCTTCTCCTCCTCCTCCTCCCCCGCTCC